>JABSTQ010011301.1:0-347970 GCA_013358835.2 Ixodes persulcatus | reverse complement strand
AAGAAAAGGGTTGGTTTGTTCTCTAAGAAACATAAAAAACGGGATACAGTCTGCCTAACTAACAAGTGAGATAACTATAGCCCTCCCTTACTACGCGACGAAACAAATTGTTGCGACGCATTCTCTCCCATCCCAATCTCCAGATGAAACGGCAAAAACAAGATGTAATTTCTAAATATCACTCTAGCACACGCCAGCACTTGAAGCACATACCAAAGTTTAGCAGTTAGAAAAAATATTACAAACGATAGCTCGCGTAAAAATGGGCACTCGGCCACCGATCCCCCCTTTCAATCAAAGCAAACATGAGAGCTACGCGCCCTGCTACGTACAACTGGACGGTAGCCTGATGCCCGCACGGCCACGGTAGGTGTTCTGAATAAACAGAAACCACCATCCGCGCGCTGTGCGGACCGTGCTCTAAACAGGCTGGGAACCGCGTTTGGGTGACAGAGAAGCCTTTACCGAGCGCCCCCAATGGCAATGTCATCGGCGACAGCGTCTCCCATAGGTAGCCATTTTGGGCTGGTCATGATCGAGTAGGTCGTGCTTTTAACCCTCTAAGACGTCGTGGTCGGTGTTATTCTCAAGATGGCGTAAAAGAGATGTATTGGTCCCTCCAAATAATAACCCCTCTAAATGTTCAATCTCATAATACTGCAAAGGAGCGAGCGCAAAAGGCTAAATTAAAATGCGTCTAATAATTTTATACAGTCTTTGGGAGTGAATAGTATATCAGTTTATAGACTTGCCAACTCGTGGTGTTTTTTTGCGTACGCCAGTTTGCGGTATTCTCAGGTTGACCGTACCAGGCAGTAATTCTTTAAAGGGTCTGTTCAAGTTACTCAAACACTCATCGGAAAGCTCACCCTTCAAACTCGGACCGCTCGCGTCTACTGAGAATAAACTAAATGCGATAACAGCGCCACTCCTTAGCGACTAGTCGAAACATGAAAGTTCCTTTATATTGCTACTGCGAAATGGCAATGCGAGATGGCGTCACCGGCCCTTGCGCCACTCGATCGACCTTAACCGATACATGCAAACGTGCAGTTCCCGGAGTGGCCGCTGCGGGATAAATGGCGGCATTGCAATTGCCATTAATTCGGTTCTCGAGTACAGATCGAAGCCACTTTTTTAACGAAGCTCTATGGTAGTTTCCCAACTGAGTTGTTCTTGTAATGGCCTGAAGCTTGGATCTATTTCCAAATCCAGCGCCCTATAGATGACGGGGCGGTAGTCGCAACATGGCGGAAGAGCGGGGAATAGATTTTCCATGATTTCCCCTCCGCCTGCTCGTTGACGATGTTCAGTGTGCTAAAATAAATCTATTAGGCTACAAATGCGAAGAGGTCAGGACATATGACAGGTGACGGAGATGTTGACGTGCGCTAAGAAAATAAAAATGTTAATTTTTAAAAGTCGGGGAGCAGAAGGAAACCATTCCTACTTTAACGCACTCGCTTGTTTCGTTGAAACTTCATGATGCCGGAGCACACCATCCAGGACAATTCGGTAATAGCAGCACCAAGGACGACAGTCCCTGCCGCCGTCTCCGCCGCCGTCTCCGCTAATCTGGATTTTTGTTCGTCCGCGAGAGGGCGAGCAATCGGCTGACAACTGCTAGCATGGCGGCTTGACTTTTACCACATGCGTGCAAACACGTGCAGCGTGCGTGTGGACGTTGCTTCGACAAGCTTGCAATTTCACGAGCCTGCTCGCACGAGCAGATACATGGCGGCGGCCAGATTACCTGCTTGTGGTGCCTCCTTTAAAAAGAAGGAGGCATATTAGCGACGACATGTTTCGGTGGCGCCCTCGTTTGGTTACCTTTCGTGACGTCATTACCTTGAGTTCAACAAGTTCGATGGTGTTTGTAATGGGCATGGTGGAAGCCTGAAATCAGACCGCTCTCAAAGCAACGCTGCCAACACCGTCAAAAATGAAGGTCTTCCATTCCTTTTATTTCCGTTGATGAGAAATCCTTTTCTGACGTCATAGTCAGCATTCGGCCTATTGTGGTGGGCCGACCACAGCGACGCTTTTGATCGCACACGTCGCCAATAGAGGACGTCGTAGTGCGTTGTGCCATGCGCCTGCTCAATGCAGAACCCTACAATTTAAGTGGGCTAGGATTATCTTCAAATTCGTTTGCCCCAATTTTAATCCTGTACGTTTAAAACCCGCGCTGATGTGTTGGCGTAAGGGAGAATCCGGAGGCTTCACTTTCTTTGGGGAAACGATGGAAAGACTACACCGACTACACACTGCCCCTTCTACCTCGCTTATAGAGTTTGATGAACGCACGATGTTTGATTTACACGTTTGTGTAGGACCCGCTCAGGAGCGATCTGGGAAACACTTTTATGCTAATGTAACGACACAGCCACGAGGAAAACTAGGTTGGACCAACGTTGGTTCGACATTCACATGTACGTTTTAAAAGATCAGGGAAGTGACGTATGTGCGTCTTATTAGTGGAGGCAATTTCCTCCACCAATCAGACTCTGATATGTCACTTCCTGGACCTCCTAAAACGTACATTTAAATGTTTAACATAGATACCCGGGGCAACTATTGGGAACTTTTAGCGATTGTGGTACCGCGGTGTGAAACTCGCGCTCCCTATCTCCTGGATGATCGTCTTCACAATGAAAATACTTGCCTACATCTTTTTGACATGAACAAACAACGTAAGGCTTCAATAATGCTCGTATACAGGAAAACTAGAATTACTTACGTGTCACAGACCGAGCCTCGTACTGCTGTTCTTCGACGAACATCCAGATGCCAGCCATTTTGATAGGCACCAGGGGTGCTATGTTGCGCTTTTTGGACTCCCAGGAGACTTGGAAGAGGGAAGTGACGTCAACGACTAGAGAAACGCAGATTGGATGTTGACAGAAGAAACCAAAATCAACATCCAATCTGCATTTGCTGCGTTTTTGACGTCACTTCCCTCTCCCTAGTCTCCTGGGAGTCCAAAAAGCGCAACATAGCCCCCCAGTCCGCACCCTAAAGGTAATGAAAGTTTCGAACTCTAAATACACAAAATGCGACATAATGCAAAAAGAACCTTATCTGTTAAGCCATTACCAGTCACAGTTTTTCCTGCTGCCCCGTCGTGGCTGCCGTTTTTGTTTTTGAGGACTAAAGCAACCCAATTTCTCTCACTTTACTTCCGTGGTACTGCGGCAACCCCAGACAATATGCAGTGATGTGAGCCGCAAGGGGAGATCAGAAATAGCGAAAGGACATATGTTCCTGCCAGTTCAGTGCTTTTGCCCGCTAGGTGCCGTCCGTTCATCAGCCAGAGCATCCTATATAAGACCAGAGCCTCCTAAATATAAGGCTCTGGTTCAGCTCAAGTCGCGAATCTGGTTCGCACGTGTCTTGCGCCACGTCGGCTGCGCGTGATCCCGTGCTCCCATACGGGCTCCAGCCTGCTCCTGCTTGCAATGCCTGAGCTCCGTGGACGAGAACGCGGGGATTCCATCGAATGCATCGCCGTGACCGAGACAAAGATAACCAAGGACAGAGACCATGAATCCGGTGCATTGGATGGTAACATCACCCGACAGACGGTCTCGAACGAGCTCACCTGGAATCGCAACACAAGCATTGTGAGGGTGGGCATAGCTGCCATCGTCATTCTCCTCATCATCGACTTGACATTCGTTTTTCTGTATAGATCGTTACATCGACAGCGTGACTGAAGTCTGGGCCAACTACAAAACAACAGGTGGGCTCATGAGCGTGTCGAATACACACATAATGCAGCAGCTCGAATGATTCACCCACAGATTAAGAAACACAAAGTCTGGTGAATCCCGGACATGTTATTATAGCTTCGGCCGATGAGATTCCGGAACTACTAGTAGATAGGCGACGAAGCACAAATTATAAATCAGTGTGCAGAGAATAGGCAACCCCCTGACTTGAGTCTTGATATTTCGGTGACCACAGGACGTAAACAGAGATACCTCGTCGTTTGCAGAGCCTGTTAAACCGGAAGAGTCAACCATTCTAAATCTCGTCTTGTCTGAATAACCAAGATGAACCTCCTTTCAAGGGAAGTGTTTTAAGAAAAAGCCTCACGTCAGAACAGAAGGAATTGTTTTTCCGTCAGTTTCCATGATTTCGCCCTAAACCCCACAGAACCACTTTCACGCGTATCTAACCTGCATTTGTATTAAACGAGACGAAGGGCTTAGGCGCGTATGCCTGTCCTAACAGGTGGTCTCTTGAAAGGACTACAGGTCTACTTGGTCTCGCTTAAAGTCGAACCGCAGTCGACACGATCTGAGGGACCCTATCAAGGGACGCCAAAATTGCATCACCATGGCGCTAGTTGTCTTTTTGGGTTCGCTATCACCGTAGAAATAAATCACCCACAGGAAAAAAAAAATCATGGGCCATTCCACATTGTGAAGATGGATGACCAGCGAAGCTGTTTAGCACAAGGCACAGACGTGACACAGACTTTAGAACAAATTTAGGAACTATCACCGCCCCGATGAGCCGGAGGAAATTAGACACGCGCGACGGGACCGCCACTCGCCGGAAATTAGTCACGCGCTACGGGTCCGCCACCCCTGTAGAGCGGATGAAAACTAGGCACGCAAGCGCTTGGAACAATTACAAAGAGAGGGCGCTGCGAGTTTTTGTTGACGCACATGAAAAATCCACGGGACTCTAGCCGTAAACAGCCTCGCTCTAAAAAAACGCAGGATCGCGCCGCATTCACTTTGCGTAATGCGTTTAATCGGTGAAAGCAAACGCAGAAAGTCGTCGAGCACTAAGACGGTGCCTTTCTGTCACTACGTTATAGGTTCCATTGGATTGAAGCGTCGGTTGCAGTCGGGCTTAGAGTGAAACGGAGTATACGTATGCGCATTCCGCTCTCGGTCAGTTAGTTTTCCCTTTCAAATCAGAAACGTTAAGGCAGCAGGGTGCTGTCGGGCGTGATTTCACTCTGATTCGATACCGCGTGTCCGCCAAACTGGCAGGAGGCCTGATCCTAATCACGTCACAGGCGCAGGTTTCCCCTGTTCTTCTTGAGTTTTTCAAGAAGTACAAAAAACACCTTTTTTAAATAATGTGCCGCATATATTAAAAAAAAAGTTTGGAAAAACCGTCTTTTTGCCTTATCGCTCCGGTATCCGGTAGACGCTTAAGGAGCCACTCAAAGCCCCAATTTCAATAGGCTTCTGTGTCAAACGCTTTAGGAGGGCGCAATATAATCCCCTCCCCTCCCCCCCCCCCCCCCCCCCCCAACCATTTAGTCGGGGATAGCTCAAAGTGACAAAACGTCACTTTGAGCTATGGCAACACGTGAGCTTGGGGTTTAAATGCCAACTCACACACTAGCGATTTTTTTTTTGTGTTGTCTTCACTTATATAAATAACTTTAAATATTTGTGTCAACAAGATTTTCTTCACGTTGAGGTTTTGCTCCGCTGCCCTTCCTGCTAGCATAAAATTGCACTAGTTGATTGAGGAAATACCGTTTGTGCAGGTGACCTCGTTCAGCTGTTTCCCGCCAAGTCTGTCATCGACTACTACGGTGAAGACACAATCTAAGAACTCGAATTGCTCTTCGACCAATACATACAAATACTGCTTCCTCTGCGTTATAGGGGATACGCTAATACGAAGGATAGAAAAATACCCATGACTTATCGCTCTTTCGTTTTTGAAGCAATACCTTTGTAACTCGAAAATATTGTGTATACAATTAGTAACCTACATGCTTCGTGTTAACGTATAAATAAAATTGTTTTCTTATTGTTTATTTTTGTTCGAACGATGTTTTCAAAAGCAATTCTAGTAGCTCTGTTCAAGTTCAAACAGTGTTGTATGGGTTACCGAAAAAAAGTAACGAAATACGTTACTCGTTACTTGCAAATAAAAGTAACCCGTTACCAACCTACGATACCTCAAAGTAAAAGGAACGCGTTTCCGTTACCGTTACCATAAAAATTAACGCAGTTTACTTTTGCATTACGTTTTAGTTATAAATACATCTTTGACGTTACAGCTAGGAATGCGTAAGCGTCATATTTCAAGGAACATTATGTCCATCCAGAAACTAAACATAATTACCTTATCTTTTCTAGGGTTCCGCCTAAATACTCACAAAAACAAAACGCCAACGAACACGCAAAATAAAACGCAAGAAAACGCAAAAACTATATATGACCTATTGCCTAGAAATGCGAAAAAATACGTGAGTGTAATTTATTTAAATCTTAAGAAGAATATGTCACGAGTGACGTAACTACGTTAAGGCCGGTCCACACATACAGCGGAGCACTAAGTTAGCGCTACGTGAGCGCTCGAAGGAGCGCTCATGTGGCGCGTCCTAGCGCGTGATGTAGCGCTTCTGTAGCGCTAACAGAGCGCTAACAAAGCGCTTCAGAAGCGCTCTGTTAAGGCCTGTTCACACATGCAGCGGAGCGCTACAAGCATAGCGCTTACCTCGCGCTAAGCGCGCGCTGGGGGGAGCGTTCACCAGCTTTGTATCGCACCGTCAAAGCTGTTGCTCATGGCAGACGATAAGTAGCTGACGGCACGTGAGGAGCGCTACATCAGCGCTTCGCTGCATGTGGGAACCGGCCTTTAAGGCCCCTACGCACATTAACGTTTGAGAGCGTTTGAGTGCGTTTGACTGCGTTGCGGCGGCGAGAAACCAGGGCATCCCAGCTGCTAATATCACGTGCCAAGATGAGTCCTTGAATTGGATTCCACGCTTCATACGAAGCACAGATGTGCCGGTGACTGGCTTTCGTTTCGCGACGCAACGCAGTCAAACGCACTCAAACGCTGTCAAACGCGAATGTGCGTAGGGGCCTTTAGCGCTTCAGAAGCGGTTTGTTAGCGCTCTTTTAGCGCTACAGAAGCGCTTTGTTAGCGCTCTCACGCTCCTTGTGCCGTGCTTGCTGCTGCGGAACAGCGCGTACACAGCGATTCCTTTGTTGTTGTTTATTCCTTGGCATTGAAAGAAGAGGAAGTAAAAGAGCCGCTCTCCAAGCAAAGGGTCAGGCAGGCGATCCAGAGTCATGGACTCTGAGCGACTAATTGATTGGGTACGACCTCATCGCTTTCCATTCGATATGCGTGCTGGTTTCAAAGACACGCAGTTAAAAATAATCGCCTTCAAATGAGCTCAGTTTCTCGTTCCCTCGGCCTAGGAACAAGGTTCGCCGGGTACCCGTCGGTATCTCGGTGGTGAAAGATTTCGCGCACCCAGAAGGCTCCTCTGGGCGATAAGCCGTCCACATACATAGGCTCTAATCGCGTATGTAAGTGCATTTGTCGCAATACTATTTTAAGCATCCCACATGTCCGCCATAGTGCTGCTGATGCACACCCAACCACAGGAACTGGAACCGCAGTGCATGCGCTAATCCGCAGCACCGTGGCACAAGAAGCGCTACTGAAGCGCTAACACGGCACCTACTGGAGCGCTAACAAGGCGCTACTGGAGCGCTAACAACGCGCTACTAAAGCGCTAATCACGCGCTGTATTAGAACGAAGTCGCGCGCTAGGAAGCACCACATGAGCGCTCCTTCGAGCGCTCAAGTAGCGCTAACTCAGCGCTCCGCTGTGTGTGTAAACAGGTCTTTACACAGTACTCGGGATAAGTAACGTTAGTACGCTACCCGTTACAACTTTGAAATTGTAACGAGTACGTTACTACGTTAACGGAAAAGGTAACGCCGTTTCTTGCAACCCGTTACCGCCAGCACTGAGTTCAAACCATCTCCCTCCTGCCCCGAATAAAAAATAAAAACAAATATTTCAACGTCCCTGGTGCTGTACGCGGAGTACTGACAAAAGCATTTTTTTTTAATTTCCGTTCAAGTGACAATATTGATCGATGGGGCATCCACACTTACCAGGCAGGTTTGGCTTACGGCACTCGCTCTCGCCACTACTATTTGGAATATTTAGCTAGTTGGTCCCAACAGCTGGTTCCAATACTCTAATGTGATAACTGCACAAGGTAAAAAAACAAGCCCATTTTAAGACTTTATACTGGTTGTTACAGTAGTGTTTCTCATTTTCATCCACATGACCTGCAACAAATATTGTTGCGCATGTGACCACCGATTATGCTTGTACATTTTTATGTTCGTTGTTGGAGTATGCAAGGCTATATATCTCGTAGATCAGTGGGACTTGTAATAAATAAAACGAATCAAATCAACCCTGTCCCCCAAAAGCGGTTTGGCTCATTTTCAACGCTTCAGCTTTCACGAACAAAACTCCCGACTTTTTTTCGCAACTACTTGCTTCAGAACCCAACACAGACAAAATTTATCCGTTAAGACTTTCTGAACTCGATGGCATAACACGGTTCAAGACGCGACAAACGCGAAAATGATGTTGCAGTGTGTAGACCCATCCTAAATAAAGCAAGTGATTTATTTCTGATTTCATGTTCATTTGGTTCGGAAAGAAATATGCACTTTTTTTCGGAGCAAGGTCGTTGTCAAGAAGAAAAGCCTCCGCTGTTTGCACTTAGATTCCGATAGGTAACATCTTCAGTAAGCAAGCAATAAAACATTGGCAAGAGTTTCATAGGACACTTCATTCGAGTGTTTCTTCCAGCGCTCTGGGTAAGGCCGTTTATTTAGGCGTACAGCTTAAAGGGTAACTGCAAAGAAAAAAAAGTGTACTTTTAAACAGCCTAATTGGGACAAGCATATGTCACAAAACAATTTTTACGCCAAAAAGAATTTTTTTTACAGCAAATATTTATTGCGCGAGACTGATTTTAGTTTGCGGCTATTTAGTCCGTTTCAAATCGCGCGCCACAAATTTGGTATTATACGTCACGTAGTGGCTGCTATACGTCACGGAGTGACGTATAACAGCCACTCTGCGCGCGTCGAAAGAGCGGGAGTTTCAAATCTGGAGACGTTGTGACTCCGACTAAATTACGTCCTGTGGCATAAATATTGCTAGAAAAAAATTGTTTTTTTCGCGGAAGATTTGTTTTATGACCAGCTTGTCCCAATTAGGCTGTTTAAAAAAAACACATTTTTTTTCTTTGCAGTTACCCTTTAAGAACTCACTAAATAAGGGCAAAAACACATGAACATAAAAACTGACACACACATTTGACGATGCACTCGACGGTTGCTTCCATTACCGTGATAATAAATGAAGCTTACGGCTGCAAAGCACCCTCGGCGCTCACAATTTAACATTATGGGACCTTTTAGCCTTCAGGTAAAATTGATCGAATATATTTGTTTTTTTTGTTTTGTTTTTTCTGAATAGCTTTACATTCCGGGTCTGCTTTCTATTTGCTTGTGTGTGTGTGTGCGTGCGTGCGTGCGTGCGTGCGTGCGTGCGTGCGGCGTGCGTGCGTGCGCGCGCGCGCGTGTGTGTGTGTGTGTGTGTGTGTGTGTGTGTGTGTGTGTGTGTTTTGTTTCTCTTAGTTAACGCCGTGCTTCCAAAACGCAGCATCTATAAATGCTAATTTTAGTTTAAAGAGTGATTTAATAATCTGACATTCCGGTGAAGAAAATGAGAACCAGATTGAATAGAACGCATTATCTGCCCTTGAAGATCTCTTGTTCATGCCGTTGACGAGTGCAGTATTGTAGTTCGTTTACTGGCTAGAGACGCCCGTTTTTTCTCATGTTGGGTCTCTTCAGTCCGTTGCGTACCGATAAGGTCATTCGTATAAAATGCGATGTGGAACAGCGGACAAGCAGTACGGAAAAAAAAATTTGCACCAATTTGAAGAGCTTGATGGGTGCTTGTATTGTGACTTGTCACCTCGTGTTGGAAGACAAGATGGCTGCATCACAAAGACCAATACTGAGTGATGGACGGACGTAGAAATGTAGAGATGCGGCTTCTCCCAACTGTCTTCTTTTCTGTAATCTGGTGATCTCAGCGAAAATAAAATACGAAAAGTATCAAGAAGATCAGCCATAGGTAACTTGACTGTTGCTCGGCACCTGAAACAAATCGTACTCAAGTCATTTATCACGCCCTTCGAGGGAAAGACCAGTAAATACAAATAAAAATCAGCGTGCCATTTCACTTTTATTGTTTACGAAAGCTTTTTTCTAAGTTCCGATGAGCTGAGGAAAAACATAACCATAAAACATCCACATAAAAAATGACAGACGATTACAATCCCAGGTAATGCCGAATTTGAGCACAGCTGGGTGATTTCAGAGAAGATCGACCAAAGGGTGGCTGTCGACATTTTTAAATCAACTGATGTTTTTACGAGGGGCGTTCATAAAGTTCATATTATCGTCACAAAAAAATTGAAAAAAGAAAAAGCAACAAAGCAGGTATTAACATGAGCGCGTGTCCCTCTAGTTTTAGCACAGTATAAACATCGCATGCTATAGTAGCTCGGAACGCCACTAGGGAGAAGAAACAAAAATGACACCGCCCGTCGGTGCCAAGCACATGCAGTGATCCGCTTCTTTCATTTGAAGGGAAACAATGCCAAGAATGTTCATTCCCATCTGGGAGCGTTGTTCCGGGACAGCGCCCCAGTTTATGACACTTTGGTTAAATGGCACAGACGCGTCTAGTGTGGCCTAATAAGAGGAAAGCATTTTAAGGACGGCGACCAAGTGATTGCTGAAGTGGAGCGATTCCTGAAAACTCAAAACGAGGAGTTCTATAACAATGGGCTACGGCATGTGGTGCATTGCTAGAAAAAGTGGGTAACTTTTGATGGCGAATATGTAGAGAAAATCTCAACTCCTACTCGAGTTTGATTGCTGAATCTCTATCCCTTCATTACAATAATACGAACTTTATGAACGCCTCTCGTATATGCCATTGTCTAGTGTCTGGTATAAACGAATCCATACTTAGTTTTGGCAAGAAAAAAAAAATTGGGGACAGGAAAAATCGTAAGTCATGAAGAGGTGGACTGTTGCATTAACGCGCACTGATAAAGGGGGCAGGTTTGAAAGTAAATAACTAAAACAATAAAATATGAGATTTCTAATACTGTTTAGAAACAAACTATGAGTAGAGTTTGTAATATAGAGTAGTGATTTTTATTTAAATTATATTTCTTTTTCTAAAAATGTCCAAACATGCCTGCTCGAAGCACAACTGGCATAATTTGAAGGCCTGTATCTCATGAAGTAATTTAATCACTATCATGTAATTTTCAGAAACTATTCTACTTATATATGACTAGTATTTAAAATATATATTAGTTATCTGAGTGATACGATAGCCGTGATATATTTAGGCAAGCATGGGAGAAAGTCAAACAACGAAACATTTCGATGCGAATAAAAAAGAAACACCAACTTCGATCTTTTTTAACCTTAAATACACTGTCATACTTGATTTCGGCATTCATTTCTATTAAAACATGTTGCATTATTTGATTGCGAATGAAGACACAACTCCCCAAAATAGGGTCCTTCTTCAAAGCCTTCACTTAGCAGTGCCCTTTACGAGAAGTCACTCAGAGTTCTAGTTTCAGGAAACTAACACACATCTTTCATATATTTTTATTCAGATGGGGTTACTGACAACTAGAGCAATCGGCTACACAGTAAAAGTGAGGAGAACCTTTATACAGCGTTTTACATACAGCGTCCAAAGAGGTATCCTATTAGATACTACTGAGTCGAGAAAAGATGATGCAGTGTGAAGTTTTACTTTCCGGTATATTTTATATTTAGAATAAAAAAAAAACTTTACTTCCACACACAAAAATAAAGATATAATACTAAAATTGTTTAGGTTAGCTATGTAGTTCTGGGGACAAACCATTTCAGGTAAGGGGTGCCACCGCGCCGGACTGTAAGAGCTTCAATTCTCTCGGTGTACGAATAGATCGTGGCAAGCCGAGATATTTTATCCTGCTCGAGGATAACGTTTGGTGATTCTCATATAGTAAACAGATAAAGATTATAAGCTATCACCAAGTAAAACAATAGGTTAAATACCCCAGGAAGAAAACTGTGATAAATAAGATGTCCCTGCATTCAAAATGTGCAGTTCTTGGGGAATCGAATTTGGCACTTTACACTAAGGCTTTCCTTGATGTACTTATTCATAGCCTCCTTTATACTGATAATGCCTGCCCAATGGTTGGCTTCCCCATGCTTCGTCGTCGTTGCGCCTGGTTCCCAAATTTGCCACTAGAGGCGCCAAAACCCCATACAAAAATGCAGACGACGCTTTTCCGCTGTCCGCTGCTACAGTCCACTGTGACGCCATTTGTGAAATGAATACATTTGCAACCCGTGCTACATAACTAGCGCAGGGCACCGTCAGTATAGTTTTCATATATAAAAGAAGTCTTAACCTTTCTTTTAGCTTTCACTTCTTGGTTTTGTTTCTATGCTGAAATGTTACCAGACCTCTGGTGCTTGTCACAGCGACAACAGTAATAGTCAAACCAAATTAAAAAGGAGACAGAGAGGCTGACGAATGTTCACGACGTTGCAACAGCAGCCACTTGGCGTTTTTATTGCTTCTGAAGCAGAGCCGGACAAGATACGACCCGCGGACCCCATGCGGCAGTCAAGGGATTTTTCTCAAGACCGCGAACGAGCCTTCGCTGACCGAAAACCTGCGCACCCGTCGGCAACGCACCGACCGGGGATCTTAAAATAAATTTTCAATTTTAATTTTTTTTAAGCTCACAGTTTTTTTTTTATGTTTTGACCGGTTTCTTATGGTCTGCACTGTGTTTCATGGATGCAGTTCTAGAGCTTTAACGATTTCCTAGATAGTGGCTTGTTGAAGAAGATCTTCTTGAGGTCACTCTTGTCAGACACGGATGCAGAGTAGTTTGTGGAAATTGGCCTGAAATACTTAGTAGACAGAATTTGCAGGGAATCTTTGTAATGGTTTACATTATTATCTGCCTTTGCGCATTTCAGAACGCCATGGTGCATAAGTGTATCTACGCAAGTCCCATCAGCTACATACAAAGGCGTTTTCAGCATATTTCGTTTTTTTCAGTAAAACCTCAACGAAGTTCCTCAGCGCATACAGCACCTTCACTATAGCTTCTCCGATGGATAGTATAGTCCTGCCCTGTCCTGGTGCCTGATGATGGAATCACTGTGAGCCGTAGAAGCCTGCTTAATAACCAGTAGGAAGCAGTCACTGCAGTTGACATGTTCATTCACCACCCGTGCCAAATATCCACCTTCTACTACGTGACGCCACACGCACACCGTGTGGCGTCACGGTGTGCGTGCCCGGAGCTGCAGACAGCCTCGTGCTATTGAGCTATGCCGGCTATGGCTAAGCGCTCTAGAGCTCTGAGAATCAAACGACAACCGAAAAAAGTTACTCATGTCACAAAAAACATTACGTGATCACGTGACCTATTTAAACACGTAAGGTCACGTTACCGCGTAACCTAACATGGAAAACTTACGTTATCACATAGCTTAACGTGATAACGTAGCTTACACTAGCAACAGTGAACTGTTGTAGCAGACAGCGGACAAGCGTCGTCTGCTCTTCTGTATGGGGTTTTGGCGCCCCTAGTAGCAAGTATGTGAAGTAGGCGCGACGACGACAAAGAAACCATTGGGCAGGCATTTTCAGTATAGACGCTTTCAGGCAGCTGTGTATGGGCGCCGCCATAACCGACCTTCAGTTTTTGTTCCCTCTTATTCCGTTCGCTCTACTTAATCATTACCACAGCAGGTCAGGTCACTGCGATTTTAGATTCTACCGCGTCCTTCTCCCCAGCATAGACCCTTGTGGAGATTCGTCAACGCTCGCTTCAGTGGCTCGGCATCTCGGTAAGACAAGAGAAGGTCGGCTATGGCGGCTCAATTTGGCGCGCGCTGAAAGCGTCTATAAAGGAGGCTATGACTTATTTAATAAAGTTTCTTCTAACCAGATCTGACTACTGTCCGTGGTATATATATATATACAGTACAATCTCGATAAACGGAACCTGAAGGGATCAGGAAAATCTGTTCCATTTATCAGGAGTTTCATTTACTGAGAGTATGTAGTGTAGGTACACTAAAAATGTTGAATGCCAGCTTAAATGCTGTTTCCACAAGTGCACAATTTGTAAACACCAGCAATTGAATGTAGAAAGCAAAATAATGACAAAACCACCAAATTGCTGCTTTTGTATATTCACATTATGGGTCCGGTGACGGGAAGGTTCTCACTCCGGGCTCTTCTTAACCACAACGCCAAGCACTTCTCAAGCTCTTCGTGTTCGGGGAGTCGCAGCCTCATCCCGCACTCCGCAGCTTTTTTTTTTTTTTTTGTCGTGAAGAATCCTTTGGGAATGGCATACTTCGTTGCAAGCGCCGTTTTCGTGAAGCATCCGCTATAGAAATCATTATTGACTTCGATCTTTTTTTTTAACGTGAGCGCACGGTGTTGTCGCTTCGTGGCCGCCATCGCAGTAAGTACGACACTGGGCCTAAGATGCGAGCAGAAGCCCTGTTGAGCCAAGCCTACCCAACATAGCCACCTATGCGTAAAAATGAGACAACTCCAAAAAATACACGCGAACATGCTAATTTTGGGCAATAAAGCTAATAAATATTAAGAACATTTTTAATACTGTTTTACTACTCAAGAGTTAATTTTCGTTTCTGCGATAGCGAAAAATATGTCGGCGACATAGCTTCGTTTTCAGTTCCGTTTACCCAGAGGCGCGAGAATTTGAGTTCCGATTAACGGGAATATTTTTACATTGCATGAATACAAAACCAAACAACTCCGCGATAGTTGTTTCGTTTAAGCGACAATTCCCCTTAAGCGATTTCCGTTTATCGAGATTCTACTGTATATATATATATATATATATATATATATATATATATATATATATATATATATATTGTGAGGCGATGATGTGCAGGTTTAATGAGACGATTGAGGGATTTCAGAGGATGGTCAGTGCCGAAGCGCAGCCAGGCGAAGTCAGTCCAAATCGAATCGCGCGGGTCCCCCCGAGGCAGAGCCTCGAGCGCGCCACTCGCGCCACGTCGTCTTCTTTCCTCACAGTTACCCTCCCGGCGAGGAAAGTGACGGACCGCCGGCACGTGCTTTTATGGTGCTTGGCGGTGGTAGAGCTTCATGCGTGCGACATGCACTATGTCGACTGGTTTTGAACGTTGGTCACGAGGGGGCGAAACTGGAGCAACTTGGTAGTTGGTGGATGAGAGGCGTCGTAATATCTTGAAGGGGCCAGTGAATCGTTTTTGAAGTTTCTCGCTCTTCCCAGGAGAGCGTATAGGTGTCCAGAGGAGAACTTCGTCGCCTACTTGGTACGCGACATCAGTATGGGTTTCCGCATGACGAAGGGTTTGCTGTTGCTGCGTCTGTAGTGTGTGAATCCTGGACAGCTGTCTTGCTTCCTCTGCGCGGTAGAGAACTTCGTCGGTGTGATCGTGAAGTGCACTGTCATCAACATAGGGTAAAACGGTGTCCAAAGTTGAGAGTGGCTCTCTTGCGTATAAAAGGAAGTAAGGGGAGTATTCTGTGGTGGCTTGGCGGCTGGTGTTATATGCGTACGTGACGTATGGAAGAATGGCGTCCCAATTTTTGTGGTCGTCTGCGACATACATGGCGATCATATGAGCTAGAGTTCGATTGAAACGTTCGGTGAGGCCATTTGTTTGTGGGTGATACGCACTCGTGATGTTGTGGACGGAATTAGTGAGGCGGAGGAGTTCTTGAAGCAAGTGAGCTATCAATGGAGTACCGCGGTCTGTGACTAGGTATTGAGGGGCACCGTGACGGAGCACGATGGAGTGCAGGAAGAACTTAGCCACTTCGCAGGCTGTGGCGGCTGGCACGGCTTTTGTTTCGGCGTAGCGTGTGAAGTAGTCGACGACGACGATTACCCAGCGGTTATTTGCTGTCGAGAGTGGAAAAGGGCCAAGGAAGTCTATACCTATGCGTTGGAACGGGTGGTTAGGGGGAGGGATGGGCCGTAGTGCTCCTGCAGGTTTTGTTGTAGGCCTTTTCTTGGTCTGGCATTGGTGACACGCGCGAACATATCGTGTGATGGTGCGTTGCATTCCGTTCCAGAAGTACTTGCCGCGAATTCGGAAGTATGTTTTGGAGAACCCGAGGTGTCCGGCTGTAGGGTCGTCGTGGTGGATGCGAATGAGTTCTTTTTGAAGGTGCCGTGGCACGACGAGCAGCCACGGTCGTCCTTGGGGGTCATAGTTGCGTCTGTAAAGAACGCCGTCACGAAGAGTGAACAGGCGGGCACGGCGTTCCGTACGACGAGTTGGGTGCCGCAGGGTGCCGTGGAGGGTGTCAATAATGGGTTTCAAAAAGGCATCAGACAGCTGTGCCGACTGTATGTCGACGTTGTCGAGGACTGCTGTTGGGTCTACCGTGTTGAGCCGTGCTGGGAGTATAGGGTCGGCAGGAAGTGGGCATCGGGACAAACCGTCAGCGTCGAGATGGCGTTTACCTGATTTGTAGACAACCGTGAAAGTGTAGTGTTGAAGCTTTAATGACCATCGGCCAAGACGGCCCATTGGATCTTTGAGGCTTGCCAGCCAGCAGAGGGCATGGTGGTCAGTCACAATGCGGAATGGTGAACCATATAGGTAGGGGCGGAACTTTGTAATTGCCCAAATAGCCGCTAAACATTCTTTTTCAGTCGTTGAGAAATTTCGTTCAGAGCTAGTCAAAGTTCTACTGGCGTATGCTATTACTCGTTGCTCATTTAGAATGTTCTGGGCCAAAACTGCTCCCAGACCGTGGCCGCTGGCGTCTGTTCTTATTTCTGTATCTGCGCCTTCGACGAAATGTCCAAGAATGGGGGCGGAGGTTAACGCTGTCTTTAAGGACTCAAACGAGTCCTGCTGCTCTTTGGTCCATTGAAAGCGTACACCGTTCCTTAGTATATTATTGAGAGGTTCCGCGATGTCAGAAAAACCACGAATAAATTTTCGAAAGTAAGTGCATAACCCCAGGAAGACCCGAACATCTTTCACTTTCAGTGGTACAGGAAATTCAGCAACAGCTCGAAGTTTGTCGGGGTCTGGGCTGATGCCGGAAGCACTGACGAGGTGACCCAGTACTTTGATTTGTGGAGCAGCAAACGTACATTTCTTGGAATTAAGTTGTAGACCGGCGGCTCGGAAACACTCCAGGACCATACGCAGCCGGTGTAGGTGCTCGTCGAAGTTCGGGGCGAACACGACGACGTCGTCGAGGTAGCACAAACAGATGTTCCATGTAAGGCCGCGTAGTAGAGAGTCCATCATACGCTCAAAGGTGGCTGGAGCGTTGCAAAGTCCAAATGGCATCACGTTAAAGTGATACAGACCAGTTGAAGTAATAAATGCGGTTTTGGGCTTGTCGTCACTGGCGACAGGAATTTGCCAGTAACCACTTCGGAGGTCCATGGAAGAGAAATACGAAGACCCTTGGAGTGTGTCGAGAGTGTCGTCTATTCTGGGGAGTGGATAAACGTCCTTTTTTGTAACTTTATTTAGTTTGCGGTAGTCAATGCAGAAACGCCAAGAGCCGTCTTTCTTCTTAACAAGAACAACGGGAGAAGACCATGGACTGGATGATGGTTCGATTACTTTCTTTTGAAGCATATCATCGATCTGTGTCTGAATTACTCGGCGTTCTGCTGGGGAAACTCTGTACGGTCGGCTTCGAACAGGCGATGAGTCGCCAGTATCAATTCGGTGCTGTACAAGTGAAGTTTGCGCCAGCTTTGCGGGGTTAATGTCAAAAAGGTTTTCGTAGTCTGCAAGAAGAAGGGCTAATCTATGTCGTTGGGGCAGTGGTAAGCGGGGGTCGATCATTTTTTTTTACGTGCTTGCTGAAATCCAGTGGTGTAGGGAGCGCGTCGGAAGTGGTGGGGAGGAGACTGGCAAATTGGTGATGCACAGTTGATTGCATTGTAGCGACGCGACTTCCGGAAGGAACGATTTGGGGTTCGGGAGAACAGTTTGTTACCCATAACTGAAGTTTTCCACACGTGAGTGTAGCAAGCGAATAAGGAATGATTATGCCCTTGGTCACGAGCTGCGTACAGATGGGCTCAATGAGACCAGAAGTTGCTGTGGTGGGTAAGGTCGGTACGAGCGTGGCGATAGCGGCGGAGTACGGAGGCAGCAATATGTCACTGTCGGCTACCAGGGTGGCGAGCGAACCTGGAACAGTAAACTCGGCAGCATCAGAAGAGTTGAGATGCAATTCTCGGCTGGCACAGTCAATGAACGCTTCTGTTGAAGACAGAAAATCCCATCCCAGGATGATGTCGGCGATGCAGGTGGGAAGCACTATGAACATAAGAACGTAGCGGTTGCTACCGATTCAGATTGTAAAGGTGCAGTATCCGAGGGGCGGAACCAAATCGCCATTGCCCATGCGCATTAAGTGCCCTTGCAACGGCGGAGTGAGTACTGCGTGCAGACGACGGCGGATGCGTTCAGGAATGTAAGACTTCGCGGCTCCTGTGTCGACTAAGGCGGTGAAGTTATGGTTTCTAATTTCGAGTACAATTGACGTTGGTCCTAAATGAGGAGGATTTGCAGAAAGTGGTGAGTGTGCAGCCTGACCTCCAATGTAGCTGCAGGCCGCTTCATCTAGTTTGACTGTTGGGAAGGTCCGGAAGTGTTGGTGGTAAACGGTGACACAGAACGGCGTCGTGGCGGGTACGGCGATGACGGGCGGCCACGGCGTGGTGGTGGGGAAGGTTCGGGGCTGTGAGAGGGACGACGACTGAATTGTTCATGATCGGCTGGAGTAGACGTGTGGCGGCGTGAAGAAAATTCGTCGATGGGCGCACTGCGACGAAGAGCATGGCCGTCAGTATAGTCTGTGGAGTAGTTTACACCGTTGGTTGGCGAGTTGCGAGCCGTGTTGTTAAGTCGCCGGCGACAATATCGGAGGATGTGTCCTGGTGTGTGACAATAATAACAGACAGGTCGCTGATCTGGTGTTCGCCAGATGTTTGTCCTTGATTGTGGTTGTGTCCATGAAGGGGTTGGTGCGGCATATGTGGCAGGATTGGCTGGTAAGCGCAGATCGGAGTTGGGGCGGGTGCTGCTGGTGCGTACGGAGAGGCTGCTGGCGTGACGTGCCCCAGAGCAGCGCGCAGTTCGCTTTGAATTGCGTCCTTTATGCCATGTACGTCAGTATTTGTTTGGAGCTCGTCACTAGATGGTTGTAGTTGTGCGACGAAAGCACGAAGCTCCTCGCGTATGATGGCGCGGATGAGTGAAGCAAGGTTTGTGTCGGGAGTTGTTCCCTGGGACACTTCTGGGAGTCGCTCGAATGTTTTTTTGGAAATCCGTGCACTATCGAGCTCTTCGTATTGTCGGCATTCGGCAATCAAGCGCTCCGTTGTAGCGGGTGCTTTCGGAGCCACGACAAAGAAGAGCTCTTGTGAAATGCCCTTGAAGAGGTGGCGAATTTTTTCGTCTTCGGCCATTTCAGCATCCACTCGGCGGCATAGACGAAGGACGTCCTCAATGTACGCTGTTGATGTTTCTGTGGGTCTTTGATAGCGGCGCAAGAGTTGCTCGCGCGCTTGCTGCTTCCGGTGCTGGGGTTTGCCAAACACATCGGCGAATGCTGTTTTGAAGCCTTCCCAGGAATTGATGGTTTCTTCATGGTTATCGAACCAGCGGAGTGCTGTACTTTTTAGGAAAAAAAAAAAAAAAACATTCGCGAGCTTAAAGCTGTCATCTCAGTGGTTGTATTGGCTCACCCGTTCGTAGTTCTTTAACCAATCGTCGACGTCGACGTCCGGAGATCCGTCGAAGATCTGGGGGTCGCGCTGTCGATGTTTCACAACGGGCGCTGGGGTGTTCGTGGGATGGTGAGCGTTGCCTGCTTCTTCTGGCATGTCGACTTGCGCGGGTCGTCTGCTGCGTAGCTCCAGAATTGATAATGAACGGTCGGGCGAGAGGCGGGAGAACAATAAGACATCCAACAACCTGTGAGGCGATGATGTGCAGGTTTAATGAGACGATTGAGGGATTGCAGAGGATGGTCAGTGCCGAAGCGCAGCCAGGCAAAGTCAGTCCGAATCGAATCGCGCGGGTCCCCTGAGGCAGACTCTCGAGCGCGCCACTCGCGCCACGTCGTCTTCTTTCCTAACAATATATGTATATATATATATATATATAGGAAGAAAAAAAACCTTGGTGAAAACAGCAACAACGGACGATTTATTCTTCGACGTTTCGGCCGGAGTCCGGCCTTCGTCAGGAAGATCTTTTACAGATGAACGCATTTATACAATGCTACGGTCGGGTCCAAATTTCGGCGGGATGACGGTTGGAGCTTGGTGAGAGGGAAGCGTAGGGCAGCTCGTATCCGGGTGAAGAAGCTTGACGGTCGGGGCCAAGTTTCAAGGACGGTGGGATGACGGTTGTAGCTTCTTGAGAGGGAATACGATGGCAGGCGCCTTTGGCGCAACAATGTGATCGACGCGCTCGGCTAGCACAGTCCGTGCAGAACCAAAATAATTGTGTGGCTTCGGCCCTACACAGACCGTGGCAGCCAAGTGAGTACGCCTGGACTTGCATTAATACCACAAGCAACCGAATTGAATTTGTGAATGAAAAAAGCCTCCTTCAACTCTCTGTCGTGATCACAGCTAAATCCAGATTCAAGAAGGATGATACGTATTTTTTCAATGCCATGCTCTTTAAGATTCATCTGTTTTGAGAACGGGAGCGTGGGTGAGGACTTGACATGAGACTTGTGATTATTGAAGCGCAACTGAAATGAAGTACTGGTTTGTCCTATATAATCCATGTTACATAGTTTACAGCGTAAAAGATAAATAACGTTACGCGTACCGCAGTTGAGGTTCCCAGTGATTTTAAAAGAAAAGTCAGAGTTCGCGCTAGTGACAAGATTGGTGGTTTCTACATATTCACAAATCTCACACCTGGGCGTCTGGCAAGGTCTACAACCAGAAACGTCAGAAGTCCTATTTTTTGAGTACACCAATGTGTCCTTAAGGTTTCTACCGCGTCGATATATCACGCGTGGGGATACCGGAAAAAGGGTGCGTAGTTTATCGCTTTGCTGCAAAATACTGTGATGTCTCCTGAGGATATTGTTTAGATTTCGATTAGAATATGTTTAGATTAGAATATGTCACCACCAGGTATGCGTGCTGGTTTTGAGACATTTTGGGTTGGGGTTGATTGATAATTTGCTCTCGGTCGAGAGCTCGTGCTCTTTCAATGGCTTTATCGACAATGGCTGGTGGATAATTCTGCTTAGATAGCACGAGTTTCAGATTGTTGGCGTTGCGCTCGAATTCATCCAAATTAGAGCATATTCTCCGGAATCTGTGAGCTTGAGAAAAGGGAATACTTGTTTTGCATTGTTTAGGGTGGGAGCTCTTGAAGTGCAGGTACTGTTGACGGTCCGTCGGCTTCCTGAAGAGTTTTGTTGAAGGAGCATTCCCGCTGATCTCGACTGTCACGTCAATAAAATCAATGCTCGTTTTAGAATAACGATGCGAAAACATAATACTGGGGTGGAGACCGTTGAAGTCCTGAATAAAGTCTATGAGTGCTGAGTCCCCGTGGGCCCATACCATAAAGATATCATCGATGTAGCACTTATAAAACAGAGGTTGCAGAGAGCGACTAGACAAGAAGCGTGACTCTAAATCGGCCATAAACAGATTTGCATAGTTAGGGGCCATCTTTGTGCCCATTGCAGTTCCCCGAGTCTGTAGAAAGTGTCTTCCTTCGAATTCAAAGTTGTTATTTTCTAAAACTAACCGGATAAGTGTTGCGAGGACGTCGTTGTTGATACGAATTGTTGGAGGGTCACTGCTATACGCCTTGATTACTGCTTCAATGCCATCCTGGTGAGGGATGTTTGTATAGAGGGACGCAAGATCCATGGAGAAAGTGATTTGTGTCCTTTATGTATGATGGCATCGTAGGAGGAAGCTTCATAATAAGGAAATTCACAAAGCTAGAAATTCTCTCTGTCACCGTGCCTATTCCGGATACAATTGGGCATCCTGGATTTCCTTGTTTGTGAATTTTAGGTAATGTATAAAAGCGGCCAGCCTTTGGATCGGCCGGTTTCATTGATTGATGCATATCCTCCAAAATGTCTCCATTATCAAGCATTAAGTCCAAAATTTCCGTTATTAGTTTAGTGAATATTTGTGTCTGATTTTCATGAAGTTCATTGTAAAACTGTTGGTTCATTAGCTGTCGAAATCGTTCATCAAGATAGTCTTGCTTATTCATAAAAACTATGGCTCCTCCTTTGTCAGCAGGTTTAATAATAATATCATCTCTTGAGCTGAGTTCGCGCATAGTGATGCGTTCAGCAGGAGTGAGATTGTGACGTAGACATTTTCGTTGTTTATAGCTTCTGGTTACATCACGCTGTACCGATTCGATGTACAAATCGAGGTACTTGTCGCGTTCCTTTTTCGGGGTCCATGACTTATCCGAAGTATTAGATATGCGCTCTCTGGTGTCTTGCGGATGATCGTGGAAATACTCTCTGAGACTCAGGTAGTGAATTGCGTACGGGGGTGAATGATAGTAGGATCATCGGAGATATGAATCATGTCCTTACTGCGAGTGACAGTGTTAGAGGGAGCAGCCGATAATTCTGCCACATTGTCGCGTCTTAAATTTTTATTTTTTGTTACGTTAATTTCATTTAGTCTTTTTCGCCCGTATTCTTCAAGCGCGTTTTTTTTTTCGGTGTGAGATAATAATTTGCTAGACTTGTAACTGAACTCTTTGACGGCTAGGTCACCGGCGCGTCGTTCACTATGTTTGACAATAACATTAACTAAATCAAGAGATACTGTTTTTAATACGTTATTCCACTCATTCATTTCTCCTTCGTTGAGAGTATTCATGAATGGAGTCAAATGTAAGCTTAGCCCCCTAGGCGCGGTGCAACAATTAAGATAGCTACGTAGTGTTTGAGCAGGAAAGTCAAATCATATTCTCTTATCTATAATTTTACGTGACTCCATAAAACATTTCGAATGATGTTGCTGGGGGGTGAAAGTACCTGTTGTCCCAGCGAGTCGGAACGAACTCCGCAGAATGTAGCGGTGACGGGGCGTCGGGTCAGTTGTCGGATCAGAACGGACTCCTGACTTTGGCTGGGATGAAGATGAAGGCAGCCTGGGAAATTCTTCCGAGGATAGGGTGATGCTTGGACCCGAAGGAGCCCGCGAAGTGAAAGGAAGAGGGCTCTGCGTTGGAGCACTTATAGGCTAGTCTCGATTACTCTGGCCGGTGTCCGGGGAGCAGGCTCCGGGATACTTGGAGCCGGATCCTCGGGGCTCCTTCGCGCGGCCGAGGCACTCGTAAATGTAGATTCGGGTTCAATGTATTGTGCCCGCAGAGCGTCAGGGCTTCTTCGAAGAGTTGTATTACTCATGGCCGCAGACACAAGGACAGCGGGCTGTGCTTGAAGAGCGCCAGGGCTTGTTTGCGTTGCTGGGGGAGAAACGGCTGGATTGAATTGACTTCTCGAGCTAGACGAAGCAGCAGGTCAAAACCTCTCAAGCCAGTCAGAGGTCCGGTGGGTTCTGCATATCCAAGCATAGATTTGAAGTGCTCCGACAGTAGTGCGACGCCTTCGAAAATAGTGTGAACTCCATCGGCCGCAAGAAAGCGCTATGGCGGAAGTTGGTGAAAACCGTGGTCTATGAAGTACACTTTCGCGAGGTCTTCATAGCATAGTCTCTTCATCTCCTGGTTGAAGTTACGAGCTTCGTAGTTAAAGCAGCGAACGACGCCTCCATTCATGTTGCCCCTGCGTCGAGTGGTGTGGCGAGGAAGCACGAGGCTCACATGAATGCTTCGTAGTTCAGGGCGGCTTTGCTGTAGTTGTCGTATCATCCAAACACGAGCCACACCATTCCGGGCAATGTCATTACTTCCGACATGAAGTATCAGTCTGGTTATTCCTTGCGGCAACTTGACTATTAGGCTGGGAACGTCCGCGATGTGAGCTCCACGACAGGAAATAAACCCCGGCCAGTCGCCGGCGAGGGGGTTGAAATGATGAAACAGGTATTTCGCCTGAGAGCCTCCAATGATCGCAGCGGAGAAGGCGCAGTGAGGAAGATTTACCGAAGGGCGATCCATGGATCTTCTTCCGGCAGCCGTCGTGGTCATGCACGGTGAGAGGGTTCAACGGGCCGGTTGGACGTAAAACGAAAGTTGAGGAGTTTCAGGAAGGCCTTTACTGTACCAACGTTTCAAGCGGGGACCGCTTTTCTTCAAGGTGGGATGGCAGATGTCCTCTTCTTTTTGCTAACGTTCGTGTGGAAGAGGAAGAGTGACTATGAAGGGTATTAAAAATATTCGGAACAGGAGCAACAAAAGAATCGTAATCTTTGAAATTAGTAATTATAAACAATATTAGATCAAATTATTAAAAAAAAATATATATATATATATATATATATATATATATATATATATATATATATATATATATATATATATATCAACAGTGGTCCTCGTGGTAAAAAACATGTCACAAAAGCTAGAGTGTCATGCTGTTGCATATCGCGATCCTAGCGATTGGTCGTAGAAATGCTGGCAAAATGCACGGAACGCGAGTGTCGCTGTCGTCAAGGTGTGCGAACTCCTGGCTGCAGAAACCTCCGTGAGCTGTCAAGCTTGAGAGCGACCTGCAGCAGGACAGGCGTCTGCCAGATACACCACCACTGCTGGGACACCGCCAGGATCGAGACTGGCGACAGCATGACACTGCTATGGCTTCATCTTGCGGACATTGAGGGACTACTTTTTTTGTACGCAGTAAGCACCCCAGTCGGAGACGCGCGTTTCAGGCACCGTAGTTGAGGTCCTATACCAGGGTCAATGACGAAGCAATGTCTAAGGAACACGAGTAGCGTAAGTTGCAAGTTCTACATCCCGTGGCTCACCCAGGAGACGACTTTAAGAACAAGCCTGCCTGCAATAAATAACCATAGGAAACCTAACCCGGGATGGGCTACCATTACCTTTCACTAGCGGCTTATCGAAGAGTCATCTGGCGGCGCCGCATGCAACCAAAACGAGGAGCGGGATTTATTTGTAAACTGCGGCGAGCGCGGTGTGCACACCATATATATCTTAAAACGTGAACCACACATACCCGTTGTAAGGAAACGTCAGAAACACCGGTTTGGCTACCATGACAGCAGAATAAAGACGATGTACTGAAGCAGATAAAGTTAAACAAACACATATCCATGTCCTCCAGAAATCGAACCCATACATCTTCGCACGACACCCTATGCTCTACCTCCGGGCGAGCTGAACGACTTTCGACTTGTATCGACTGAAGAGCATGCCCACGTCTGCTACCACAATAGACCTTTTTCAGAAAGTTCTCCAAGCAACATTGGCGGTCGCCATTGCTGGGACACGAAGCGCGTGATTGGATCCGAGTACTTGCCGAACGATGACGTAGTCTTCGTGTCCAATGGATGCTCAAAGTATGTGAGCGAGAAATGTCGGTCAGGCGATGGCGCGGACTTTGGAAAGGGGTCTATTAAGATACGCTTACGTTTTCCGTAGTATGTGGTGATGTTGTAAGGGTGCATGGTGAAACAAATAAACACTGTGTTTCTTCACCTCGAGAGCAACACGTTAATGCATTTCCAAATAAATTTAAACGATCGATTTTTAAATAATGCTTCCAATGTCTTATACCGTGTACTCCAAACTATAGTGCGCGGACTATACATATTCAAAACTTGAAGCTTTACGCGGGTCAGACTATCTCCAGGTGCGGTATACAATACAACGATTCGTTTTTTCTAGATCTTTCATTCTGACTTGACATGACGGATATTGTGAATGCCAGAATTTGTTAGTGATAATTTATTTATAATATAGCCTCCTGTGTGAGATAATGAAGCAGGTTTTATTCAAGGTGAGCTCTTAGAAGAACTGTTTGTGTAAGTATACAAGGCAATATACGTATACTGAATCGCCAAGGACAAGCTAAAGACGTAGAGGACAAGGGCTATACTCACACCTGTCGCTTATCTCACAACTGACGTTTCACTTACAAGTGACGTTTCACTCACAACTGACGTTTAACTCACAACGGATGTTTAACTCACACCTGACATTTAAGGCTGAATTGCATGTAAGCGATTAAGCGATCGACGAGACGAGCGATGGCGACAGCGACGACTTTTTCTCACAGTCGCTCGTCGGATCGCTCGGTTTTTGTATTTCTAGAAAAGTCGCTCATCGAATTTTTCGCTTGCACCCGTCGTTTCCATGCGGTTTGCCTCGTCACTCGACTGACCGAGCGACAGCTAAGTGGGTCGCCATCGGTTGTATCGTCGCTCGCCAAGTCGGTTTCATGCAGTTTATAGTATATACTCGAAACTTACATCGTCTTCTAGGCACGAGGTGCGAACTATAAACCGGCTGCGCACCACAGTCCGGAAAATACGGCAGTATACTTTCAACAAAAATATCACCGACAATTTGTTTTTCTTGAGCTTCGTAAAGCTGCTGATTAGTGTTATATCTAGAGGAACTATATTAGATTGCTTTGGGATTTATTCTATCAGAAACTTACAAAATAATTGATATAAATTGATTACGTTAGACAGTGAGCACTTGTTAGCACATGTTGGGAGGTTATCAAGGCTCCGCCGCAGCGATGTTTGTTTCCTTGTAAAATTTCAACCATCCATGGCCAAGCTCCAGGAGTAGCGTTTGTGCCGTTCAAAATCCGTTCACTTATCACAGAGTCTGGCGTCGTTGTAAGAAGTCCACAGTTATCTGAACGAAAGAAAGTAGACCGTCTTATTAGTAATGGTTACGTGGAATTAGCAGAAGGTTTTGTTTTATAGAAAAAGAATAGCAGTGCAATATATTTCATGAAGTTCCGGAATATAAAACAGGAACTAGCAGAGTGGTTTTTCGATTAATGTTTTTGACACTTCATGGAGAACTAAACTTAGTAACACAAACTGCATACTTAGAATTGTAGTGTCAGAACATGGACATAGGAGATCCTGTCAGTACGCTGTGACTACAATGATTAAGGAAAACTTTAGTGCACGCATGGAATTGAAAGCAAGGAGACTATTCACACTTTTAACCAGAGCGCGGAAACAGGACGGGACAACACTCACCCCCCTTACCAAGTTTAAAAATGTCAGTTCTTAACCAGGTCGCCTGCACCCTTGTATTCACTTTATTAAGTGGAGTATAGAACTATAACGTCTTTCCAAAACAATTTGAATGACAAAAAAATGTTTGATCGCAATTGTGAATGCACAAATAAATTGATGCGCTTTGTTATATGTTAGCTTCGTTCTATTTACCTGCACCTCTTTCACCGGTGTCGAAAAGTGCAGCCTAGTATACTTCCGGTATGTGAATTGAGATGCGACCGGAAATACACCGCCCTACACTCTTCTGCACTGGTGCAGGTGGTTCTGGTAAATTGAACGAAGCTGTTGTTGTAGTCCCAATGGAGATGACTTAAAAAAACATAGCATATTACATCTTCGAGACTAAAAAGCACAAGGGACGACACGACACAAAAGTGTCAAACGCAGCTTATATTCATTGGCAAAAATCCTCTTTATATAGGCTTCAGGCACATTCACAAATGAAGAAGAAAAAGAAACACGAAAAAAGCGCTTTAACCATTGCCAGCTCATGTAAATTTTTCTTCAATAAAATACATGTTTTACGAGCATGACCTTCTAAACTTACACCTATTGCTTCGAGACTTTTACTTTTTGTTACTGTAGTGATGTATACATAAAATGACTGACAGTAAAACAGGCAATAAGTTCATACATTATTTTATATTGATATCTAGTGCTTTGCTGTGTGAATGGAAATATTTGTAAACACACACCGACTGCAACGGCCGCTTCGATGGCATTCAGTGAACCAAAAATAATGCGAACATATGCAGCGAGCCCCAAGCGGAGGTGATTCTGATAAAATGTAGTTATCAATAGATTTGGTTGCATCGGCTAGTGACCTCAGACAATGCGGTTCATAGGCAGTCTATACGCTAACTAAAAGGTGGAACGTTTTCGGACTGCCTTCTGAAACTGATCATTCGAAATGCTTTGGGACCTGTAGCGAGTAACATTCTCAGTCAGTGATATTATGCATAGATCACTAAAAACATTGCAACTGATGAAAGACTTTTTTTGTAAAAATACGCGAAAAACAAGCTGTCATAATGGATATAATAAATAGTCTACAAAATGTTTCTTCGATTCAAGTTCCACAAACTGCACAACTTGTTGTTTTTTTCTGCTGCAATGTTTAAAAGATAGCAGCGGTTTATTTTTAACTACTTTCTTCCAGAATGTCTTGTGCCTTTTACCATGATGAATCTGCCATGTCAAGGAGTCCCAACCATATCAGCGAATCCCAGCTCACCCGTTGGACGCTAGTACTACATAATTGCAAGGACTGCGTCGTGCAGAAATTAATTCAGTGGAGAATATTCCGTTTTCGCGTTAATGGCAGAAAAAACTTAAAGGCCGACGTACAGCCTCTTTTCTGCAGGGAACATAATCTTCTTTGCGTCTTCCTCTCCTAAACTGCAAGAGGGGTCTTGTTGGGGCTGGGTAATAAATCGAGAGGATATAAGAAAGGAGGAGACGGGCAGAGCTAGAATGCCCGAAGTGTACGTCGCCGTTTAACTAGCAATATCTAGAGGAGAGCACCGATAAGCTGTCACGCGACTGCAATGCCTGAAAAAAAAGTCAATTTGGGGGTTTTACGTGCCAAACCAACGACGGGCATCTGGCACGCCCCAGCGGAGGACTGAGGATTAATTTCGACCACCTGGGGATCTTTTGACGTGCAACCGAAAGCACGGTTACACGGCGCCTCCTCCGGAATACGTCTCCGTCAGATTGCAGGCACCTCGGCCGGGATTCGAACTCGCCACATGGGGATCCGTAGGCCAGCGCTCTCGCCTCGGAGCCACCGAGGCGGCTGCCTGCAACGCCTGCTATGTGTACGAGCCGATGAAAAAGCCCCAGAGAGCCTGCGTTGACCACTGGTCGAGGAGGTTAATGATGCTCGATTTTCTCAGGTATGACCCGTAAAGTTGTTGCTTAGAACGACAAACACATATGCTGCGAAACTTAGTTCGCGTCAAAGAAAGAATAAACAGCAAAAAAACAAAAACAAAACACACTAAGTTAGTGCGTCATTTGGACGTTTGGTTTAAAATAAGAGTACAAACATACAATAAAAGCATTGCAACTTTGCTCCCGAATGTTCGAAATGCTCAAACATAAAATAAGAACAACTTTGACTGGAACGTCTTGGCTCAACACACTTAGAAATACCTGACCGGTTATTGTGCGGCAATTTTGTGTAAACACAAACGAACGGTTTACTTTTAATCACCTCATTTGATAAAGGGGAATGATATCCAGCGCAAAAATCATGCACTCACCTTAAAAAGAATACAAAAAAAAATGGCGGAGAGCTTTTTTTTACCATTTATCAGTTGCCCTTTATGGTGGGTAAGCGACATAAATGAATAGTGCTTTACGTCCCATACAAAAATGGTCTATGGTTGGCTATAGAAAATCCTTTGTATAGCCGGCTATAGCAAATTGGCCCAATTAGCTATAGCCGCTTCTATGGCTGTCTAAAGCTTTTCCTATGGCCTCCCCTATGGTTTTCTATAGCTTTTTCAATAGAAATTTTGCCATCGAATTTTGTATGGTTCAATCTATGGGTCTCTTTAGAAAGGATGCTATAGCCGCCTATGGCTTTTCATTTGGTTTCTTTGGTCGTCTATAGCTTCTTGTAAGGTCTGCTATAGAGATCTCTATGGCTTACTTTATGGATCTTTTTAGACACCGTGCTATAGCTGCCTATGGCTTTTCCTATGATTTCTTTAGCCGCCTATTGCTCTTTGTATGGTCCGCTATAGCTCATTCTATAGTTTGTCCTATGGTTCTCTATACCCATCGTGCTACAGCTGCCTATCGTATTTCCTATGGTTCCTTTAGCCGCCTATAGCTTCTTGTATGGTCTGCTATAGAGATCTCTATGGCTCACTCTATGGATCTTTTTAGACACCGTGCTATAGCTGCCTATGGCTTTTCCTACGGTCTCTTTAGCCGCCTATTGTTCTTTGTATAGTCCGCTATAGCTCATTGTATAGCTCGTCCTATGGTTCTCTATACCCATCGGGCTATAGCTGCCTACGGCATTTCCTATGGTTCCTTTAGCCGCCTATAGCTTCTTGTATGGTCTGCTATAGAGATCTCTATGGCTTACTCTATGGATCTTTTTAGACACCGTGCTATAGCTGCCTATGGCTTTTCCTATGGTTTCTTTAGCCGCCTATTGTTCTTTGTATGGTCCGCTAATCGTGCTACAGCTGCCTATGGAATTTCTTATGGTTCCTTTAGCCGCCTATAGCTCCTTGTATGGTCTGCTATAGAGATCTCTATGGCTTACTCTATGGATCTTTTTAGACACCGTGCTATAGCAGCCTATGGCTTTTCCTATGGTTTCTTTAGCCGCCTATTGCTCTTTGTATGGTCCGCTATAGCTCATTCTATAGTTCGTCCTATGGTTCTCTATACCAATCGTGCTACAGCTGCCTATGGAATTTCTTATGGTTCCTTTAGCCGCCTATAGCTCCTTGTATGGTCTGCTACAGATATCTCTATGGCTCACTCTATGGATCTTTTTAGACACCGTGCTATAGCAGCCTAAGGCTTTTTCTATGGTTTCTTTAGCGCCTATTGCTCTCTGTAGGGTTTGCTATAGCTTCTTCTAGAGCTAGTCTTATGGGTCTCTTTACCATCGTGCTATAGCTGCCTGTTTTTCTTTTTACCGCAATCGCATGAAATGTGAAACAAATTATTTGTTGTCACTGTACATCTTTAAACAAAAAACCTTGTAAGACATGTCGAACTTCATAACCCCATTTAAAACAGAAAGCTAACATTTCAACAAAAAAACAACAAAAAGCAAATGCACTCACACAGGTGTTTGCAAAAGCACAGGTAAACAGACACAAGGAATTGTTTTCAAATCTCCTAGAAGTTTATTACACACAGCCCATCCTGTAGACAAGCACAAACAAAGCAATCTTTAATATGTAAAGAGGTATTACTAAGCTGTTATACAACTGAGAATATTGCAAAGCAAACAAGAACCGAAGGCAATTCCTGGGTAGTGTCTAGTCTCCCGCAGCCGGCCGAATTCCCCCCCCCCCCCCCCCCGAAATTCTACTGCCAGTCGCCACTCATTCTCGCTGCCATCAGTTCATCGAACGACGTTTCATCGACAGATCGTTTCATCAACACGTGATGTTTATAAACAACTCAAAATGTCTTTTTTTTTTGGTAATGAGTTGCTGCAGACACGCCAAGAAGTGGCGTGAACGGGTGGGCTGAATCGGTGAACACGCGCCTCAGGAAAACAGGCGCGACAAAATGTCCCTGCAGCGTGCAATTCGCGTAACGAGTGTCGACTAAACGTGTGTGCAGGAAACGTGTATCCACGAACAGGTGTCCATGAAACGTGGTTTCACAAAACGCAGGGAGAATAAGAAAGTCAGTATTCTAACTGTAATTTTCACATGATTTCAGACAGCTAAAGGCAGGCGACTGCGGTAGAATTTCGGGGAAATTATATTCTCCCAGCTGTCAGAAGATAGGCACTGCCAGGAGATAGACACTACAGAACGGCCAATTGTCGGAGAGTAGGTTGCAGCGCACTTACGTTGAAAATACAAAACTTGAAAGATGTAATCCGAGATTGTTGACACGGGCACAGCAGAAAAACCACTCAAACACAAAACCGAGAAGGAAGGGGTCCGTGAAGATTCACCACTATGTAGCACAAGCTGTCACTTGCCGAACCGAACACGGAATGCATCACAAGAATGTCTTGGGCTTCTTTGAAGAAATCGCTTGTTGCCGACATACGGGTACGACTTTTCGACCGAGATACCCTTTACCATAGAAGCGAAATTCACCGCAGCCCCGCGGGCCGCACGACACGCGAAACTAGGTCCGCAAGCAGGCATTCCGGGATTGGCAACGGCTAATGCGTCATCCGTCAAACCACGTGATCACGCTCCTTCCGTTACACGCGCACAGAGAGCGGAGTTAAGCGATGAAATGTCGATCGTTTATTGGTCCGCCGAGTGCTCACCTTCTAAAATGCTTTCAGCTTAGGGAGAGAGAGAAAACAGAGGAGTTGAAAAGCAGAGCTCCTTCAAGGCCAGAACGGGGGTGCGACCACAAAGACTAATCTTCAGGGGCATACCAACAATGAACACAAAACGAGAGAATGTGTCACTTATATCCTGTTGACAGTTCGACCCAAGGTTGATAGTGCAGTGGATGCTATGTGTGGCCTTGGGCTTAAGGCAGGTGCCGTGTTCAGCGTTATCACCAGCTTCGAGACTGTTGTCACGTGACCCTATACTGGAGACTCCATTGGCCTCAACCACGCATAGCGTCTACTCTGCTGTCACTACCGAGTGAACAGGACAGCTCCATGAAGGCCAGCTTTTGGACTTCCAAAGCTGCAGTTCCCAGAAGTGACCCAAAACGGGGCAGGTTTCAAGAAACCATATTTTACGCCGTGTAATCATTAAGGCTGCGGTACCACGGCGGCCATCTTGAACAAGACATTAGTTGAACCACCAGGGCGGCGTTGGCTGTCCGTGCGAGGAAATGCTGCGGAACCACCGCGCCAATTTCGAAACCTTTTTTTCCCGTCGCTTGCGACCTTGACTTTCCCTCTCCGCTCTTACACCCCTCCTTTCACGTGTTCACCCTCTGGCGCGTCGCGCGTCCGTTCATTGTTCAGCGGACAATGTACCGGATAATCCCCAACTGAAGGCCCCCTGCCCCAACTTGTCCAACTGCCAAGTGATCTGAGCGAGATGGGGTTTTGCAGCGGTATGGAAAAGTAGAACCGCCAATTTTGAACTATGCTTTTTCGAAGTTGTACAACTTGTGTGCAGGGCTGGCAAAGGCACGGGCGCGAGTGCGTAACTGTTCACAATGCTTGGGTTGCAGGAGCACTCGCGCGTAGAAATGGTAGAAAGCGCTTTCCAAACCACGCGCCCCCATTCTCCAGCGTTGCACACCTATGTGTGAAAAAGGGTACACCTTCGATAATGCGTCAACGTCTCCCGACTTCGTGAGAGCAACAGGGTACATATGAGTGCGCCCTTGGTGCCGGCCGTACGAAAGAGACGCCCTGCGCTTCCTGTCACCACTGCCTTTTCTTGTACGCACTGGCCATGGGCGGTTCTTTTATTTTTACCACCGGATAGCTTCATGGGGTTTTTGAAAATACAAACCTGCTCATCGTACTGCTGCACTACAGCTGTGTCAGGCCATTGTGCTGTAGTTTGAGATTGGGACGGTGTGGCTACATTCTTATTTCGTGTGTAATGCCAGCATAATATCCCTTTGCTGCGAAAGGGTAAACAAAATGGTAGGATCGGCAGCAAAAGTTCTTTCAATACCCGAATTACGATGAAACACCAGTAAGATCTAGTGTAAACTAAATGGGCACAATAAAAAAAAAATCTTACAAGATGGTGGCGTCTAACGTAGTGAATTTAGAGTGTTTGTAATAGCTATAACCGTGATAATAATAACAATAATAATAATAATAACGGAAGCGATGTTGTTCCCTTTGTATAGCGGTAACATTACATTCAATTTGCCAGATGTGTTGGGACCTCTGATCACGAGTGGCTGTGAGGTATTACTGGGTCCGAGCATTTCATCGGAGCTGTTTCATCGAACACCGCCTGGTTGACCAGTATAAATAATAGGCGAGGACAGCAGTGTTATAATAATTTTAATTTATTAGACTTATTTTTCAACGGAGTAGCGGAACTAATAAGAAAAAGAACTTTATTTTTGTTTCCCATTATTTCTTTCATTTTCATTTTTTTTTATGTAGCTTGTGAAGGTACGAGACCTAAAAAAACAGAAAACACTAACTTGACATTTCTTGAAACATCTAATGATCGGGTGCAGCGACGTAGGCACGTCCCTTAGAGGGCGAATCTTCGTAATCAGTCACATTTTTCAATAAAGTGATTGTAATTGTATTCGGTATTTTTTTTTTTTTCAGTAACGGGTACAAGACTTGCTGTATGAGACGTTATTTCTGCTTTGGGTTGCGATCTTTTGAGACAACTCCGAAAACACAGTGCATTGTTCCTTCTCACCGTTGCGATTACCTCCATCTTTCAGAATGAGGTACGCGTTCGAAAATAATCGTGCCCAGGTAACCGCAGCATTCCCCGATCAGAACTGAACCCGGAGCTATGTTTCTTTCAGCTTGTTCACCATCGATCGATTAGCAATGCTGCCCTGTAGGGGCTTTTCCAGGGTGACCCCTCCCCCCCACCCCCCTACCCCCACTCAAAAAACAAACAAAAAAAAAGCATTTTCTAGAGGACGAACTATTGCGGTTGCCCTTGTGACGAATTCTCCTTGACGCATGTTCCGCTGTAAGGAGCGGGCGTGTTACCAGTCGGCCTGTGATGAATCGTCATGTGACGAATGGACCGTCCTACATCGAACAAATATTCCTCCGGCTGCAAACCTACGGCCATCACGCCTATAAAAGAAAAATGACACGGAACTGTAGGAAAATGAGGAAAAAGGGTCCGGGGAGCCGGGGGACACAACTGGTCGCTTGAATCATCGCCAAAACGCGGTCTGCTTTCATTCGGGGCGCAAAGCAAAAAAGGACCACGGCTTTTTTTTTTTTTTTTTTGTTTTTTTAGAAAGTCACGGCCAAAAGAAACATCCTAGTCGACACTGTATCAGATGCTAGATCCGGACGCATAAACTTGAGCACACATGTGTTTGACGTTGTCCTGCGGTTACACAACACTCGGAGCCGGTGCCCAAAACGGTCTACTAGAACGCGTTTTACGAGTCGCGCTCCGCATCCCGATGCGAGCTACGTGTTCGCCGGACCAATCACTTGCCTGCCTTTTATCACCTGACCTCTCTCTCTCCCGTGAGTATGCGGAGAGGGGGTGACCACGTGTCGCAAGGCTTCGGTTGAGTGGTCTAAGGAGCGTGCGGCTTCCACCGCACTGTCAGCGCGCAGTGTTGCCAAAGGTACAGGGGTGAGCGCATTCCCACCGGCGATGTAAGCAGTCGCTTGACGCGACTAGATGGCATCGCAAAAAGATTAGATGGTCACACCGGCGTGCGCGATGAGCGAGTCCAACGCCTTCGTTGGCGAGTCGTTTCTCAAAAACTCTCGCTCCGAACGCCGTTGATTGGCTCAGCCGATCCACGACGAGATCGCATCGCAAAAAGTCGGGTCAGCAAGCAACTGCTCAAATCGCGTCGCTTTTTGCCCGCGATGGTCGCTTTTGCAATAAGAGTTATCGCGCGACTAGATCGCATCGCCGGTGTGAACGCACCTTTACACAAGCAGGTGAAGATGAGGGGGAGGATTAGAAGAGGGTCCCCTTTTGTGTGTCGCCACGTCGTATCCTGGTCGCTAGTGTGCCCTCGAAGATTAGCCCGTCACTCAACATTTCTACAAAAGCGACTTTCCTCCCCCTGTCACAAGTGGCTTTCACAGTACTGCGCGCAATCTCTCGACCTTTTTCGTAGAAAGTAAAATATTCCTATTAGTTAGAAGGAAAACATAAACACAAAAAGAATAGATGGACGTATTGGGTTCTTGTCTTTTGTAGTCTTGTCTATTTCCTAACAGCCTCTAAGGCTGCCGTCTGTGTGTTTAGAAGCACTCGAAAGCTTGGGAGGTGTTTCTTTGTTCTCGACTTTTCACCTTCTCGCCCTTTTCCCTTCCCTTCACCTATATAAACAAAATACGATGGATACATTTAGTTTCTAGTTGGAGGTCTCTGTGTTTCTTCCTCGAACGTGAATTGGAAGGTGAGTAGCAAGATTTATTTTTCGTAAGAGTTTAGATTTTTTTTAATTCGTGCACAGTGTTACAAACTTTGTATCTGTCGCAGACATGATCTTCTCCAACGGCCCAGCGTCGCTAAATGGCTACCAACTGATCGGCGACTCGATGTTGTTGCGTTTAGCGGAACACTGCTCCGGACTAAGGCGACAACAAATTGGTACGTATAATTCGTTGGCGGCGGAGAAAAGCTCACGTCAAAACCGATGGATGCGGAAAAAAGCTCATCTGCCTTTTGACGAATGCGGGGAAAAGGTCACCTACGAAATCTAACAATCAATACTTGAAATTCAATATTCGCGGCCCTACTCTGGGCTTTGATTTCTTTTTCTGTTTATATGTCGCTCTTTGCTTTCCGCTCATTCTGCGCTTTTTTGTTTTCATATTCGTATAAGTATTTCTAAAATCAAGTGTTCTCGTTCAACCCCAGACGTTTCCTTCTGTGTCCGTTCCTTAGACTAAATTTTTTTTTTAATTTTCTGCACCACAGTCTTAGCCATAATTACCTACCACCAGTTCGCCTGCGCACTCACAGTGTTTTCATCAGAAGACTGGCTCACTTTCTAAGAAAACAAATGAAGAAGCAGAAGAGTCCACACTTTTGCAGAATGCATGAGAACAACAAACAAAGTTGTCGACGCGTCTTTTTTTCTAAGCTGCTTACTTCCACATGGAGACAGCCCTTCAAAAAGTGACAAGTCCGTCTTGGTCTACATCACCGAAAGAGGTCAATGGCTATCACAAAGCAAAGCAAAAAAAAAAAAAACAGAGCAGAATATTGTTAGCTTTTATGCAAAAGAAAAAAAAAACTATTTACAAAGGCGAGAAACAATCCGGCCAGAAACCATACCGTTCGATAAAACGGCGTTATATGAAACGGCTTCGATGAAACGACGTTTGATGAAATGGCCTTGATTGAACGGCGTCAATGAAATGTGTGCACCCAATTCTGAACGTTCTGTCACGGAGCGACAGGCTGTGAAGAAAAATTGCTAGATCGGTTCGCAGAATCGTGGGTGAGCTTTTCTCCGCATCCGCCGGGTTTCCGGTGAGCTTTACTCCGGTGACCTTTTCTCCGGGATTCATAATTCGTAAGCTTGCCTAATGCATGTATGCCGTCCTCCTCTGTGTGTGTATCTGTTTTTTTTGTTTTTTTTTTTCATTCCATATCATGACATATCCTTGTTTTTAACGTCCTTTTCTGTCGCAGTGAGCTCTACGTTGGTGAGCGGGGCCACAGCAAGCCAGCTGCTTGATCTGGTGATGGAGGCGCCTATCGCCCCGCGCGTAATCCTGATGATCGGGACTAACGATCTACGGGGCGAATGTGACGCGTGCAGCCTGATCTCCGACCTGGCCATCATACTAGGATGGCTTACACTTCATGCGGAGAAGGTGGTGATACTGACGCTGCCCCCCATTGCGCTGCATCACCGACGCGGAAGAAGCTGGCAAACAGTCAACAGGGTGAACCACTGGATCACTCACTGCGGAAGCAGTAAGTGCGGAACTTCGCCGGTTTGACAATTTGCCACTAATTTCGTTACTGTACCGATCGTTCTAGGTGTCACCATGCCAGTGGAGATCCATCGACCTTTCGTAGTGCGGCGGACGAAAGTGCGATTTGACATGTATGCTAGGTAAGTTGTTCTAGCTTTACTGAAATCATGGAATCATAAGAGGCTTGCGCAGTTTGATCAAATTATAACAACCATTTCTATCAGGCGGTATGCTGGCAGAGGACGGCAGGACTTGGTCCACTGGAGCGCGGTTGGCATGGACGCCGTCGTGGGCTTACTGCACGTCGCCCTGCTGTGAGCTGCAAAAAGCTCGAAGTACCACCATCTCGATGAAGTGTCAAGGCTGGTTTGCATAGTAGCTACCAGCTGCGATACGTGTGATTGACTTCATGCGAGCTCATGAGACTCCCAATGCATTTAGAAGTGTTCTTTTTTTATACACACACGAGTGCTGCGCTTACTGCGCGTGCCCGTGCAGTGAACGCAGAGCCTGTATATGTATAAAAAAGAACACCCCTAAAAATACTTGGCGTCTGATCTGCTGTCATGAAATCGCAGTCACACGTATCGCATCTGGTCGCTACTGTGTGAGCTGGCCTTTGGTCGTGGCTGTGGCATTCTAGTCGCCATGCAAAACCTGCACGTCTATACTTCGTTTCACCTTACGTCCGAGCGTGGCCGCTGTTATGAGCCGAAAGGCCAATCAAACTGCGCAAAAAGCGCAACGTCATGGTGTGCTCTCTGCACTTGATATGACTAGCCGGCGGAGAAGCACGCACGGAGAGACGTCGAATACCGGCTGGTCCTATCAACTGCAGAGAGCACGCCATGACGTTGTGCCTCTTTCGCTGTTTGATTGGCCCTTCGGCTCATAAAATCGGCCGCGCTCGGACCTAAGCTAAAACGAAGTTTTTTTTTATAGAAAACAAGGCTCATCCATCCGTCAGGCGACATCGCAGCATGCAACCGCTCGTGGGTTTATCTCGCCTACGGTGATTTTTCAGCGTTCGCGGGGCCTCGACAATCGGCCTTTTTTATGTCCCGTGATCAGTGTATGCGCTCAAGTGTTCATTATGTGTGTCCAAGTTCAAGCGGTGCGTGTTGTTTTTCGAACCGTGTCCGAATGATACAAAGTTTCACGTTTCCATCCTGTGAGTGAGTGAAGTCGGTTAGGGCTAGCATTGACCAAGCAATGCTAGCAATGTGTCTGCTCAAGTTCAAGCGGTGTGTATTGTTTTTCTACCTGTGTCCGAATAATACGAAGTTCCACGTTTTCATCCTATGAGTGAAGCGAGTTGGTTAGTGCTGTGCTTTGTGCTTGTTGACGCGATCAACGTTGGTGCTTTTTGAGTGCGAGTCCTCGAACGTCCGCAAGTTCCTTATTTTTCCCACTCCATTGGTGGGCTCAAGTTCAAGTTATAACTGTGCGTGCGGTATTCTTACTTTTTTATTATTTCTTAGCTACGAGTTCGAGTAAGGGCAATGTTCACAGTGAAGTAAGTTGGTTGGTTGGTCAGTGGTAGCATTCTTGCACGTTCGCTTGTTCCGTGTTATTTCGAAATAATATCTCCATGCTACTCTCTTGGCAAAAAAAAAATTTTTTTTCTTATTAGTGCAGTGTACTTTTGGTAAGGTCGCGCAGTGTTCAGGTTGACAAAGTTCAGGAACGGCCGGCGTGTTACTTTCTTTTCCTTTTGCACTCAGCCCTGCGAGCCTGATGTCTGAAAAATCTAATAAAACATCTATCTGTCCATCAAGAATTGCCTGTCTGCTTTTTCTTATGTCAGAAAACGACAATGTGTTTTGGAGGCACGACTGAAACAGCTGACACCGGCGAAGCTGCCGTAGCGATACCGACTGCAATGTTCGTCGGAGACGCTGCACTCGTCGCAGAAGCGTGTACGTGGGGCACACGGATTTTATTGCAGTCGCAACTTCCGCTCCTAAAGCTGACGGACTCGACGCAATTGTCTCAATGGCCAAAGTGTGCGACTTAGCGGTGATGCGTGTGAGAGTTCTCGCAGTACGACTACAATAGAAAAATGCTATCGTACTCGATAGCATTTTGCTATCGAGTACGATCGTATAACAATTTGGCAACGCTGCGATTCGAACGTCTTGCGACAAAGCCACGTCTTGATCAGAGCCCCCTGCTCGCCCTGCTCCATTCAGTGATTTTAGCCGCCCTAAAGGCGAGGCCTCATTGCTATTGCCGTAAGCCATCCTTCGGACCACTCAAAACACGTGCCTTAGCCATAATGTTTTCATTTTAATCTTCAATGATCGCACCTGCTCACCGTCAAAAAAAGTAAAGCCTCACAGGCGTCACTCCCTGAAGCACACGACATTTCGGATGGACCCGCCGGTTTAGAAACGAGCTTTATAAAACACACAACCATTCTCCCCGGTCGCAATAGCGCGCAAAACAATGAGATAAACCTCCGAAAGCAGTAACAACCGTCGAAATACCGAACAAAACAAATTATTGACGGGCCCAGAACTGCCATCGAGTCTGCTGGGGGATTGCAAGTACGCCCACACCAAATGCGCCGCACGCCAGGCGGTGCTAGCATAATTCAAGATAATTCAAGACGATCCAAAGGGCTCAGCCCAGAGCCGTATATTAGGAGAGTTTGGACAATAGGCGCAAAGGCCGCCGCCAGCGCCGAATATTCCCCCCACGCTTAGAGCGTAAACTAAATTTGTGGCACAGCGTCGACCAATCAGGAGACCTCTACTCCATTTCACAAATGTCGACAGTGAAGACAAAGGCACAGGCGCGTGAGCCTAGCTCAGCGAAACGCTTTTGTTTGTACGAGACCTCGTGCATAGGAGGCACTTTCCAAAGCCACGCGCTCGTGCCCATGCCTTTGTCTGCACTGCTAGAACAGCATCCTGCGACTGGCTGAAAGAAAGCAGTGCAAAGGGTAGGGTGCGCGAGCGTCTTGAGACGCGGAGTTCCGCTCGGCACGGCTCAAATTATACTTCGCTTCACTTTACCTGCGAGCGAAGCCAAAGCTAGAAGCGCGAGACCAGCGCTTTTTTCATTTCTCCCGAGCTCGCGCGCTCGAGCAAAGAGTGAACGCACGGAGCTTCCGTGCTCGCGCTTCCAGTTTTGCCTTCGCTCGCACATAAGGTGAAACGAAGTATAGTCGTGGCACAAATTTAGAGCACGCGACCACCGCTAGGGGCTGTTTCGCGGCCTGTGGTTGGCCCCGAGATGCTCGCCTATTCAAACCAATGTATGGCCAAACTCTCTCAATAAACGGCTCTGGCTCAGCCGTATTCATCCATCCATCCATCCATGTCACGTTTGCATCCTATGGGTTAGTGCTAGCATTGAAGGCTTTCTTCGAACGCTAATATGGAAATCATTTTTTTGGTTCTGCATCGCGGCCAAAAATATATATGCTCTTATCATTCTAGCAGAAGAATGTGACGAAATTTGTCCTGTTATTATGACCATGTACAGTAGAAGCCGACGTCACCTTTTCTATTCCGTTCAGCTTAGAGCACTATATAGCTCCTACGGAGCAGAGTAGCGCAATCCTTTGAACCCCGTGTTTTGCCGGCAGAGCGGCTCGGCGCGAGTCACGTGGTACTCAGGGTTCCAGGCGGCGGCCCGCCCTATGGGAGAATACATGGAGATCGACACAACACGGCTGATTAAAAAATAAACGGCGAGTTCACACTTTTCAAAACTAGTCTGTCGTGCAGTTAGTAAAGCACTAAACACTTTATCAAAGTTTTAATAATATTGGATGCGTGTGCAAATTTTGAGAAGGCAATTTCCAAGGCATTGGCGTTTGAAGCAGACGATTTTTATTCGCAGCGGAGATGAGCCACAGACAAGACGCAAACACGAACTGCAGCCAGCAGGAAGGATACCTACGCGAGCTTAGTCAGCGAACGAAAAGAAAAAGACAGACATACACTTCATGCCAGGCACACAAACAAAGCAGGGATAGTTACAAGAATGAGAGGGATGCGAGCTTAGTTAGCGAACGAAAAGAAAGACAGACATACACTTCATGCCAGGCGCACAAAGCAGGGATAGTTACAAGAATGAGAGGGATGCGAGCTTAGTTAGCGAACGAAAAGAAAGACAGACATACACTTCATGCCAGGCACACAAACAAAGCAGGGATAGTTACAAGAATGAGAGGGATGCGAGCTTAGTTTGCGAACGAAAAGAAAGACAGACATACACTTCATGCCAGGCGCACAAAGCAGGGATAGTTACAAGAATGAGAGGGATGCGAGCTTAGTTAGCGAACGAAAAGAAAGACAGACATACACTTCATGCCAGGCACACAAACAAAGCAGGGATAGTTACAAGAATGAGAGGGATGCGAGCTTAGTTTGCGAACGAAAAGAAAGACAGACATACACTTCATGCCAGGCACACAAACAAAGCAGGGATAGTTACAAGAATGAGAGGGATGCGAGCTTAGTTAGCGAATGAAAAGAAAGACAGACATACACTTCATGCCAGGCACACAAACAAAGCAGGGATAGTTACAAGAATGAGAGGGATGCGAGCTTAGTTTGCGAACGAAAAGAAAGACAGACATACACTTCATGCCAGGCGCACAAAGCAGGGATAGTTACAAGAATGAGAGGGATGCGCACACGAAGGCAAGCAGTGTACAATAAATACACGAAAACTCGCAGCAACCGAAGGACGACGCCGCAAACACGTGTACGCGCACACGCACCAAAAGCACGTGGGTCACGCGCACGTATCGACACAGAACTGGCAATTTTGGTGATTTCAAATGTCGATATCGATCGCATGAACGATTGTATTCAGCAGAGTGTGCACCGGCGGAACCGCGCATAAAAAATATTTTGACAATATAAACAGCGACCGTAAAATCCTCCTAAACGCTATATCAGCCAAAAGTACCGTATTATATGTAATAATTAAGCACATTCTACAAGGCCGGGTTTTCTATGCACTTTTCTTTTGCGCGAAACCAAGTGTTCAACCAGTTTCCGAAGCTGGCAACCACAGCTGCAAGCAGCGCCATCCTTGATGTATTCCTGAACTTCGCATAGTCACGTTTCGACCGCCATCACAGAGAGGGCGCAACACGACGTCCAATTTATAATTCCTGTCTTTTTATGATTTATTTAATATTCAGGCACGATCATCGAAAGTGTGAGCTGATAATGAGGATCTGGGACAGTAAACTCTATTTTGTACTAAAAATATGTGCCTAAATGTCTGCCAAAAGGGGTCCAAATACTCGTTTTTGACTATCAACAAATTCGTGATTTGGGCTATATTCAAACTTTTTTTATAAACAATCCAAGTTGAAATTTAGAAAAAGGGCCTCTGTATGCAAAGCAGAATATGTTCTTCTTTGCGGGCCTACAATTTTATTCAACTATGCCAATCCCTAAGAGCTGTACTACTGTACTACCAAGTGAAGTTTCCCAAAATTGACTGTTTTTGTCAATTTTCACGTGAGCATTCCGAAAAAAGTTTAGGTCATATTACAATGAAATTTAGCGTAGCTCCTTCGACTGTAATGGCAAACACATGTAAAAAGTTTCAAATAAAATGACCGGGTAGGTGCCAAAAAATTCGCAACTGAATGTGCTTCCGCGAAGTCATTGTTTCTAAATTAAATATCTGTCAAAATAAACTAAAAAACTAAAAAAGGGCTTCTGTATGCAATGAACGCACTCTTTGTCTATAACATTCTAAGATTTGAAATAAATTGCTTCAATAGTGAACCCTGCACCTCTGTATTACGAAACCATGTTTTGCCGAAAAGGTCAATATTCGCGAGTGCCCACTGAATTAGCTTTTTGCATTAGGAAAACAAATCATACATCAAAAGAAAGATAATGTTGTACACTACAAGATGATATATAACACATAATTTTAGCAAGCTTGAACACGCCACAATCGAATTTCAAAAACGCGCGGAAAGTGTCGTATGTCATGGCCGCCGTGGGACCGCAGCCTTAAGGGTGGTTCGGGGTGGGGAGGGGGGGGGGGGGGGGGTTCAATTGCAATCCTCACGTACGTTTACCTGAGCGCCAAAGGCATGAGCTCGGATGAGACTAATGCCAGCCAAGCTTCAAACCAATGGGAAGAGGAAGACGAGAAGAAGGAAGTGGGACTTGGAGCATTTCGGGTTGACCAACCACGAACCCGTGACAACCGCATAGGTCATTCAACACACGTCGCATACCACTCAAACACTGTGTCGAACTGTATTTTTAAGTCAGTCCCACTTCCAACGGTGTATGAACAGGGGCAATCATTTCGTGACATGCCTTGAAATGAATCAAAGTGACGCAAGCTGGGAACACACTGCTGCTGCTTCATTTAGGAATAACTGCGGCCCTCGGCTTGATCACAACACAGTTGCAAAATGAAAGAGAAAAAAAAAAAAGACGCAGAAAGGAACAACTGCTTTATCAAAAATTCTAACAGACAAATGTAAACCCAGTTCAATTCCAGAAAGTCAGGGGACCAAAGTTTGTCCTAACAGTACCATCCAGTCCACTTCCATAACTTCAAAACAAAAAATTGCTATCCTCTTGAACAATTTTGACTGCAAAGGAATATTGGCTCTGCATGAACCGAATTCCAAGGAAGTCTAACTTCTGAAATGTAATGAAGTATGATCAATGTAATCAATTTATAGTTGAATGACATCAGTACACTGCTAGACCAATAAGACATTTTCTAAAGCAACGAACTGAAAGTAGCATTAGGAATTCAATAAGTGCTCTGTTGACATAAGCTACACTTTCTCGGGCCATACACAAAATGAGTGGCAACTTTTCATTATGCTACGCACAGATACAAACATAAGGACGGATAAAGCAAACCTAACTAGCTAAAAAAAAAAAAAAAGTCTAGCTTAACGAGCAAACGTGTGCCGAGAAAATAGGGAGTTTTAGACCACCGGGCGCTACTTTATCGCGCGTTACGGAGGGCAAAATAGCGAGGATTGCGGCGAAGAGTTTTAGAATAGCGTTTCTCTGCCGGGGACCCCCAAAACGCAAGCATCTCGCGCTTAAAACGCCACCAAGATGTCGCGACAGCTTTTATGTGGAAGTTAGAACGTTATATCTTGAAAATTAAACAAGTGTTTCGTCTAGAGTAACAGTTTTATAGTTGTTTTGTACTCAATGCTGTATGTTTTGTTTTTGTCACTGCCAAGCTGCTCTGTTGTACTTACGAAGCCCAGACGATCCACTACCCAGGAATGTTTACATTTCTGCCGCGATCGTAAGTAGACGCGCTTCGATAGCTTTGAGCTGTGACTCCAGCGATCCGTGGCGTTTTCAATACGCTTCGACCATACCGACCGCGCCGAGTGCGACTCACGCAGTTCCCGCGCGGGCGACGGCGTCGAAGACGCGATCAACAGAGATGTCGTGGGCGCCGCCTTTTGCGGTACCCACGCTATTTTCGAGAAATAACGGGCCGAAAGCTCGAGTCCGAATGCTTGTTGTGGGTCTGCGCATGCACAGCAGCGAAGACGTCATTTCTTTGGGGTTGCGGACGTTATTCTAAAACTCCCTAGTGTTCACTTCTCGTTCAAGGCGTCCACTTACAATGCAAACAAAGAAGCAAGCTTACCAACTGCGTCGAGTTGCTCGTTCTGTCTCGTCGCCGGTCTTCCGTGCTCTTCTTGAACATAATCATCACAAGACGAAACTTCACAGATAGATAAACTTGATTAAATTAGCACATTTCCATGTCTAAAGGCATTTCCATCCCGCAAAACACATGTACCCAACGCAACGGCAACAATCTCAACGGTCGCGAGTGAAAAAAAAAAAAAAAAAGAACTGGTGTCGCCGGTGTCGCTACCGATGGGGCGTCGAAGACGCGATTCTGACAATACGAAACCGAAAGCGGTAAAAGTTATACTGAAACCGAAACTGACCAAATCGCGATAGAGAGGTGCCGTAAATATGTCTTTAGAAACTTAGGAGTAAAAGAGGGTGAATACAGTTATTATTATAAGCACAGGAAATAAATGTGCAAATCACAATTCGCGCCGACGCGCTATTAGTTTCGGTTGCAATGCAGTAGGGAGAAAATTTATTTTTTATATTTTGGGGAGATTACTTTTAATTTACACTCAGCTTACAGTATTTTTTTAGTAAATTATTTTTACTAATAAATTATTAGTAAATTACTAATAATTTACTAATATTTATTAGTAATTACTAATAATTTACTAATATTTATTAGTAATTATTAGTAAATTACTCATATTTACTAATAATTATTAGTAATTATTAATAATTACTAATAATTAGTAGTAATTATTAATAATTACTAATAAATATTAATTATTATTAATTAATAATTATCAATTATTAATAATTTTTAATAATTGTTAATGATTATTTTTATTAATAATTTTTGGTTTCAGCCTGGGCTGAAACCATTTTTGCCGTCCGAAAATTTTGAAAAATAAGCGTAACACTGTTGCATAATTAACTTGACTCATGTACTTTTATACATGCTGGAATTCTAGCAACACATTCTTTGGACGTGGAACAGATATTTGAATCATACAGCCCAGGCTACATTACACATGCATCAAATGGGCCGGTGTATTTCTGACAGGGACTATTTTTAACTCAGTTGGATGTCTGACAAATATATGAGCTTCGTCCAAAAACAACTTTCCAAAAGCACAGAAACGTGTTCCCATTGATCCGATTCTCAATTGTTGCGTCCAATATGCATTTACATCCTCCTGACAGACATACGTCTAATTGGTTCCTATAGCTCAAATATACATGCACAATTGGCCTAGATTTCCTGTTTGGCGAACAAAACATTTCGTTTGACTGATAAAAATTCCTAATGGTCCGATAAAGTCCCTATGGGAGCAGTCCAACCTCCTATAGGACCAAAAGGTATGCCTATTGGCATTCCTATTCCTTTTTTATTTTCATGTGTATTGAATTCAAACAAAATGACAGCTCAGAGTTAATTAATCAGCCTAGTGTGTATTTCGTCTTGTTCTTACCGATTTTTATTCTGTGGAAACTTGGGATTATGTTTCCGTGAGACTGTGTGAGAGTTGGTTTAAATTTTTGCGTGGTATTAAATCAACAGTTGCTACTTATAAATGATTTGAAAAATGTTCTAAGCAGCACTCTGTATTTGTAATATTAAACAGCAGTGCTTCCCAAACAGTGAGGCGCGAACCCCAGGGGTGTCGTGACTGATCTAGCGAAGTCGCAAAACAACTGCTGGCTTGTTTCTTTTTTTTTTTTTTCAATGGTTTTAAATTTGTTAACTTTTAATTACCTGTATTACCTGAGAAACTAAATTTCAGAGTCAATTTCAATATGTTACTGCTAATGCACTGAGATGGTAAGACTTGTGGTCTAGCGAAATGCGAATGGAGGAGGGGGCGGGGTCGTGGCAGGATATATTTTACATTTTAGTGGATTACGCGCGTAGGGAAGTTTGGGAGCAGATGCTGTATTGAATCATTATGTCTATCGCTGTGTCATTTTGATCGCCCGAGACAGTGTGCTAGTTGAGAATGGGAGTAATTGAATATGTATTGATTTCATAGAAGGGTTAATAAATGGTTAATAAATATGAGAAGTTATTGGATTGCAATTTTGAACATTACTTTATTTGAGGAGAATGTCTTCTGAATAGCAGGCAATCTGCATTAATGATTATCTTCACCTTTACCTTTATCGAATTCCTCCACTGTGGATCAGCTGAAGTCTATTGGGTGCCTTATGGTAGAACTCACTTGAGTATCTATGGATAAACTCAAAAGAACTGATATTGCATTCTTAATGATAATACTCATTTGCAGGAGTAATCAGTACATTTATGAACTCAAAAAGAATGAATATTGACTGGGTAACGATAAAACTCGTTGGAATTTGTAATGAGTGAACTCAAAATAATGGATATTGTGTTCTTAGTGATAACACTCATCTGAATGTGTAATGAGTAAACCCAAAAGAAATTATATTGATTGGGTAACGATAAACCTCACTTGAATTTGTAATGAGTAAATTCAAAAGAATAAATATTATTATATAAATGATAAAACTCATTTAACGTTGAGTTTCTTATGAGTTTCATTTGACTCTATAAAAACTCATTAGAAGCTCAATTGAAACTCATTGTTCATTTTTGTAAGGGGTCCATGCGCTATCTGGTTATTTTCGCTATGCTTATATATCTACATTTGGTGATGTTTTTTTCATTGTGCTCTTTATATGTTCTCCTGTTTGGACTAGCTTTTTAATTTAGTATTGAGTACAAGTCTCAATAATAATAATAATAAATGACTTACCTCGACGGCGTACAATTTGTTTCTTATGCTAGCCTGCACTACGCCAGTAATGGACTTCAGGTCGTCGTCGTAACTGATTTGCATGACGTGGTTTGATTTTACGGCATTTTCACCCCTCTGAACTAAGCTGGGTTCTTCACAGAAGAAGAACGCACATTGCGGAGGCCTCTACGGCCATGGCGATGCACTTGATTTTGTCACTCGTTTACCGACGCAACTCAAAGAAAATGCCCGCTGCACAGAGGCCAGCAAATCTATCGTGTCGTCTGCTGCCAAAGCAAAGCGGAGTGTAATACTTCAGAAAGGGCTTTCATCGTTGTGGTACGACACTGAGACGACAAGAACACCTTCATAATTAGATATCAAGAAGTTAAGTTGCTCACAAAAAATTATTTACTTACTTATAAGCAAAAATCTAGCCTCAAGTGGAGTCTCCATGCGTTAGTCCATAGCAATGTCCCTAACAACGGTTTGTTTGGACCCAGACGCCATGTTGTGACGTTAAGGGGTCAATGCATAGAGGCCAGACACTTGCAAGACATGCCCAGCTGCTCGCATTCCGTTGACAACTATATCTAACATATTGCCCGAATCGTGTATGGGTGTGTTTAATGGACTATCACATGTTTTTGTACCAACTTGGGGTGTGCCTCAAGGACCAAATGTAGGACGAGAATGGCAGGGAGGAGCTTCCTACGGTCGGCAATGCTTTGGGATCTTGCAAGCCTCAACAATCCACGCACAGCCAAAGCATGAGAAAAGGTGACAAGTGCTCGCTGGAGGCTGGGCGTTAAGAGATGCCCTGCATTTCTCATCTTGTCAGCAACTATTAGCACCGAGATGTTCTGGTGATATCCAGTTTCGTTTGCGACATCTCGGGCAGTTTGATACTAATTCAGCCCCATGTCCCAGGTAAGAAAAAGAAAAAAGCCTTTCATGCAAGGCTTGTCAAAATATTGGGTACCAGGAAATATCGGCCATCAACTTTCAGTCCTTTAGAACCCTATGTTCATGTTCTGCGGCCACATTGAAAAGCACTGCAAGAGAGCCCAAGTACGCACCCGATCTCGCCACACCAGTCTCCTCCTGCACAATAAATTCTGTCTGCTATGGTCACCAAATGTCAATAGATGCACATTCCAATGCAGCTACTGAAGCCAGCTACAGCCACACTATCTTCCAAATGCAGTCTGCTACTAATGCAACGGTAGATTGCGCTCCAAGCTAGGCTTCCAAACACTGCAGGTCACCCCGCGCTTTGGCGAGGGAGGTGACCGTGTGGTCAGCTGCTGCAGTTTCCAAAAAAGTTTTCATTACTGCCACAACTACCTACGGTAAAACAAGCAATAATCAGAAGTTGAAAACTATCTGCCATAAGACTGTGGCATATAACAAAGGTATTGCAAATAGTTTCGACATTGAGGAAATATATATTTTCAGCACACTGCTGATGCAAATGTTCTCACCTTTGTTGAAGTAGAGTGCAACACAATAGGGCAAGCACTTTGGTACAGTAATTGCATCACTGTGATGGGGAACCCCCACCACATCCGAGCTAGCAGAGCAGTCCCACCTGCCAATGGCTTTACCTCTTCACCCACCGTCGCATGGGTGCTGCCATCTTAGAATCGCGTGACACAGCCGCCATAAAGTGGCTTCAAATTGTCGCTCCTCTCTTTCCTCCGCTCCTTGGCAAAGGCGTATTGTTTTTTTTGTTTTTTGGTGCGTTTTACTGCAATTTTTCGTCTTGCTTTGTGAAGTGTCGTCTGACACTTATTTTGTACTACCTAACTGCATGCCATCATTATGTGTACAATTTCCGCACTTTATTTTATAACAGCTTACGACTATTTGCACCATCGGCGTACCGGTGGTCCGAAGAGAGGGCGGGGAAGGAAAGCAGACGACATGCTAGGTTTTTTTCTTCCATTTTTTGCGACAACGCAATAAAGTTGTTCAAAGGCTTGCCGACTTTAGGCATACTTTAATTCAATGCCGGCTGCTGGTGTTGTTTGCACAAAAAGAAAGCTTAAAAGAAGGAAAAAATTACATGGCAAGTTATAAAGTTTACTTTGCATTTCTGAAAGGACAATCTATAGTTCCCATTTTAATCAAACCAGTCTCGTGTAGCTCTAAGTGGTGGGTACATGCTCTACGATCGCATCTGGCAGCAAACTATTCTGTGCCTCAGCAGAACTTGGCAAAAGGCAAAAACTTCAGTCTTGGTCAAGTTCTGCCAAGCAAAGTACCGGCATCCAGCTATGCGTTTGCTTGATGAGGCAAACCACATTTCATCATTACCACACCACCACCAGCTGGTAGGCCACATTAGTTTCTAGCTCTACACTGTGATAGAGAGTGAAATTAGATGTGTTCTAGAGCACTACACAGGCCTAGCCTAAACCTTAGTCAAGGTTGAGCCACTCTACGAAGAGCGATGTGCTATCTGTTCTACTTTCACACATTCTGGCAGACAGATTGGGCAAATGTGATTCAATATGCCCCCCAGCCTTCTAATTGAGTGCAGCCTACTTAAAAAACTTGTTTTCAAAAGATGCTGCCAAAACATGACAGTTGAGCAGCCTGCTAAAGCTGCAATCTCGTGCAAACAGGTGCAACAGAGGCCTTTGTATGCTTACTAGGCGCACTTTGTCGGGACGGACAGAATGGGTTGCCAGGAGGCCCGGGACTGGCCTCGAAAAGTAGGCCCACGCAGTGCTCTAATGTGCGCCACCATGGGATCAAACACAAGCCAGACTCGGCAGCTCCGCTGGTATTCAGTCAGTGGCAATGGACTTCTGCTTGTCCAGGGCCGGTGCTCGGTTTATACAGTACATATCCAGAAAGAGGAGATTGTAATTGAACTTGGCGACTCACAAAATCGGTTGGGTTCTGTTCCTTTATTCTACCCTCGGAGCCAGGGGCATTACACAGTGCAATTGTAAATGCAAAAATAGGAAACAAATATGTTAAACAATGGTGTAAACAAGTTATACAATAGTGGTTTAAATTGTTGGCGACAGGTCAAGAACGAAGTGGAAGCCCCTCCCACCTCTTTCGACTTTAGCACAGTGAATGCTGTGCTAAAGTGGAAAGACATTTTCCTGTGCGCACATGCACCTTTTTAAAGTTTGCGGTCTTTTCTCCCAACCAAGATCTCCTCACTTTCGATTTTGCGACGACTTAATGGACCACACAATTTAGACTTCGCAAGCCCCATTTTTGTAATATTGAATGATGCCATTTGCGAGACGCAATTTGAGGCAATGAAGAACTTGCTTCGATGGATGAATAGGGCCCTAAAAGTGTGACTGACATGTTCAAGTTGCGCCTCACTCTTTACCCTTGCTCGGCAGCAGCGGAGAAAACCAATTTTGAGAGAGGACAAAATGGCATGGAGTTCACTGCTTACCCCTTGACGTCGCCCAGTTCTGTTGGAGCTTAAAATTTGGTTTCGGAAATGGCATTTTTTTTTGCTTCGCAAACATACTTCCCAAGTTTTATATTTTGAGGGTCATGTCTAGGCATCATTTTTATTTGCCTAGGAGAATAACAAAATGGACAATTTTGAGCTGTCGCACAAACAAATCAAGCTCGTATCAGCTAACTGTGCAGTGGCCAAAGCAAGGCGACGTGAAAGGTTTGTGGTCACCAGCATGAAAGTGGTATGCCGCGTGAGAAGTGCTCTAGTAACTCGCCACTACCAAGCTGCTATGCCAGATGCACTCAGCAGACCCCACCAACTCTGCCGCCCCTACGCTCCGTTCACGCTGACAGGGCGATAGAGGCCATGTGGTTGGTGGGTTAAGCTTTTAATGCCTCATGTCCTCTCTGCACATCTGTACAAGCAAAGGGCATATTAGGCGATGCAAGACTGACTATCGGCTGGTTCACCAAGTATGTAGCTTCCAGTGCCCTGTCAGCTAAGGGGCGAATGAATTCTAAAGTTGGTATATAAAAGCCGTCTACTGTCCCACTCTCAGGCATGCCACCCTTGACCAGTCCAGTCGTTGAGCTTTAAGCCAGGTTAAGCAACGACGGCCTTGTGCCACCACGCATGAAGGTGTTAGTCACGGAACAAAGCCGCATTGGTGTCTACCCGCACCTTTGAGAAAATTGGTCCTGCCATAACCCACACCTCGTCGAGGTAGAAAACTTTTGGGCCCTTTATTTCCTGTGTTGTACAATACCCCAAGAGGTAGCTCTGTTGAAACGGGACGATCTTGACCCCCTCGGTCAGAAGCGAGGCCCCTTTGCGGCCATTCAGTGCCGTGTACTCATTCATAGATGTTGCTTCTTTCAACAAAATGTCTGTTGCGACAGCTGAAGCTAGTGAAAAAGCGGACACCATAACTCTTCTCCAAGCACTGTTCTTCCTCAAGAGTGGCTAGTTGATCCAGGAACAGTGCAAATTTTGCTTGGTGGTCTGTGATCACAGACCACCGGTCATAGCCCCACCAACGGCACTGACGTCACTCAGGTGACAAGCATTTCCCTCGCACGACGTGGCTCCAAGCCATACTTACTGTGGCTGGCGACAACCCATAAAGGGCATGCGCTGGCCCTCTGACCCACGCAGAGTGCAGTGTAGGAAGTGGAACGGCATCGGTGACCCAGTCGCTGCAGTTACACAGAACTCGTCATGTTTCACTGCTGTCTCGGCAAAGGTGCAGGCCTGCTCTTTGATGCACGTAGGTAGAAGCCATCAGCCGCAAGCATCGGACACCTGGGGTGGAAAAGTTACACCAAACAAAACAATAACCATGAGAAGAGTGGGCGAGCCGGAGAATTGCCAAAGCATAAAAAGCAGACACATATAGAAGTATTTCTGTTGCCTCGTCTCATGCTCAACCACTATTTAGGATAATATACATCAATAATGCCTGTCTCCAGTTGCTTTCTGATCAAAATGTAGGAGAAAATACAACCAGTTGCATACCAATAGAGAATTAAAACAGTGAGGCACACTTATTTGTTGTCATTTTATCCAGCACATTATGGAAGAGTACAACTCTACGCGATCAATCTGTAGCAGAACCGCTTAGCAGTTCTGCTGCAGGTGTGAATGTGCCACGAGGCAGAATACAGTATTGGTGCAGGAAAACGCCATCCCTAAATAAGTAGGCCAACCAGATGTTACCCGCCACAAATGAGACGCGCCGGGAGGTCCACTTGCGTCGTCCGATCTGTTTGTAAAGCGTTCTGTCTTTGGACAGAACGCTTTTGAGACTGCTGGAGCTCGCCAAAAGCTGACATTCTCAACACGCTTGGTCCTTCTGTTCGCGACTCCAATTCACTATAGGTGGCGCCACTCGTTTTCCAAAATGGCGGGTTTAGTGAGGGTCGGAGATGCGTGCCTCTGCTGAGCCTGTCTACTATGCTGGCTTCACTGAGCGACACAAATTAATTCTGGTAATACCAGGAAGCTAGGGTGTTATGAGCGCAGGTCACCTCTTTATCCTGAAAACGGAGTGCTGGAGAAGAGAAGAGAGGGGGAAACCTCCTTCTCTCTTTAGCGTTCCGTCTGCTTCCTCCTCCCCGGCCCGTCTTACCCTCACCCTTCGTTTTTAGGGCTGGGGAGGTCGAAGTAGATGGATTGCTGGAAAGGAGGAAACATCCCCTTCTCTCCCCCATACCACTTGCTTGCTCCTCCCGTCTTCCTTTCCCTCGCCCTGAACTCTTAACGTGGCTATTGAAAGAAATTTGTAATTTTTATTCCCAGATAGCAGACGGGTTTTGCAACAGCATCCGCTACCAAAACCGAAACTTGTGCCGAAAGAGTCGAACGAACAAATTACCCTCTGAACGCACTTAGCAAACTTTTTTGTTGCATTGAAAACGCATTTTAAAAGTTGCACCGCTTTTATTTCCTGGTGCAGGTGACCTTGGCGAGAGACTGCATTGACAAAACCAAAAGGTCTGGTAACAGTGTCCCGGTCGTAAAGTTCTGTTAGAGACTGGAACCACAAAATTTCCAGTTCAAATGAGGCCCGTTATATCACTTTCGACTGGAAAGTGGTAAAGGCAATATTGTTACATCCACATCACGTTATACCCACACTTCATAAAGATGTGATGGAAAGATTATTTGGGCACATTTGAGTTCAGCCAGGCATACTGGAGTGCTGAGTCACTTTTGAGGCAAATAACGACCAAGAGAAAGAACAAAACAAAGAATGGCAGACCCTTAAAAAGCGAGCAGTAAAAGAGCAGTTACGATGTAAGAAGCACCTTTTTCATGCCCCCTCCAGCATTACAACAAATACTTATTGGAGGGCTAGTTTTTTCCAACCCATTACATCGGTGCAATTCTTTTTGCAAGAATATTTGTTTTGCGGAAATATCTACCTACACTCTGCGGGAGAAAATAAACCATGCTCTAGTACGAGTAAATGCAGTTTCCACATACTCAATTTAGTGAACAGGCATTATTAAAGTGGCAAACATCGGGTGGAATACCAAGCAGCAAAAGTAAACAAACATGCTCAAAATCTCTGTAGTACAGGTTCCTTTTTAAATAAAGCCTTCCCGCAAGGTTCTTAGCTTTTCTCTCAAACTCTCGACCGCTGCAGGAAAATATTCGTCACACCTATCCTCTCAACATTTTTCGAACAGCAGCAAGCTTGCAAACTGTATTCACAATAACTAGGGAGGGTCATCATGTTACAGAGGGTAGCTTGGCCTCAAGCGTCAATGTTTCTCCTCACACAACATTTATAGGGCCAGCTTTTATAGTTTTCATGTCCGTGGATGTAGCCTCGATTTCGGTGGCACAGGACACTGCGACACCATTCCAAGGTGCTCCAAATGCTAGCCTTTATAGGGGCCTTATATATGCTAAGTTTTCTGCACTATCACTTTCCCCAGTGGACAGAGATCATGGAACAAACACTCCCAAAAAGCCCAGCAGGAGAATCAATGTCCAAAACCGAGCCAAAGGGTGATCAGTGCTACACAACCATGCATCAGCAGTACCAAAGAAGCCTCCACCACCTTTATCGAGATACTATTCCAGCCACTTCAGCTAGAAAAACGGACAAAACCAAATCTGCAATTCCCACGTGACCAGTTTATTTACAAAAAATCATTTCCAGTCACATTAGTTGTCACACTTAAAAACACTCTAAAACACACTCTGACACACATTTACACTCGCGAAAAATACAGTGCACTCAAGACTTCCCGAACCAGTTTTTGTACCGACTCCCGATGTCCCGAATGCATAAAAGATTGCCACCGTTAAAAATGCAGCAGGGAACACAACCTCAATTAGATTCTAATAAATCCAAACAAGTTATTTATGGATGAAAAAATTGCATAATTCAGGCCACTAAAAACATTGCGCGAAAGAGGCAAGGTGGTGCCTTTAGATTTTTATGAGGACTTGCTAACGAACGAGGAAAAGCCATCTTTGAAGACAGCACAATCTGCGAGACTGACCAAAGACTCTGCATGCTTAAGTATGACAGGAGCATTGCTCATATGTGAGTTTAAGATAAGCTAATTTGGCAGAGCGCACAAAGCCCAATAGGCAGTCTTGAGCTATCGAAAACGGGCAAATGCAAAGCAGAGGGTAAGCTTTGTCAGCCACAAAAATGGGATCGGGGATAAAAAAAAAGAGGCTTACGAAGCTGACAACCTTGAGCAGATAAGATTCACAAAAATAAGAAAAGCTTATCACTGGGCTTCCTGTCACCGGCGGCCAAAGATCCCCATCTTAACACAACCAAAAATGAATACTGTGCCTCGATGATTAAAGTAAAAACCAACAACAAAAAAATATGATTCCACACGAGACCGCGAGGGTTTTGATCCTAAACTATTTAAAATGCTCCGACCAATTTCGGTGCACTTACAGAACAATAACGACTACGTACAACACACTGCTCCGAAGTTCTCGACGCCATTAGGATTTTAGTCGCACGCCAAAGCATTCAAAACCTAGAGAAGTAAAAACAGCATCAAAGAGTAAATCAGGATCCTACACAAAAAAGACACGCCTTCCTCAAACACTGCACTCATTATGTGCTCTGTTGCAAAAAAAAAAAAAAACATAAAAAATTACAGGCTATGTACAAAAGCGCAGCTAACCAAGCACAACCAAGTGCCATAGCCAAGAAAGTCATTGAAGTGACAAGTTAAATACATGCTTGTTTCAGTTACAAAAGCAGTTGTCTCCAATAGGGGAACAGAACAAACTGGACAAGTACAGAAACGTGCACGTACAAACCGCCTCCTAAAAAAATTCCTTTTAAAAAATATTATTTACAGGCTGGCTGGAACATAGCACGAAAATGTTGAGTGACAAGCTTCAGATATTGCTCTTATACCCCGTTGACTCTTTCGTAAAATATGTATCTATAGAATACAATAATATCAAAACACGCATCATTTTACAAGGTCTCCAGAAGCGTACCACACCTCAACCATGTGGGGGATAACAATTCGAAAACTCAAAATACCTAGCAAACAAGGAACCAGCGACAGGAAAAGAACCACTGCAGCGTACCCTCTGTTGAACTCAAGTAAATAACAGAAGCACATTCCACGAGTCGTGTAGGGTTGAACATACACGCTCAATAGACGAGACTTTGCTAATTCGATTCCTGCCACTGCTTCCTCGTTTTCGGGGCATGGCCGTTCCGTTCCCGAATTTTTCGCCCGTCGGGCCAGGTTGTCCTTCCATTTCAAAGTACTACTACGCTTTCACTCGGTTACAAAAATAATCCGTCACGTTGCCATTCAGTTCCCCAACGTCAGTTAAAAAGTACCTATGTGGAAAACGACAGCTTAGAAAAAAAATAAAAAGGGAGATGCAGCCCCGCGCGTCGCTCTGAAGATTCTGTCGATGGGGGAAACATGCGTGCGAAGCAATGGAAGCCGCCGGCACTGAAACAATGTCTCGCGTGAAGGAGATAAAAAGAAAACAGTAGAGGAAGCGTCCAGAGGGTTTTGTGGCAACCGGTAAGGCTTGGGGAGGAGCGAGTGTCAACCGGTCAGAAGAGGCCCGCTTGTTTCTTGCGCTTGTTCTGGGTCCAGCTCGGGAGCTCGTAGAACTTGGCTTTGCTGCACTCAAACACAGCCTGCAGGGACCAGACAAGAGCAAAACCCAACATGAGCATGCCTCAACATTCCTGGAGACTCGAGCAATACAATTCAAGCTGCTCGGATAGACGCCATTAACCCTTTGGCAATCGTCGCCACACACGTACGGCAGAGGCTACAGATTTCAAAGTGCCAGCCCCGTGGGAGGTGTAGGTATTTGATATGTTTTTGGCAAACTATATATTTGCAATGTGTTTCCCCTAGCTCAAACTATTTATAGTTCCAGCAAAGCTTTCGAAATTAGATGCACTTCTACGTGCGAGATGGTCGCTTGGCACGTCCCTGGTCCGACTTTAGTGGCAAGTGGCTCTTCCGATTCAGTGGCTCTTCCCATTCAGACTTTTAATGCTCCTCAGAATTGTATTCAGAGGATGAAAGCCTTTCATCGGATGGAGAAGCTCTGGGAAGTGGTAAGGAATCAAACTGCTGGAACATCACACAAGCAGATGCGCCTAAACGAATACAAAAAGGCCGACCACTTTTTGCCTTCAATATTTCCATTTCACGCTTCTAAACCTGAACAGCTTGCAAGCACTGTACAGTAAACCCTCGATAACTCAAAGTCATAAAAACAAAACAAAAATTCGGGGTAAGCGGAGTTTCGAGATAAGCGAGGTACCGAATGTTCGTTCAACTGATGGCGTATTGTGCAAATGGAAGCCTTCCAACAATCGCGCCAATTGACACTCGCACGGTGCCGTGGGGAGAACGAAGCAACCGCAACAACATTATCAACGAGCAACACTCCTATAAAATAAGACAGCCAGAGCTAAAAACAAAAATGCAAAAAAGAAAAGAATTCGCATTAAAAGAACGAAAGAAAAAGGACAGTAAGATAAGGTTGAAGGCGAGGGAGTGAGAAAAAATTGCTGACCCCCAAGCGGTATCGGGGAGAACAAAAAAAGTAAGAAAACAAACATCCCTGAGGTGGCTGTAGCCTCATCACACTTATCTTTTCTTTTTTGAGCTTTGTCGCGCGCACCCAATGATACGCAATTTTCTTTTTTTTGGGGGCATTTGTCTCGGGATCCGCTGTTCCTTCGTCAACCAATGTTTAAGCCACCAGTCCGGTGTTTTTTATATATGTATTTCTTGTCAAGATTTTGAGATATCCGAGATTCGTCCTGAAAACTTTTCCAGATAAGCCACGAGTAAATGCATTGTGCCTATGGGAGTTGATTCTATGACAAGAAAATCTGTAGACTTGACCAATATTTCGAGATAGCCAAGTTCGGGTTAATGAGCGATTATCCAGCAGCGCTGTATATGCTGCTGGATAATTAAGAAAAAGCCTGCGCATTGACCTTTTCTCTATACTATGATTTCGAAAACAAAAACTGACCATTGGGAAATATTTTTGGGAAAAAAACTGAATCGCAGCTTGGCCACCCCTGGTATATCACATAGTCATCTGCAAATAGTCTGATTGGAATGGTTATGTCGTTATGCAGATCATTTATGAATACTACAAACAAAAGGGGGCTTAAAACACTACCCTGGGGAACCCCTTTCAGTGCCAAATTTTCTCCTGCACGCTGAATGGAAATTTAGGTCTACGTACCACTCTAGCACGCTCTGTAAAGAATATTTATAAAAGACACTTTTTTAGGGGCAGAAAGTTCATTGACATCTGTACGAACATATGACATTTCTCGCATTGTACTTTTTTGAGACTCGGTACTTTGCAGTGGCACCTTGACCTTGCTCCCCGAGGTCACTCTTGAGCGTCCTCACTGGGCCTCGGCTTATCAAAAACCGGAGCCTCCTTGTTTTCACAGTCGTCGAATACCAGAGTTCATTAGCCATTACTAGACTTGGGTGTGCGCCCCTAAGCACCAAGTTGACAACCAAGAAGCATACCAAAACAAAAGTCACCCAAACAACAATAAAAATGTTTCGATGCCAGTGGCGCATGTCATCGTATCTCGCATCCACTGTTGGCTTCGGTGTTAAAGGAGGAGCAATCTGTTTCAGGGATGCATATCGATTCTCCACTGCTAAGCGCAGGTGTCCTCGCCCTCGCGACGGAGAGGCCCAGTTTACGAAGGAACGCGCGACTCGAGAGAAAAAAAATTGTCTTCGAGCCACTGCTCCCGGAAAAACGCCGGGCACCTAAAGGTTAACCTCCGCGGGAAGAGAAGGGACACCTGCCTCGAACTCCTCGTCCGCGAGGTAGGACTCCAGCCGCTGGGGGTCGACGCCCTCTGGCAGGGGGTCCGCCTTGAGCTCCTCCAGCGGGTAGTGGGTCTGCGTCAGCTGGGACAGGGTCTCTTGCACGGACAGGCAGTCGCCCTGCGTGCGGCCCTCCTGCGCACAGAGCACGCCGTCACACAAGCTTCGTTGCCCCTTGATTCCGGACACCGCCGACGCTACGAGCCGATGGGACAAATCGGTGAGTGGCAAAAGCGCACCAACACCGTGTTCGTCGGGGGTTTTATCGCCGAACCTATCAGACAGAAAACGCCTCATGACTTGCGCTTTTGACGCCACTCGATCGGTCTCATTACCTCGCAGCATCAGCTGAGTCTAGACTTAAGCTCCAACGAAGTACAGCTAGGAAGAAGGACGCTCTCGAGACTTGCATTTCCCACCCTGCCCACCTTGACCAGACAATGGTCATTGTATGGTATTACTAGGGCTCCGCATTTTCCATTTTCTTTCTCTTTTCGGATTCGAGGGCATTTCTTCGAGACTTAATCACTCACAAATACGGCGTTTTTCGGCGTCGCTCAACAAGTCGGCACTTTGCGGGGCTGAGTGGAAGGGAACGGCAATGGAGCGCGGGATTGCCCAACCTCCAACAAACGAGCACTTGACCCCAATTCTCGGGAAAACTTGCTGCTACGGTAGTTTTCGGTAATAGTAGCGGTAATTCCATAAAAGCGATAGAGCCAAAAAAACAGTGCCAGCAGCGTTGAGGGTGGACGGGAACACTGCGGAACATTCTGACTGTATGTTTAATCAAACAAACCTTGGTTACGAACATCTCGCAGCAGCTTTAACGAGTAAAAAAATAATTACAAGTGGAGTTTGCTGAACATTTCGTCCGAGCGTCAGTTCTCCTCAAATTGCTCCAGGCATTGCAAGAACACTGTCACCGCTACTGCACTCCACTTTGTTTCAAAGCAGTCATAGGATGCTTCGCGTCTCCGCAGTCGTGCGAGTTTGCCGAGGTGCCTCTCTGACATCGCTTCATTTTTCCCCTGGCCGCAAGCAAGGTCTACGATCGCAGCATCCCTGGCAGGAGCAACATTGGAAACATCCGCATCAACGAGCGCGAACGATTCAAAGTTGTCCTCGGTGGCTTTGCCAACATGTTTTCACACACTCCTGTGGAGATCGTTGCAGCTACGGTAATCATGCCCTGGCTCGGCAAGCATGCTCGCGAGAGAAAATCCGACGTGTGCGAAGCAGTTGGCAATCTTTCATCTTCGGGTCGCGGGCACGCTTTTTCCTGCACGAGAAACTTCTCGAAACCATCCAATACCTTGTTTCTTCTGCAAGATGGAAGACATTGTAAACGGCGGGAGGCCAGAATGTCGAATTCTTTGGCGATTTCGGACTTGGGCTGGCTACTTTTTTCAACCTCGCAGATTTAAGCGACTTTCGGACAACACTCCCAATTTCCCATACGACGCACGTATGCATGTACATGTAGTACGCCGCAAGCGCGCCCCCACAGGTGCGTGCGTCTCTCCAGAAGGGATGACCTTCTCCAAGCTCGATCGCTCCCTTGACCCGATTCCGAGAGGAATCGGGCAGCGTCAGCCGCCGTGAGTAGCATCGGAACGTTGACGCTGCTCCCACTGCTCCTCGCCCGCGTCGGCGCATCGGAGGCAGTAATACGCCAGCTCTGCGAGCTCCGCCCCCCGTCACCCGCTTACTCAGTACTCCCAGTTTGCCGTTTGCCTCGGCGGAGAAGGGGGAGGGAACGCAAGAATCTCCAAGCGCCTCCGTGTAGGCTCGCACGCTTTCGGCACCTCAGCCTTAGTAATAAGCGTGGTCGGCCGCCGATACACTTCGCATAATCCAGTTAAAAATGTGTGCATTTTGGTCGAACCCCAAGGTGAACTTCGATAAAAGCGATAATTCGGAAAAAGCGATTTCATTATGATGAGAGATTACTGTACTTGTCGGCCAACATTGCAACCACCTCACTGCATCACCCGAGAGGTCAAATGAAAATCGCGTCCAAACTGTACCGCATCATTTGTCGCTTGCGCAGTGGGACTGCAACAATTCCTGGCCAATCTTCTGTTCTTGAGGCAGAAAATATTAAAGAGCCACACGCACAAAGGCTGACAAACCCACGGTTACCATGTCGCATACTCCACACCTCGCCGTAACCACTGGTAGTACTACGCTGTACAATGGTAACCGCACGGTGCCCCTTTGCAATCCATGGACCCGTCGCGTTCTTGCGCAGACGTTTGTCGAAATTTTTGCCGAATATTTGCCTAAAAGTTAGGAGGCATGTGCCGAGCTTTGCTGAATCTCAAATTCGGCAGATTCCATCCACCACTAGTAACAACACAAAGCACTGTTTCAGACACCAAGTCAATGTGGGTTTCTGCAACTGTAAACACAATTTTTCAAATCAACTGCCACTGAACCGAGTTACAAGCCAGTCCGAAATCCTAACCATAGGTTACTGCAATTTCATCGTAACTTAGGAACTGGTACCTTAACTAGGTACCGTATTTACTCGCACAATGAACGCACTCGCCTAATGAACGCACCCCCCAAACCGGCTCTCAAAATTTCGATTTTTTTTTTTCACTCGCGTATTAAACGCACCCCCAACTCGGGCGCCAAAATTTCGACCCCCTCCTTCCCCACGCGCGCGAAATGAAGGCACTTTTCTATCCTGGTGCAGCGAGGTCGCGAATGCATGGGCAGAGTCGGCGAACAAAACGCCTTGCAAAAGGCGTTAAAAAAATAAAAAAAAAGATCAAACGGAAGCAAGAAAAAAAAATGGAGAGGAGTTTTTTTTTTTTTTTTTCCTTCTTGCACAGCGCAGTCTGGACTTTGGGTCGCGCGCCGCGCGCAAGGAGATAAGAGAAGCCGAGAAGCCCTCGCCTAAGCAAAGCGAAACAAAACAACTTGCGAAAGGCGGCAAAAAAAAAAAAAAAATCCACAGAACCAGGAGAAAAGAAAAAAACATAAAGAGGAGCTTTTTTTCTTTTCTTTTTTTTGCGCAGCGCAGTTTGGTTCCGGGGTTGCACGTCGCCCGCAAGGAGATAGAAAAAAAAAAGAAAAACGGAGAAGCCCTTGCCTAAGCAAAGCTCACATAATGAAGGCATCCTGCCCTCGCCTCCTCCTCGCACATTGGAAAGAGAAGCAAGAAGCCTTCGAAATGAACGCACTTTTCTATCCCGGTACACCGAGGTCGCGAATGCATGGGCAGCTTGGGCAAACAAAACAACTTGCGAAAGGCGAAAAAAAAAAAACAAAGAAACACGGAAGCAAGAAGAAAAAAAAAACATGGAGAGAAGCTTTTTTTTTTTTTTTTTTGCCCATCGCAGTTTGGTTTTGGAGTCGCGCGGCGCCGCGCGCAAAGAGATAAGAAGTTAAGTCGATTTTTCTGGATAAAAGTACCGTTCATTATGGGAGTAAATACGGACGCAAAAATTTTACTTCGCGTAATGAACGCCCCCCCTAACTTTGCATCGATTTTTCGGGAAAAAAAAAGTGCGTTCATTCTGCGAGTAAATACGGTAACTAGAAGAGCCCAACTGTTCACTCCACACCTTGGCTGTGCACCCCTTTCAGGATGAAATTAGGAGTTATTGTGCGGTCGCTTACCTTCATGTTGATGCACGCAATGTCATCGCGGTCCTCCCACTCGGGAAAGAGGCTGGTGAACTGGACCGGCTCCAGACCGGCAAAGACCAGGTACACCTTCGGAGGGTCGCTCGAGCTCATCTCTGAAACGGAAATTTTGTCCGGTTAGGCCCCCAGACAGGCCCTCCAACAGACAGCTTGCTCTTTCCACATCACTCTTTACTCAGAACTCGAAAGAAACCTCAGACCGGCAATTCACTAGGACATCTACTAGCTTCTTGAGCATTTCAAGAAGCCATCGCTCGATGAAATGCCACTAGCAAGTTCCCCAGAGTGTCCCAGTGGATTCTCCGAGCTCCCAAACTCTCTCAACCGCCTCCGACCCTCAGTGACGAGTTTTGAAATTTAAGGGGATACACCCCCTGGGAGGGTCAACTTTTGAACCCTTGGCTTAAAATTAATGAAATTTACAGGGTAGGCTGGTGGTCATGCTAGAGGGTGCATGACAAACTTTCAGGTCTGTCGGTTAAGTGGGAAGGAAATTAGGGCAGCTTCTATCAGCAACACCCCTACATTGTTTAGTTAATCTATCCTCGGAAAACTATCGCAATATTCAAGATTTTTATTCGCTAGATACGTAGCAGAATGCCTAGGATGTGCGCCTATGAAAAGTTTTTTTGTAAAAAGTCATTGATTTCTATCAATTTTCTCTTCTGCAAAATTGGTCAACTTTTTGGTCTTCTGTGTGTCTGACAAAATGTCAACATTTTTTATAAAAGACATCCGTAAAGTGACAAACAAACTCCATAGGCGCATTCCTTATTAAATTTCAGTCAGGAAAAGTGAAGAATGAGCCTTCCCTGTATTGCCATTATCAAACGATAGATTGACTAAAATGGAATTTATACCAAAAAGTGGAACGGAGAAAAATGTGTTCAAAGTGCTCCAAACCCCACCTTTTCTTTAGCTTCGGTGGACAGAAAATAATTTATAAAAAATTAACTATGCAGTGTAAACTAGTCAATATTTCTGGGAATACTCTCTGGATGTAGATGAATGTAAATATGTAATTTTTCAAAATCAATGTTTTTTGTGGAATTGTTTTTTCTCTGGGTAGTGTCCCCCCTTAAAGGGGCGGTGCAACGATTTTATGATTAAAAGAGTTCGCATCTTGTCATTTTTAAGTTGTTTATCGTGTCCCGGAGGATGGAGAAAACACCTCTTTCATTAAAAATGTCGCGATTCCGCTGCACAATCGCAAAGCAAAAGTCGAGCTTTTTCGCCCACCTGCAGCCCCAAGTGGCAGCCGAAGGAACTACGGCGAAAAGATTACGTGACCTCGCTCGGCTCTAAGCTGCAGCATAACGCCCGCTAATGTCAGCAGAGAGAGGGAGAGGAAGCGTCCTCCGAGATAGCGCACGGGAACCTACACGGCACTCCGAATGACGTCACTGGGAGTGCGACCAGGTGTGACCCTGAAGACTGGGAGTGAGTTGAGGGGTGCCCGAAATGCCAATATTTATCTCTTTTTTACGCAACAACTAGGACACGCAGGCGAAATCGGTTTACTGTTCTTTACTTCAGAAGTGTCAGAGGGCAACTTCCACAAATCTTTGACCGAGGTCCGGAAATCGTTTAAGAAAACATGCGCCGAGGGAAAATATTTTTTTTTTTATCATTTACAATATTGAAAATGTTTTACGTAAGGATGGCTAGTTGTGCTAGTTGACTGTGCAGCATGGTGTAATACACCAAAAACATGGAAGAAAACGAAGAGAGATCTGGACAGGACGCGGCGTAACGTCCTGTCCAGTTCTCCTTTTGCTTTCGTCCGTGTTTTTTTGGCGTATTACACCATGAAATTTTACAGCTTATGGTGCTTAATCTTGTCTTGATAAAGCTGGTGTTAGATTTAATATAGCTTGTTCTTTAATATTCTCGATGCCATGTGCATGCTCGTGTGCACACGTGAGGCATGGCAACACGCTTAAATAAGCCTAGCAAAATAAACTAATTCGCTCCTTTTATACCCCTGAGTGCAATGAACAACAAAAATAATGGGTGTACCGCTTAATTTTTCATAAATATAAAAAATATGCATTCTAACCAAAACTAGATAGTTGCTAAGTTTAGAAAGAGTTATATTTGTGAAGGCAGGAGACGGGACAACACATCTTTTAGACACCAAGTCAATGTGTTCCTTTTATACCACTGTTGCCCGCACCGTGTGGAGGTGGTGCCTAAGCGGGAAAAAATAAGATGTGTTGTCCCGTCTCCTGTCTTCACGTATATAACTCTTTCTAAACTTAGATCTTTACTAACGCGCTCACTAACAAGATGGTTGCATTCTACATATTCTAAAGTATAGGCATGTCAAACTGGTTATGATAAGACAATACTGAGAACAGAAATTCTTGCGCAGAAACTGCAAAAATGCCCCAAAATTACATAAAGAAAAAATTCGATAGAGACACTCAAGACTGCTTACGCATAGGACCGCGAAAGCATTCCTACATGCAGTGCATTCCTACAAGGAGCGCGCCACGCCTTCCTCTCGCACACGGCGCTCCGGTGTCCCCCTTTCCCGCTGCGCCACCAGCAGTTAGGCTGCCTCCTTAGCAACGATGATGTTGTTGCTATGGGGCCATATGCGCTTCGGCGATGACATCACGCTCCCCCACTGCGCAGGTGAGGCGAACCTCGCCACCTTCACGGCTTCCGTGAAGATGCACCTGCGTTGCTCTGCTTTTGACCAATGGGAATTCAACTGCCGTGCTTTTGGCCATTGGGAATTCAACTGCCGTTTCGCTGCTATACATGGTTTACCGACAACGCCAGCTTCGCTGCATGGGACAATTAATGCCTTTGCATTAAAACATGTTTGAATGTTACCATAGATGTATAGCCATATTTTTTGCGGTGCGGAAAATAATATATTGTTTACAAATTTCCCCGAGAAATCGAAGCTACAGAGGACTGCAATGGAGAGGAGATGGCTAGGCCTGCTTGTCGATGCAAGTGTGATGGCGGGCGACGTCGCAACTTGAAGAACCACGCGGAGAAGAATGGGCCATATTTCTGCCGTTCTGGGTTGTCTGGAGGTCTTAATTATTTGACTAATTTCGCGATCATAACTGGCACTAATTATTTTAATATATCAAATACAGTCGAACCCGGATACATCGAATTCAAAGGGGATCGTAAAATAGTTAGATATATCGATAATTTGATATACAAAAATATGTTAACTTAAAGGGACAATGAAGGCAATTTCGGACATCTTTTTGGCGATTGAACTGGCTTCCAGGCACGTCTCAGGACATGTTGCCCAAATTTCAGCCGAAACCGGCGCTTGTGTGCCGCGCAAATCAATTAAACAGACGCGGTAATAATCACACCGGGATCGACTGGGGCGACGCCCCGAGAGTTGCGGGAGAAGCCAGGAGAAGCGGAGCTCACGTGACTGATGCGGGGCCAAGAAGCGCGACGTCACAAAAGACGCGTCAGCGATTGGTCGAAACGAGAAACGTGCCCTCGTTCACGTTTTGGTTCGCGATTTTTAGGAATAATGTTCTAATTTCCGCTTGAATAACCACGAAAAGTATAAATCGGACCGGAAATGATTACTAAACCATAAATAAAGCAGCATAATTGTTTTTTTCTTTGCTACGCTGGACGCGAAACGGGCAACGAGCAACTATGGGCAAACAAAATAAAATAAAAAAAGAACACGGTAGAAGCTGTAGATGGCTGTTCTAACGGTCGACTGAAGACCAGTATTCGTTCGGGCGACGCTAGTTTTCACGTGTGGGTTGCTGTTTGTGTTCTTTGACGACGAAAAGAGGACGTCCGCGGAGGAACCGGATCCCGGAACGGTCGGATCCCTACCGCTTTCCCCTCGGCATCTCCCTCGCGTTCGTCCTTCGGCGTGCGGGCCGCCCATTGCCGGCTGGGCGGTCTCCGTCGGGTCCGCCACACACGTACTCCCGTTCCGTTGGTGTTCGGTCAGTGAACGGAAGCTCGAACTCGCTCGCGAGAGCGGCATTGCCGTCCATGTTGACAGATTCGGCAAAACGACCGCGCCACTGCGCTGCTATAATCCACCGCGGTTACCAGAGTCTCGATCTCCTAAATACTACCGATACCGACTAATCACACTTGACGTCACTCCCTACGTCACCTCCGTTTTCGGAGGCCCAGAAACGAGAATGGAGATTGTTCAGTTTCGGTTTCTTTACTTCTTCCGTAGGCACAGAAATACGCGTCACAAATGTCTACAAAAAATTGGGCACCATGCTATGTTCCCAAGAAGCATAAAAACACCATTCAAAAAAATTAAATAAAATCGTCTTCATTGTCCCTTTAAGCTCCAGTTGAAATTTCCGCGCGTCTGTCTCTGCTAATACCGAAGGCCACGACAAACGGGACCTTTTCAAATAGAGCCTCTGAGAGCCACTAAATACAGTAGAGCCTAGTTCAGTGATGTGATTGGCCCAAGCCGTTTTGGAGCACCTTTCGGAGCAGCCAAAACAGTGTTTTGGAGCAGCAAATGTGGCCTTTGGAGCAGCCAAAACAATGTTTCGGAGCAGCAAACGTGGCTTTCGGAGCAGATATTCTTATAAAAATAAAAATATTTGTTTTAAGTGCTGGACACGCGAAGGGCACCTTGCTCGGCGAAATAAACGAATTATGGTCAAGTGCTACCACCTGGGAGCCTTTCAAAATGTAACTGAAATGTCAATGACGTGACACATTTTTCAATGCTTCAGTTAAATTATACATATATATGTACCGACTGTAAATAGGTAAGAACCTAGCTGCACATATTATAATTTATTTGAAAATGACCAGCTTAGTACTAAATGTCACAGCATTAGGTTGACTAGTAATATAGTATAATAAATGGAAGCAGTCTCCGACTGATGAAACACGTAACTACTGCAGTGCAATGCGAAATTGTACACAAGAAAATGGTGCATTCCGACTAGCGGGTACTTTTCTTGTTGCTTTTCGAAACTTTCTGCAAGGCTGCTAGAAGCTTTGCTATGACTTAGGCTAGTAATGAATGTCCACTTTCAATGTCTCCAAAGAGACATTAAGACATCCCACAAGTGCACAGTGCTGTGTGCCGAGCTATTCCGAAAAACCGCTGTCCACCGTTCTACTGATTCCCGACGTGCCAGATTTTCGTCAAAAGTAAGTAAACATAAAACAATGGATTGTAAGCATCGCGGCTGGTGCCTCTATCGTGCAATCATGTTCGCATGCACGTGAGGGCAACTCCGGCAGGCTTGCAGCTGCACGTGCTTCGTCGCACGAGCGAAACGGCTGTTCGATCGAAACCGAAACCATGCCTCTTCGCTCTGTCGCCAACTCGTTGCAAAATGTAATTGCCCAGCATGCGACAAAAAACAGTTCAGCGCCGCGTGCTTGCAAAGCCGGCAGGCGAGGTACAAGCTAAACGCAAGAAAAAAGAGCCTGAGTGAGCGCATCGATGCAAGACATCTCGAGCCAGGGTCTAGCACCATCTTCCCGAGGGGAACCATGGGGTGATGCGGAGCATCGGGGTGGTGCTGACGCTTGCTTGCGCCAACCCATTAACTGACGGGACTGTTGCTTCCATCACACTTCATCGGAAGAACGGAGTGAAGTGGAGTCAACAGCGGTGAACTGATGTAGCACGAGTAACTTTGAAAGTCTAATCAGACCGCACGGTAAGGCGGCGCAAAATGCCCTAACAGCGCTTGCAGGTTTCCTCGTCGAGACTGGGCTGGCCGGCGAGATCTAGGCTGCAACGGACGCGAGCGGTCGGGAAATGCTAGCAGACGACAGCCGCGGAGTTGCGGGGAAAGCTCACCCCACTAGAAAGGCCTGGCCTGGCGCTGCGACCAGCGCGCCGAAAACTTTCCTCCTTTCCCTCCTCCGGGGAAACACGGTTTCGCCTCAGACCCCGCCCCGGTCACGCGATGGGGAACGCGCGCAGCGCGCTACCGCTCACACTTGAAGGAGAGGAGACTAGAGGAGGAGAGTTGCGCATGCGTAGTGTGAGTGCGGACTACGACGCCGACGCCCCGGGACATAGACCCGAGCAAGAGATGCTCCGCATCTAAAAGTTACTGGAGCGCTTTGTGCAAAGACTGAAGTCGAGACAAACAAGTGCGCTGTGCGGGTTCAGCGTGCAGACATTGCCTTCTTTGCTTTAGCTCACTTCTATTCACCAACCTTCTTTCACGACACATTTTTCACGTACCGGGGTCTCGCTCGAAAGAAAGCCCACCAAGAGAAACCTAGGTAATCAATACTTCGACAAAGCAGTCTTTGAGTTATAAAGGGATTTTTGTAGCAGCGTATGTTTTAAACAAGAAAAGGAATGTTAATGAACATGAGGCGGTCCTTATGTTTCAGTTTAGGAAGCTCCATATCTGCAGCGTCGTGCGGACTGGCAGGCAGGGACCAAATATAGTTTTCACAAGGCCGTTGATTTCAGGAGCGAGTGCTTCAACTCAAAAAGTAACTCCCGCCGCGCAGAAACGTGGGCCGTGTTCCAAAATGTACTCGATCCTACTCTAGGGTAAGGGTTTTGTACCTTGGCGTTCTGAAACCTACCCGCGTCCAGCGTTTTTCAATCTGTGTTGTCAAGTGACACGACCCGCCGGAGTAACTCGGATCCATTCGGGTAAGATTTAGAACACAGCCGTGGTTTCGTTTCACAGCGTGACGTCATGGCTAGTACCCAGCACGCTATAATTCGTTTCAGCTTAAATCCAGACGCAGTCGATACTACAAGCGCGAGCATGTGGACCTAAACAGTCCTTGCACAGCACGAGCGCGCGTGCTTGGCAGGGACGCTGAATGCCCGGAGATCGTGCTTGTAGCATCGGCTGCGTCTGGACTTAAGCTGATGCGAAGTATAGCGTCGGAGCGTACACACACGGCCGCATCTATCGTTGAAAAAATTAAAAAAAAAAAAAAAGACGCGAGACATGGGATGACGAGAGCCGAAAGAAAATACGGCACGGCGAAAAAAAAAACCATGCAAGTCCAGATGGACGATTGATGCAGGGTACCTTGTGTCGGGCGGCCGCCCGCGCCACCTAGCTCATGCGTGCTCAATTACAGTACTTAGTTTAGTTTCGGTTTTTAAAGGCGACCAAAATCGGTCCTTTGGAGCAGGCTTGGCGCAGATTACCCATATCTTGGCAAAATGTAGCAGGATGTAGCAGGGTTACCCCCTTGGCGCAGTTCGGCGCAATTGGTGCAGCAATCACATCACTGCTAGTTGGTAAAGATCACAAACACTGCCGCGTTTACAGGACGGTGTTTGCGATCGTTCCCGCTTAGGCACGACCTCCACACGGTGCGGGCAACAGAACACGAAAATAATTTTTAGAAAATAAAAGAACGGAAAAAACAAGCCACATAAAAAAAACACATCTATAAAGTTAAGCAAGCAACAAAAAAGAAACCTCACTAAATTCAGGCAGCAAAAATAAAAAAGAAAAGGCAAAAAAATAAAAGAAACGGCCAAGCAAAAATTGACCGCATCTCTACGTGGTGAATGATGTTGCTTGGGGCGAAGCTCTGGTGGTGCTTGTCTGCGTAGACGCCGAGCCGCAGCATGCCGAGCCTTTCATTCGTTTTCATCCATGTCAGAAAGAGAATGTGTGGTATGGAACGTGGTTATATACGCATTTGAGCATTTAACCGCAGCGCCCTCTCCTCTATAAACGTTGAGCCAATGCAGGCAAAGTTTAGCGTGATTATATACGCATTTGACCGCAGCGCCCTCTCCTGTATAGACGTTGAGCGGCTCCATGCAACATCCATGACATCCCCAGCGTTACTACCACATCTCAGCCCCCTACTCGTCCCGCAGTCGTGGCCGAGTCGTTACGGCGATGGACTAGAAATCCATTGGGGTCTCCCCGTACAGGTTCGAATCCTGTCGACTGCGCAAACATTTTTTTCATAATTTTTCTATCATTTTTTTTCATTAATTTTTGAAATTTTTTTGCCCTACACGAGCAGGTGAGCACGTGCTCACGAGCACGTGAGCTCACGAGCAGAAGCACGAGCACTGGACGGCAGAGAGATGGACGGACGGACGGACGGACATGGCTAGCCTCTAAGGAGCTTCGCCCCTAAAAGGGCGAAAGAAAAGGTAAACAAAGATAAGGGGTTCAAACTGCGATTGCTCAAGCGTTGTTGTCAAATACTTGACAAATACTTTTCCTTTTCTTATTTTTTGGGGCTAAGAAGTCGCGTAGTGACAGCGGTGTTCGGGGAAAGAGCACACGCTGCCGGTCCGACAGCCACCAGCTCCTAGAAGAGAAGGCCCTAGCGCTCCCAGTGGTTACATCACAATGTCCTCACAATGTCGAACAAGGAAGGACGGACGGACGGACATGGCTAGCCTCTAAGGAGCTTCGCCCCTAAAAGGGCGAAAGAAAAGGTAAACAAAGATAAGGGGTTCAAACTGCGATTGCTCAAGCGTTGTTGTCAAATACTTGACAAATACTTTTCCTTTTCTTATTTTTTGGGGCTAAGAAGTCGCGTAGCGACAGCGGTGTTCGGGGAAAGAGCACACGCTGCCGGTCCGACAGCCACCAGCTCCTAGAAGAGAAGGCCCTAGCGCTCCCAGTGGTTACATCACAATGTCCTCACAATGTCGAACAAGGAAGGCCAGGGCGCAACTACGTGAGAAAATATCTGCTATAGGTGTGAAAAAAAATCTTTCTTGTCCAGCGGCACGGTGGTGTTCGTGCGCGTTTATCCGACATTAATATATGTTTTAAAAGCGAAGACTCGTATAATTTAATATATATATATAATATAAACGTAATATACAACGCGTTACCAAGGTTGAAAGTACCAAATTTACATTTATGATTATCCCCATAACCGCAAGACTATGTGCAGTCCCGCAGCACCCCAGACTTTTCGAATGCCGGGCGCGACATTTTCTTCCCTCATACAAGCTCCGATTCTGGTCAATTTACGTTGTGTGTAAGCTGCTGACTGTCTGAAAAGGAACGCTGAGACATTTCGGAAGGGAAGGAAACCGAAAAAAAGAAATCTATTCATCGTCGCAGGAAGCGCACACGAGCGAGAGATAGCTCGACAACGTTAAGCCTCTCGACAACGTTAAGCCTCTCGTCGCCGCTGCTCTCGTGTGTAGTTCCTTTGAGACTTGTTTCCTTGTCATCGTTTCTGTTGTCACCGCAGACTGGGCAAGTTTTTTTCCGTTTGCTTAACACTACGGCACTCACGGGGGGAGGCTGGTCTTTAGATGGTAAAAGTTTGGGGAAAATTCATTTTTGAAAAAAATGGCTTTTCTGGTATTTACACATACCCACCCAGCTCTGTGGAAAATATTATTGCTCTATCTAATTTTTAAATATGAAAAAAAAATATGAAGTCTTAATGTTCTATGAACATTCAATAGGAATACACATACTTCAAGGGCTTATATTCCTAACGAGCGTGTTGGTAAGATGTACTAGATCACAGAAAGTATAAAACATAGAGAGGACGAAACACAGACGACTACATTCTTTCAACTCACAACAAAGTTTATTCCAAGGAGTACGAACGCAGGTTCCCCTGCGCACACTTAGGGAAAGGGGGAAAGGGCAGAGGTAGAGGGGGGGGGTAAGAGGAAGGAAGGGCGGGTGGGAGAGGCGGATGGGTGCGTCGACCCGTTGGGTTCGGGCCGCTCACCGAGGTCGTCTAATCACCCCGGACAGCTCTTGGCTAAGATAATCTATCTCTCTATCAGAGAGGGCTAGCGATGGGGAAGAGACATTGACTCCGGAGTTTTTTATTGCAAAAGATTCGATAACTTCCCTGCCGAACCTCTGAGGATGGCGCCCGAGCACGCGCGTTTTTCTGAACCTTGGCTCACATCCTCCGCATGTGCGGCGATGTGCTGCAATCGGATGCACCGAATCCTCGCTGGGGTCGGAGACCTCTCGGAAGGGCTCCCTCAGGCGGTCATTGAGGCACCGCCCCGTTTGTCCGATATATTCTCCCCCGCAAGAGAAAGGAATGGAATAGATTCTCTCCGGCAAGAGACAAACTGCTTTTCATGTTTCTTGGGACAGGGATTTGGAGGGGAAGGATTATTGACCTGACGGCACATCTGCTTCAGTTTGAATTTACACTTGAAGACGACTCCTACGTCGAAGCGTGAGGCGAGCGCCTTGAGGCGATGTGAAGTGTTGTGCGTGTACGGAATGACGGCGAATTGTTTTCGGCGGGGTCGGGGTGTAGAGGGAGGTGTGTCTGAGGAGGTAATAAGCCTCTTGAGAATATTCGTCAGAAGGTCTTCTGGATAGCCGGCTTTCCGCAACCTATCTATTTGGAGGATAACGCTGTTTGTGGCTAGATGAGGGCAGGATCTAGATCGTGCAGTCTTCATGAGGGACTTAACCAGGCCTAGCTTGACTGTTTTTGAGTGGGCGCTGGTGTCCATTACCTGCTTGAGTCTGTGAGCAACGCCATAGATGAGAACGGCATGTGCAAGTTCCAAAACGCGTCGGGAGTCTCCGTTAAAGGGTTCCTTTCACTGCTAGACCTATACCTCCGCTCGACGCTCGTTGAGTACGAAGGAAAAATTTACATCCAGAAGGCAGGCGTCTGCATCGGGTCTTGCCTGGCGCCCATTCTTAGTGAAATCTTCCTAATGTATGTGGATCGGGCTATAAAGGCAAAACTGGAGGCGACGGCACCCGGGTGCCAGGTATTCAGGTACGTAGATGACTATCTTGTGCTGCACCAGGAACAGACCAAACCTGAGACCATTCTCAAAGCCTTCACATCAAGCCCCGCCGGCCTCACGTTCAAAAAAGAGGACCCGGTAGGGGGAACCCTTCAATTTTTAGAACTACAACTTAGTCTCCGATCCGGGGGTTGTGCTGGGAATTCAAACAAAGATCAGGAAAACCAGTTCTCCCCTTCACCAGCGCCCACTCAAAAACAGTCAAGCTAGGCCTGGTTAAGTCCCTCATGAAGACTGCACGATCTAGATCCTGCCCTCATCTAGCCACAAACAGCGTTATCCTCCAAATAGATAGATTGCGGAAAGCCGGCTATCCAGAAGACCTTCTGACGAATATCCTCAAGAGGCTTATTACCTCCTCAAACACACCTCCCTCTACACCCCGACCCCGCCGAAAACAATTCGCCGTCATTCCGTACACGCACAACACTTCACATCGCCTCAAGGCGCTCGCCTCACGCTTCGACGTAGGAGTCGTCTTCAAGTGTAAATTCAAACTGAAGCAGATGTGCCGTCAGGTCAATAATCCTTCCCCTCCAAATCCCTGTCCCAAGAAACATGAAAAGCAGTTTGTCTCTTGCCGGAGGGAGAGAATCTATTCCATTCCTTTCTCTTGCGGGGGAGAATATATCGGGCAAACGGGGCGGTGCCTCAATGACCGCCTGAGGGAGCCCTTCCGAGAGGTCGCCGACCCCAGCGAGGATTCGGTGCATCCGATTGCAGCACATCGCCTCAAGGCGCTCGCCTCACGCTTCGACGTAGGAGTCGTCTTCAAGTGTAAATTCAAACTGAAGCAGATGTGCCGTCAGGTCAATAATCCTTCCCCTCCAAATCCCTGTCCCAAGAAACATGAAAAGCAGTTTGTCTCTTGCCGAGGAGGGGAAGGATTATTGACCTGACGGCACATCTGCTTCAGTTTGAATTTACACTTGAAGACGACTCCTACGTCGAAGCGTGAGGCGAGCGCCTTGAGGCGATGTGCTGCAATCGGATGCACCGAATCCTCGCTGGGGTCGGCGACCTCTCGGAAGTGCTCCCTCAGGCGGTCATTGAGGCACCGCCCCGTTTGCCCGATATATTCTCCCCCGCAAGAGAAAGGAATGGAATAGATTCTCTCCCTCCGGCAAGAGACAAACTGCTTTTCATGTTTCTTGGGACAGGGATTTGGAGGGGAAGGATTATTGACCTGACGGCACATCTGCTTCAGTTTGAATTTACACTTGAAGACGACTCCTACGTCGAAGCGTGAGGCGAGCGCCTTGAGGCGATGTGCTGCAATCGGATGCACCGAATCCTCGCTGGGTTCGGCGACCTCTCGGAAGTGCTCCCTCAGGCGGTCATTGAGGCACCGCCCCGTTTGCCCGATATATTCTCCCCCGCAAGAGAAAGGAATGGAATAGATTCTCTCCCTCCGGCAAGAGACAAACTGCTTTTCATGTTTCTTGGGACAGGGATTTGGAGGGGAAGGATTATTGACCTGACGGCACATCTGCTTCAGTTTGAATTTACACTTGAAGACGACTCCTACGTCGAAGCGTGAGGCGAGCGCCTTGAGGCGATGTGCTGCAATCGGATGCACCGAATCCTCGCTGGGGTCGGCGACCTCTCGGAAGTGCTCCCTCAGGCGGTCATTGAGGCACCGCCCCGTTTGCCCGATATATTCTCCCCCGCAAGAGAAAGGAATGGAATAGATTCTCTCCCTCCGGCAAGAGACAAACTGCTTTTCATGTTTCTTGGGACAGGGATTTGGAGGGGAAGGATTATTGACCTGACGGCACATCTGCTTCAGTTTGAATTTACACTTGAAGACGACTCCTACGTCGAAGCGTGAGGCGAGCGCCTTGAGGCGATGTGCTGCAATCGGATGCACCGAATCCTCGCTGGGGTCGGCGACCTCTCGGAAGTGCTCCCTCAGGCGGTCATTGAGGCACCGCCCCGTTTGCCCGATATATTCTCCCCCGCAAGAGAAAGGAATGGAATAGATTCTCTCCCTCCGGCAAGAGACAAACTGCTTTTCATGTTTCTTGGGACAGGGCATTTGGAGGGGAAGGATTATTGACCTGACGGCACATCTGCTTCAGTTTGAATTTACACTTGAAGACGACTCCTACGTCGAAGCGTGAGGCGAGCGCCTTGAGGCGATGTGCTGCAATCGGATGCACCGAATCCTCGCTGGGGTCGGCGACCTCTCGGAAGTGCTCCCTCAGGCGGTCATTGAGGCACCGCCCCGTTTGCCCGATATATTCTCCCCCGCAAGAGAAAGGAATGGAATAGATTCTCTCCCTCCGGCAAGAGACAAACTGCTTTTCATGTTTCTTGGGACAGGCATTTGGAGGGGAAGGATTATTGACCTGACGGCACATCTGCTTCAGTTTGAATTTACACTTGAAGACGACTCCTACGTCGAAGCGTGAGGCGAGCGCCTTGAGGCGATGTGCTGCAATCGGATGCACCGAATCCTCGCTGGGGTCGGCGACCTCTCGGAAGTGCTCCCTCAGGCGGTCATTGAGGCACCGCCCCGTTTGCCCGATATATTCTCCCCCGCAAGAGAAAGGAATGGAATAGATTCTCTCCCTCCGGCAAGAGACAAACTGCTTTTCATGTTTCTTGGGACAGGGATTTGGAGGGGAAGGATTATTGACCTGACGGCACATCTGCTTCAGTTTGAATTTACACTTGAAGACGACTCCTACGTCGAAGCGTGAGGCGAGCGCCTTGAGGCGATGTGCTGCAATCGGATGCACCGAATCCTCGCTGGGGTCGGCGACCTCTCGGAAGTGCTCCCTCAGGCGGTCATTGAGGCACCGCCCCGTTTGCCCGATATATTCTCCCCCGCAAGAGAAAGGAATGGAATAGATTCTCTCCCTCCGGCAAGAGAGAATCTATTCCATTACTTTCTCTTGCGGGGGAGGAATATATCGGGCAAACGGGCGGTGCCTCAATGACCGCCTGAGGAGCACTTCCGAGAGGTCGCCGGACCCCAGCTGAGATTCGGTGCATCCGATTTGCAGCACATCGCCTCAAGGCGCTCGCCTCACGCTTCGACGTAGGAGTCGTCTTCAAGTGTAAATTCAAACTGAAGCAGATGTGCCGTCAGGTCAATAATCCTTCCCCTCCAAATCCCTGTCCCAAGAAACATGAAAAGCAGTTTGTCTCTTGCCGGAGGAGAGAATCTATTCCATTCCTTTCTCTTGCGGGGGAGAATATATCGGGCAAACGGGGCGGTGCCTCAATGACCGCCTGAGGGAGCCCTTCCGAGAGGTCGCCGACCCCAGCGAGGATTCGGTGCATCCGATTGCAGCACATCGCCTCAAGGCGCTCGCCTCACGCTTCGACGTAGGAGTCGTCTTCAAGTGTAAATTCAAACTGAAGCAGATGTGCCGTCAGGTCAATAATCCTTCCCCTCCAAATCCCTGTCCCAAGAAACATGAAAAGCAGTTTGTCTCTTGCCGGAGGGAGAGAATCTATTCCATTCCTTTCTCTTGCGGGGGAGAATATATCGGGCAAACGGGGCGGTGCCTCAATGACCGCCTGAGGGAGCCCTTCCGAGAGGTCGCCGACCCCAGCGAGGATTCGGTGCATCCGATTGCAGCACATCGCCTCAAGGCGCTCGCCTCACGCTTCGACGTAGGAGTCGTCTTCAAGTGTAAATTCAAACTGAAGCAGATGTGCCGTCAGGTCAATAATCCTTCCCCTCCAAATCCCTGTCCCAAGAAACATGAAAAGCAGTTTGTCTCTTGCCGGAGGAGAGAATCTATTCCATTCCTTTCTCTTGCGGGGGAGAATATATCGGGCAAACGGGGCGGTGCCTCAATGACCGCCTGAGGGAGCCCTTCCGAGAGGTCGCCGACCCCAGCGAGGATTCGGTGCATCCGATTGCAGCACATCGCCTCAAGGCGCTCGCCTCACGCTTCGACGTAGGAGTCGTCTTCAAGTGTAAATTCAAACTGAAGCAGATGTGCCGTCAGGTCAATAATCCTTCCCCTCCAAATCCCTGTCCCAAGAAACATGAAAAGCAGTTTGTCTCTTGCCGGAGGGAGAGAATCTATTCCATTCCTTTCTCTTGCGGGGGAGAATATATCGGGCAAACGGGGCGGTGCCTCAATGACCGCCTGAGGGAGCCCTTCCGAGAGGTCGCCGACCCCAGCGAGGATTCGGTGCATCCGATTGCAGCACATCGCCTCAAGGCGCTCGCCTCACGCTTCGACGTAGGAGTCGTCTTCAAGTGTAAATTCAAACTGAAGCAGATGTGCCGTCAGGTCAATAATCCTTCCCCTCCAAATCCCTGTCCCAAGAAACATGAAAAGCAGTTTGTCTCTTGCCGGAGGGAGAGAATCTATTCCATTCCTTTCTCTTGCGGGGGAGAATATATCGGGCAAACGGGGCGGTGCCTCAATGACCGCCTGAGGGAGCCCTTCCGAGAGGTCGCCGACCCCAGCGAGGATTCGGTGCATCCGATTGCAGCACATCGCCTCAAGGCGCTCGCCTCACGCTTCGACGTAGGAGTCGTCTTCAAGTGTAAATTCAAACTGAAGCAGATGTGCCGTCAGGTCAATAATCCTTCCCCTCCAAATCCCTGTCCCAAGAAACATGAAAAGCAGTTTGTCTCTTGCCGGAGGGAGAGAATCTATTCCATTCCTTTCTCTTGCGGGGGAGAATATATCGGGCAAACGGGGCGGTGCCTCAATGACCGCCTGAGGGAGCCCTTCCGAGAGGTCGCCGACCCCAGCGAGGATTCGGTGCATCCGATTGCAGCACATCGCCTCAAGGCGCTCGCCTCACGCTTCGACGTAGGAGTCGTCTTCAAGTGTAAATTCAAACTGAAGCAGATGTGCCGTCAGGTCAATAATCCTTCCCTTCCAAATCCCTGTCCCAAGAAACATGAAAAGCAGTTTGTCTCTTGCCGGAGGGAGAGAATCTATTCCATTCCTTTCTCTTGCGGGGGAGAATATATCGGGCAAACGGGGCGGTGCCTCAATGACCGCCTGAGGGAGCCCTTCCGAGAGGTCTCCGACCCCAGCGAGGATTCGGTGCATCCGATTGCAGCACATCGCCTCACATGCGGAGGATGTGAGCCAAGGTTCAGAAAAACGCGCGTGCTCGGGCGCCATCCTCAGAGGTTCGGCAGGGAAGTTATCGAATCTTTTGCAATAAAAAACTCCGGAGTCAATGTCTCTTCCCCATCGCTAGCCCTCTCTGATAGAGAGATAGATTATCTTAGCCAAGAGCTGTCCGGGGTGATTAGACGACCTCGGTGAGCGGCCCGAACCCAACGGGTCGACGCACCCATCCGCCTCTCCCACCCGCCCTTCCTTCCTCTTACCCCCCCCTCTACCTCTGCCCTTTCCCCCTTTCCCTAAGTGTGCGCAGGGGAACCTGCGTTCGTACTCCTTGGAATAAACTTTGTTGTGAGTTGAAAGAATGTAGTCGTCTGTGCTTCGTCCTCTCTATGCTTTATACTTTCTGTGATCTAGTTCAAGGGCTTTTTTCTCTCTTTATACTTTTTTCACAAGTACTGATGCCTTACAGGCGTTTTCTGAAGTTGGTCTTGGACAATATTAACACGTTTGTTGCCATTTTAAACGGGAAGAATGGAGCTGTGCGGTGATGCTATTTTTATAGTCTTCCAACTTTAGAATTCTATCCAATCAATTACTTTCTTATATAATGAGAAAGCATTTCTTTTACACTAGAACTACAATCTTTTTTTAGTAACATAACCCTCTCAGTTAAGATCTAAAATAGCATCACTGCACAAATTACACCTTTGTGAATGCAGTTGCATTAAAAATTTTGATAATTTACGAATAATCTTTCTCTAACGACCCGTAACGAATGACCTAATCAAATTAGACCGATCTCCCATAACTTGGGTTCTAGTAAAGATATTCAATATCTGATTGCATATTTGGAATAGGTGTGAGATGTGTTATACCAGTGGATAATATCGTAAGTATTCTTTTATAAATAAGAATATTACTCTAAAGCCCCACATCACCCCTTACGTGGATTCGCGGAACAAGTCTTGCTACAGTTTGAGTGACGTGTGGCAACTAGTCAGCGATGACACTGGTCAATTATCGATAGACCTCTCTCTCTCGACAAAGAGAGAGACTTCTAGGAGTTTGAGTTAAAATGTTTTCGTGACTGATGTTGGAAGACGTATGGATACGATGGACAGGTGAGAAACAATTTATTTACGGGCTTTCTTGGTCATGTAGGACGCCAGTAAAGTGCTGCACTCCTTTATTTTTTATTTTATCTTGCGATAGAATGGAATTTCGTTCTTCGTTGTTATCCGCGTTCATTTGCGTCGACATTTGTAAATATGCGTGGTAATCTAGTTTTCACTGGAAGGTGAATAACAAGTTTGTGCGATTATTGAAAGTGCATTGTTTGTGCTTACGTGTTCATTTATACTACCGTTATTTTATATCCTTTATTGCATTTATACTAAAATCTTAACTGTATTAAGGTAATAGTGTTATTGTATGCCAGTTATATCTCGTTAAAGGGGGAACTCCGCCGACTTTTCGCGCTACCTAATCCTAAGGCATAAGCCTCGTTTACATGAAAGCGACTTCAGCGCATCGACTCCACTCGTTCTTCGAACGAAGCCGACGCGGCAACGTTTACATGAATGCGCACTAGAAGGTAGCGCCACGCCGTGTCAAAGCTCGGAGTTATGCGGTTCCGGTTCCGGCATCAGCCGCACCACGTTTTCCGGTGCATCGCACGAGGATGCCTTTCGACGCGTTCGGTAAAAGATTGTGCCCGCTGTCTTTGGTGCTGTGGAAGAAGTTACGAGACGGAAGAAACATCAAATCCCAAGCGTTTAGGGCTCCAGGCCGGGCCGCCGGGTCACTCTGGACCAGAGGCGACGAGTGTGCGCACGCTTTGAGGAAGCCTCCGCGCTTCGCCGCGCCAGACCTCGCCGATTGCGACCGGACCAACCGGACCCCGAGTCCGAAAGGCTCCTGCGCAGCCAGGAACGGCACCGAGATAGGAGCTGCTTGTTCTGCGCTACCATGCAGTGCTCTACAGTGCTCGGAGCTCTCGGTGTCATTCGTGCTTGCGCCGAAGCCTTCGGGACCCCTTCGGACGCGCAAGTTGTACTTTGCAAGGCTTGGAAGGGGGCCGCCTTCACCGAGCAGCTCCGCTATATTTCGCTTACTTACGATGGCAATAAAAGCTCACGTTTGTTCTCGGGAAAAAATTGCGGTCGACCATACGGGACCGCTCTCCGCACCGCCGACGAGGTTGGCCGCCGCCATGTTCTCAGCTGTTCACTCGCTCCCGCAGCCCGAGCGCCTTCCCATAATCCTCCCCGTTCCAAAATGCGATGCGACCTCCGTTTACATGGGCTGAATGAATGCGCACTCGCCATCTCGATCCACCTCTGTCTACCGACTTGAATGCGATGCGCTTTCTTTGCGCATTATGCCGTTTACATGACTGCATTGAACGCGACAACTGGATTCGATGCGACTAAGTCGCATTCATGTAAACGCGGCTATAATCTGAATGCGAATGGCTTCCTGATTCCGAAATGCTATCCCATTCTCCCAGATTCACTCCAGTTAAGGCTACTTGTACAAGCTTAAGGGTGCTATTAAGCAATACCAAACACGTATGCATCACTAAAGAATAGCGCAAGGACGACGGTGATGTTTACCCAACTAGCCCACCGGATGATTTTAATGCAAACACGTATGCCGTAAAGCGATCCTCATCTCCCAAGGCGACTTCCATCTGCGGGGTATTTGGCGTGTTGTTTTTTAATTATTCTAATTACATTACAGAGACCACAAAACGAACAAACGACATACCTAGCTCTCCATCCGAATAGGCATGCACAACGCCTTCGACGTAACGCATTACCTTGGGCCTCTTCGCTGGCCAGGCAAACGACTCGGCAAACACTTTGCTGAGAACGGCAGCCTCGTCGTCACTCGAGCTAAGCTAATATCTTCGTCGCTGTCACTGCATTTTATTAGACCTCCTGAAATTAACTGCAACGACGTCATCGCCGCACTATGCTCGAGCGAGTCGGTCGTGACGAGGGGAACGAAAGCAAACGCAGCAAGAGAGCCCACCCAGCAATCGAAACAAAAAAGCAGCGAAACTCCTTCACTCCCCCGCGGGAATGTCAATAACGAAACTGAAACGTTGCGAGAGACGACTACAGATCACACTCCTCCAAAAAAGGCTGCGCGGAGAACTACCCCGGACCACTCGACGCGCTCCGCCACTTTTCCACAAAACGGTCGGAGCCGCTTGGCGAGCGCCCCCCCGGCTCCAGATCTAGGAGCGGCACACGGAGAGATTGCTCTCATCTCACGAGGGAAATGAGAATCCGCTTGGCGAGCGCGTGCCGAGCGCTCGCTATTTGCCAGGGGAAGGGGCTATTAGCTTTGTACTCGCCGCGGATGCAATCGGACCGCGGGAGAAACAAGGGGCGCTTGTGCGAGCGGGCGCCCGTGCTTTGTTCCCTATATCCAGTTTCCCCACCATGGGAGTTCCATACAGAAAAACAACACTCATATACAATTACCGTAAAATTCCGAGCGAACGCCTACCCAAAGTGAAGAGATAAATGGTGAAAAACATGGGGTGGGCTATCTTTGGGGATGCCACAGCAAAATGTTATCAGAAATAATGATAAGAACCGGGGCACGGCACCCGCTACAAACCGCGTGAACTGATACTGCAGATCGCGGACACGGCGAATTCGCGTTTCACGATGCGATAAACAGGCCGGAATTCACTACGAACTCCTGTGTCACGGGAAAGGATACCGCAGGTTGCAGACGCAGCAGATTCGCGTTTGACAGCGCGAAGGACCGGCGGAAACCCGCCGAGAACTCGAATCTCACGGGAACGGATACTGCAGAAACCGATATCGCGTGCGCAGATCGCGGACGTAAACGCGGGAATCCGCTGCAAACCCGCATGTCACGGAAACAAATCAAGCAGATCGCTGCCGCAGCAGAATCGCATTTCACGATGCAATAATACACGCGGGAACAACTCGCGCGTGTTAAAGCTAGGAATCGATATCACGCGCGCACATCGTGGGCAAAAACACGGGAATCCGCTAAGAACTCGGGAACGGATAGCGCAGATCGCAAACGCAGCAGATTTGCATTTCACGCATTTCAGGCGCGCAGATCGCAGACAAAAATGCGGGACCGCAGATCGCGCCGTTGACGCGCGATTCCCGTCGGACATCGCGTGACGTCCGGAGGGAATCGGGGGAAGGGCGATGTATCGGAATACCGTTCCCAACAGGTTGGACAGAAAGGGGGGGGTGGGCGATCCTTTAAACGTGGGCGTTCGCTCGGAATTTTACGGTACATGTCATTTTCAAGGGGATGTTTGGACTGTTCAATATAAACAAGAATTCTAAATACCCGGGTGTGATATAACCGGACTCTACTGTAGTTATTTTTTCGTGAATTATTTTCAGTCCACCAATGCTGAAGAAAGGTAGAGGTTCCAGCACTTTGAATGCGTTTTTCTCAAATCCCCTTTTTGGCATAAATCCCACCTTAATAAAACAATTGATTCAGTATGAAACTATCGTGACTTAATATTTGCGGCTTCTATGCCAAAACTTGATGGAGCCGGTTACGACCTTAGATTTTGCATTTTCATGTTCCTTCATTATGCAAAATTGTAATTTACAAAACTTGGTAAATGTAAAAAGAAAAAAAATATTGTCTTCACACTTTTTTTTTTTTTACTTGAAAAATGCAAATTTTCTGAAATTTCTTCTCATAGTAACCGGTAACAGATATCCCAGTATGCATTCCACCAGAAAATTATGTGGTTATCAACGCTATTTCTCAACAATAGATTCATTGAGCAGATTCCATGCAAAGCCATGCTTTAGTTTGTTCTGGGGGGATAGCACCTCCTAAAAATGATTCACAGGGCTGAAACTTAGCATGCCCTGCTTCTATATGGCTGCAAGCACCAGCTGCAAATATCCCGCCGATTGAGTGAGTGGTTCAAAAGTTGACATTCCCATCTGGTGTCCCCCCTTAAATTTTCTCTTCAGATTCGAACCATCCATTGATGCACAACTTGGGGCAGAATACTCGCTATACTACCGTGAAATAGCGCGGAAGCGCCCACTTGGTCCAAGCACCCACTATTAACATTTCCCAAACTTGGGAAAAATTCAGACAAGCGCCCATGTCTAGATTAACCCAGTTTTCAGCGAAGGTGGGGTGGGCACTGCCCCGCTATCTTACGGTGCGTTCACCGCTAAGCCGTCGGGAAGGTGGAAGCTCCTTGGGCAAGTCATTCTTCACACTTTTGCAACACGATGTAACGCTCCCACTCACATCCACGTGCAGAGAGCGAGGTCGGGCGACAAAAGTCCAAAGTGTCTGCGGTAAAAGGCCTTCGAGAGGAGACTTCCGCTCACCCTGAGAGTAGTGCAGGGCAGTCTCCATGGCCAGCCGCCTGGTCGTGTTCCAGCGCACCTTCTCCGAACTGTTTGGGGTGCACGACCCCGCGTCGGACTCCTTCTGGGGCCACCAGCCCTGCCAGACGTACACCTCGTGCCGGTTGTCCAGAAAGAAGACCGCTGCGCCAGAAGAAGACCGTCGTGTCTCGTCCACATGTGCACGGCTAGAACGTTCTCTCTCGAGTGATCTGTGTGCACGTGCAACTACCACTGCCTACCATGGTCGGTGACGAGGCATCTCTTTCAAATGCCCGCTCTGCGGCATGCGCTCATTGCCTTTGCTGCGCTTTGGCTACATGTACGTGCTCGAGGCTCATTAAAGACACTACGAGCTGGCTGGAGGCTGGACAACTTAAACCGCTTCCTGCCATTCTCATTGTGCCAGGGAATATAGTCAACTCATTCAAACTCTGGGAAGCCACCAATTCCATTGGAATTATCGGAACTTCAAATTACCAGAAATTCATCGAAATACGATGCGAGATAAAATTATAATTTTCCATACGAATGGCTGCACGTACGAGGCAGACATCCAATGATTTACTCTGCACTAACCTACTGATCATAAGCGGGTATATGCCACGCATGAAACGTTTGTGAAATGTATGACGCAAGTTTATCGTGGACTGTTTAGACGGAGCGTGATGACTAAAAATAAAATTAAGTTTGTTCACCGGGCCAAGAAGTTGTCTAATGTGGACTGTTGAGCGGGGGATGCTTAAGCGATGAAAACGGGCGCCGCGAGGCAGTTTTTGTGGGAACTTGGGAGGACGCTGCGACGTGAACCTATGCCATGCTGCCACGTCGCAGCGTCCGCGCAGGTTGCTACGGAAATTTCCGCATGGTGCTCGTTCTTATAGCTCATGTGTGTCCCGCTTAAGCCCCACTGAGTGCGCTTCTCGCCGAGCATCACTGTACCGCAAACAAGCAACAAGATCCGTGGGTGTTGCCTCTCTCCAGTGCACCGTTGCCCGGAAAGAAAGCACTGAATGAGGCTGCGAGAGCAAGAAGTATGCATTGCAGGGTGTGTCCAGATGGGGGGAATCGGTGGCCCAGTGGGCTAGCGCATCTCAGCTCGGAGCTTGGAGCGAAAGCTTGCGCCGCAGAACCTCCTGGGTTCGATCCCCACCACCCACCCATTTCGATCTGGACTAGTTTTGTACTGGCACGCATTCATGCAATCACTACTGCGTGATGCACATTAAAAACCCCAGGTTAGCGGTTGTACTGCACTGGCTAAATTTCTTATCAACAGCTAAAACACCAATCACCAATTTTAAAAAAAAAAATATCTAAAGAAAAAAAAAAACATCACTGCCCTAAGACGGCAACACCGTTTTCGGGCTTTTTCAGTTCTGTCAAGTTTGACTGCATGTATTAGGCAAACTAAAAATACAAAAAATGAATATTTTTTAAGAAGCAGGGAATGATAGTTACTATATTCTTGAATGTTTACAGAATATTAAAAGTTATATATCGCGCATAAAAAATTCACAAATTTGGTTGCTTTACCATTTTGACCTCATTTTTGTGACTCGTTATGTGTTAAGGATATTAAACTTTTTTTCATATGTCCTTCATAAAAGCGTCTCTCATCGAAAAATGACCGCATCTCCACGTGGTGAATGATGTTGATTGGGGCGAAGCTCGGGTGGTGCTGATGATACTGATTTTGGTCATAGGTACTGCTGCTTGCTGTCGGCGTTGACGCTTTGCCGCCGCTTCCCGAGCTCTCAACTCCGGGTCCGCTTGGCGTTTTTGACGCTGTGCAGCAGCTTCTCGCGCCCTGGTCTCCGGAGCAGCTTGCTGTCTACGTAGACGCTGAGGCGCTGCATGCCGAGCTTTTCGGTCCTTTTCATTCATGGCAGTAGGACAATGTGTGGTTTTCTTTTTCTTTTTTTAAGCAGACAGATGGGATGGCATCTCAGAACCCCCTATTCTTTTTTTTCTTCTTTTTCTTTTTTCATAATTTTTTTCATCTTTTTTCTTCATATTTTTTTTTTGCCCTACACGAGCACCCGACGCCGGCCTACGGCGGACGGACATACGGACATGGCTAGCCCCTAAGGAGCTTCGCCCCTAAAAATTGCTGCTCTAGTTTATAGGAACCGTGCGCATCTAATTCAAGCCCCGACCAGGGCGCCCCTAGCGGCAAACAGGTCCTTTGTATCGGGGAGCCTCTGCCAGCCGCTGCGTTGGTTGTGCGTTGTGGCGGGTTCGAGCTGTAATTTCCAAGATGGCTATTTCCCACCAAGAAAGCCACAACAATTGCTGCGTGGTCGGCTCCAACAGTACGTGCAAGATCGCGCACGGCATGAAGTTCCACATCGTCCTTTCGAAGTCGTACGAGGCGGAGTACCGCGCGACCTGGGTGCGACGTGTGCGTCCATGCAGGTAAGTGGCGTTTCTTACCTTGCAATTCGTGTTTTGCTTCGAGCTGCTTACGAATAATACAATTAACTGTTTTTCTATTTTAGCGACCATGGAACAGCATGGGGACCTACGGCAAACTCTAAAATATGCAGCAAATACTTCACCGGAATCAAAAAGCGGAATGCGGTCGCCCACCCTTGGATGTTTCCATCGGCCTACAGGAAGAGTGGGAATCGCGGAACGGCGCAAAAAAAAATTGCAGAGTTATTGTCAAGCCGATTCAGAAATAAACGTACATAATTAGCGCAGTCCACTCAACGCCAACTAAGAAAGCTCTATCTAATTGCGCGAAGCTCGAAATTTTTTTTTTTGCGGGCACGTTGTTACATTTACTTGTCCTTCGAAAGGGACCTGCTTTACGTCGTACACGCGGCCAGATTCATAAGGAGTTTTTCCTTCGTCATATTGGCACCACAGAAGCAGCTTTCTGGATTCGTAACCGCCTTAAACCCCATCGTAATCACCACGGAAACACTGTCCGCTGTGCTGCTCATCGCCATTGCTTCCCCCTAATGATTCTACACCGGCTACCGAAGATGCTTTCCGGATTCGTAATCGCCTGACGGGGACACTGTCCGCTGTACTGTTCGTTGCTATTACTTCCCGATGATCCTGCACCGGCGGCACCGGCTACCGAAGGAACTTTACGAATTCGTAACTGCTTTAAATCCCGTCGTAATCACGGCGGGGACACCGACCGCCGTGCTGTTCGGCGCCGTCGCTCCCCGATGCTCCCGCGCCGGCTACCGCTAGGTCGCGGCGAACAATAGGTGACCGCCGCGACGCGACCGGCTTGCTCGCTTCCTATACCGTATTTGCACGAATATAACGCGAGTTTTTTTGCGGAATTACGCGCTCCAAAAAAAACCTCGCGTGATATTCGGAATAGAGTTCAGCCACGAGGCGCGAGGCACGGGAGTCTGAGAAAGCCACAGTAGAAAGCCATCCCTCCTGCTCATGTGCACGAGATCAGGTGGGAAAAGAAGTGCGGGTGTGGAAGAAAATTTATTGAAGGGGCGAATAGAAAACATACAAAAGAAAGCATTTTTTATCGCTTTTGTGTTTGTACAACGTGCCGGCAAGCAGCAGAAACTCAGCACGCGCACGCCATGCGAGAATGCAGGGGCACTGGCCAATTCAAGCCAAGCCAGGCCAAGTCAAGTCAATTTACGCAACACCCCCCCCCCCTGGTTTATGCAAAGGGCCAGAACAAGAAGTGTGATCGTGTATCAGGTTAAGCAGTCTTTTCTGCTTGCGCATTTTTTAGTTTCTGCTCCAGAGTGGTCTGGTGTTTGTGTGTTGGTGCTTCTGCTTCGTGCCTTGTTTGGATTGTGGGCTGCCGAGGAGCTCGCTCCGAAGAAAAAGGAACAACCAGACAAGCGGTGCAGTGCTGCTGCTTATCTGCGTCGCCAATTGGATTGTAAACGGAAGGACCTGACCAGTGAGGATGAGTGCAGTCAAAACATAAACTGACATTTCTTCTATTTCCATCGACTTTTCACTTCTGCTATGCCCCCCCCCCTCGAGTACGAGAAAGCCTTGGTTCGCGTTATAATAGTAATAAATTTCTTTTTTTTTTCTTTTTAAGGACATCAAAATCTGCCCTCACGTTATGTTCGTGGTCGCGTTATATTCGTGCAAATAGGCTACGGTAATTCAAATTATTTACGGCGCTTCAAACATATCCGAAACTGAAAAGTTTCAGAACTTCAAAGTGCTATTAAAAAAAACAAAAAAAAAAAACACTTTAATATTTTTAAAATTTGGAGGAATCGCTCTCCTTTACAGCCTCGTATTTTCGAACTTGGTACTTAGTGCTAGCTCTAGATGTGATCTCCATAGATGCACAGCTAGAACTACCTGCTCTTTAGGCCCTCCTCGATACGTGTACAGCTACCACCACATGTTCTTTAGGGTCCCCATGCAGGTACAGCTACCACGACGTATTCTTTCGGGTCTCGACACACATACATATGTGGAGAACAACTTTGATTGTGCGTGCAAAGAACACTGTTGTTGGCCACATAAAGCGCCGAGTTGACCCTGACCGTAGTACTGAGGCGGCGCAGACTTTCTGTTATCCGAGATGCCAGTGCGAACCAGCCTTTCCAGCGCCGATCCAGCGCAGTGCCACCTGCGTGAACCAGCCCCGAGAGGAGAGAAAGTGCCACAGACCTGGCTGGGGCGCGTTGTACAGGTCCGACTGGAGGAACGGGTAGGCGCACGGGACGTCCACCCTCTGGAACGGGCAGGACACCTCGCAGGCCTCGAACGTCCCAGACACCAGGGTGGCGTGGAACAGCCTCGGGGTGAACCGGAAGTCCAGGGGAGCTGCGGGTACACGTGCGAGCGGAACACCCGCTCCCTCAAGAGGCGACGCCAGAGAGAAACGAGCGTCGCGCGGGCCAAACTGATCAAACACGATTTGGGGGGACGCTATACGGCGAGCAAGTAGGCCAAAACACGTCTCTCCATGCACGAGAGAAGATGCGCACAAAAAAAGGGAGAGGGATCGATCGCAAGTGCAGCAGCAGACGCCATCCTCTTTAACCCCTTGAAGGCAGCGGCGGATCCAAGGGGGGGGGGGCGACGGGGGCGGACGCCCCCCCCAAACAAAGTCGACCCCCCTCCCTTCCCCCCTTCTCGAAGGGCAATTTGACATGGGTGGACCCCCCTTGCACAAGAAAGAATGGGACAATAGTATCCTTACAAATGTTCCGCCCCCCCCCCCCCCCCCCCTTCCAAAACGGAGTTCTGGATCCGCCCCTACTTAAAGGGCAACTCCGCCTCATTTTTGATATTTAGAAAACTATGCAGTCCTCTTCAGTATCATGTAGGAAGACCCAATGTTAAATATTACGATCTAATTCCGTCTATATATTTAATAAACTGGCCAGCAAACTTTCAAATGAGCCAAGTCGCCGAAATCCGCCAACTCTAGCGTGCGACGTGAGGCGCAATCGTCAGCGCAGTCAATGCGACGGAGCTGGAGCGACCAACGTTGAGCCTCTACGTCAGAGGCATGTCTACGTCATCCTCAAGTTTTGTTTGTTTTTACTTCTCAGAGCGAAATTGAACGACGACGTCATGAGTTTCTCCTCCCGGTGTTGGCTGAACGGAGTCCACGTGATCACCGTAACGCGGATGCGCTAGTTTGCGCTGCCCTGAGCGCTTATCGGTCTGTTTCTCCGCTCCCCCTCTCCTCTTCTCCCCTTCCCCCTCTCCCCAAGGCCATCACCGTCCACGCCATGCGAAGCGACCTGCCAGCGTCACGTGTCCTGTACCTCGCCCCCCCGAACGTCACAAGACCACGTGGTTCGACGTGACGTGGCCATGGCTCTGACGACACGAGACAAATGCTGCCTGACGCAACCGAAGTTTCGGTTTCCGTATCTGCTGATGTTTAAATTAAGATTACACAAATAATATTCCACATTTCGCGAAACCGAAGACGTAGAGCTGTTTAGTAGAGCTTTGTGAAATGGAATCACATGTAAGCCTAAATTTTTCGGAATTGAGCGAAGTTGCCCTTCAAAGCGCAGCTCTTAGGGCCCCGTGTCCGGCTTGAGCGGCGTCGCCGTCGGCGTAACCGCGCGGTCACGTGACCCCCCAAGGTCACGTGACCCCCCGGTCAGATGACCCCTTAGGTCACGTGACCCCCCCCCCCCCCCCCCGAGGTCACGTGATCCGATCCCCCAAGGTCACGTGGCCTCCCAAGGTCACGTGGCCTCCCAAGGTCACGTGATCCCCCAAGGTCACGTGGCCTCCCAAGGTCACGTGACCTCGGAGAGAGGGGGTCACGTGACACCCCCCCCCCCCCTCCCGGGGTCACGTGACCTCGGGGGAGGAGTGGGGGGTCACGTGACCTCGGGGGAGGAGTGGGGGGTCACGTGACCCCCCCCCCCCCCCCCCCGAGGACATTGAAGAATGAGGGGAGGAGGAGGAGGGTTATACCCTCCCCTGAGTACCCTACCCTCCTCCTCCTCAAGAGCTGCGCTCCAATTCGGAGTTGTAAACGGCTTTCATTTTTTTCCCCAAAAGTAACCTAAAAGTGCCAGATTTTTTTTATTTTGAATTGTTACTCCTCTAGTATTACACATAAAATTTGAAAAGTTTATTACGCAAAAATCAGCGGAGGTGCAAAAAATATTTGCCAACTAATACGAGTGCTGCCATCTATGATCAGTGCCGCAAAACTACTCGGACGAGCCTAGCTCGTCCGTGAAATTGAGGGCAACCGAAAAAACTACTGGACGAGCTGAGCTCGTCCACGGCATTTTTAGCCAGAAAGTGGCCGACGAGCTTAGCTCTTCCAAGGCACTTCAGGGGTTAATAGATCTACAACATTTTGGTGGTGAGCTATCTTTCGCTTATTGTAGCACCAGGGATGATAAACAAATTGCCAGCGACCTTTATCTTTAAAGTCCTTTAATGCATGAAATGCAGTATTTAAGGAGCCGATCGCCATTCTCATTTCCCCATTCTCGAAGGTAGAGTCCTCAATCGTTGAGAACTAGTATCTTTCAGAGTCGCAGAGAAGGCAACGCGGCCATTGCTTCATTTAGCAGTGGAGTTTGTCGACAGTCGCTCGAGGTACCCGGAGGTTCCTGGAGACGAGATAAAGTACAAGCGTCGCAATCTGGGCCACTCTGTACCGATTCGGTATAAAACGGAGTGCGCAACAAACCGGGACAAAGGAAGTCGGGCACAAACGACGACCACTTTCCGTTGGTTGTGCCCTACAGTCGCCGACAGATTTTTCGGACTTCGCAGGGACCGAAAAAAACGTCCAAATAATAGAGCAGTCCGAAAAATTGGAACACTAAAAAACTTGCCTTTATTACGTTTTGTCTAAGTGGGCTTAAAGAAGCTGTAAATAATAATGCCTCGCTACAGGTTAAGAACTGCACCCCTTGTTTCAGGTTATGCCTCCGTTTGCGTTCGGCAACTTTCTATTAGCTCGAGAATTCTCTAGCGTTACGGTCGAGTGCTTTCTGCACCACTTAGCTACACGCAGCCACAGCAGAAGAACAGACGGGGCAATGACCTCCAAGCCAGCGCTGTCCCAAAACTAGGGGTGTGCCAATACCAAGTAGTAGTTGTCGAATTGAATACCGAATCAAATTAAAGGGGCTGTGCAACAATTTTCACACTTGGCCAATTAACTGCGGAAATTAATCTGCGCCACCTATGAAACGAAAAGCAGAAAACCGTATTTTCTCGCGAGTGCTAGTTCTTATTTAAAAAGAAATGAAGCAAATCGAAGGTCAAAGTGCCCCCTCTCAACTCTCCACGTCGACTTTAGAGTGACGTACTCTGGGGGTTCACATAGTTTCTCCTTGGGTCCTCTCTTCAGACACCAGCCGCTTCCTCCGCCATGGTAGACTTTTAAAGGATTAGCCTCGTCCAAGGTCGCGGCGTGCGATGGACACAAAGGACGGTTCGCCACGGGGCTGACGGGGAGTGTGGCAGCGGAGGCGGACAGGTTTTCTTGACTTCCGTATATCCCCCAGAGACGCTGTCCTTTTCTTTCTCGGAACCGCTACAGGCGGCTGCAGATCGGCAAATAATTTGTTTTTTGCTTCGCGATTACGCAAGCAGAATAGCAGTTTTGGGGGGACAGGCGACGCGTTTTTGGTCACTTGGGCTCGCATAAACAATATAAAAAATGCAAACTGCCAATTCTTTCAACATTAAAATCATTGCACTGCCCTTTAAGAAAAAAGGGGCCAAATATTGAATCGAATATTAAATAGTAGTTTTTCGAAGTGTGCCGCGAATAACATTATTATATGTGCAGAGAATGCGCCTGGTGCAGAATATGCATCTCGTACGGAACAAAAGCTCAAATGTATAAAAGTTCTGGTGAAAAAAAAAAGAAAAGCAGCTGCTGATGGACGTTGGGCACTAAAGATCAAATTTTATGGCGCAAACATTATCTATCTACCCCCTAAGCGTCACAAAAAACCCAAAGTTACAGCCACGCGTGCCATTGTTTCTCGTTGAAAGCACAACCTAACACCGTGACATGTTTTTTTCTTTTTTATTTGTATATGTCAGAAAAGGGGCATTTTGTGGTATTTGGTCTCAATTTTAAGGGAGAAAAAGGATTTTATGTAAATAAACAGATAGGAGTTAAATATGAGTAAACAGGCGTAAACTATATAATCTAAAGTAAAAAACAACAAAAACATATGGTTAAGTGGCGCACGTCACTGTCCAACTGCCGCTAGGCATCCAATCCTCGTCCATCTATCCCGTTTTAGAGAGCCCAGGTCTAAGAGCAGGCGAAACTGAAATGACGGAGACGGCTCCTGCGCAGATTGGTCGTAAGTGTGCATGTGTTGTGTTGTCGCGTGGAAGGCGAGCAAACGGGAGAGAGACGACGCCTGGCCGATCGACGCTTTCGTCTCTTTGTCACCTTCTCGCAGTTCGTAATTCAAACGCGGCTATCAAATGGTTGGAAACCCTCTCAAATCTAGGCACACTATATTTTTCCTTTCCGTTCTGTTCCGAATCACAATTTGCGGATTGCGGTTCTGGAAGAACGACAACGACGGCAACTCGGCTGGTTTCATCGGCGTGGTTAACGTGGTTTTTCTTTTTGTGATCTCGTAGTCGCTAATTTCTGCGAGTGTGGCAAGTGTGTTTTAACATCGGTGCTTCAATTTGAAACGAGGGGCTTGACTCGTGAAAAGAATTGGGCATGGCGCGGAATTCCGGCCTCCCAACAATTCCTCTCTGGAAGCGATGCAAACGGGATGTTTCGGTTGTGATTCAAGGTTAGATTGCGTCACGATCGTGAGTGAATCTGCGTGCTATAAAGGTTGTGGCGTTCGTTACTTTTCTTTTTTCTAACCTGAGCGATAGATTTTTATGGAATGGTAGGACCAAGAGGTGTTTCTTGCATGGTCTGTCGAACATCACGGCGCTACCATCGGGAGAAAAAACTGCTCTTTTGTCAGCTCCGCGCCGACCGCGCGTCTTAGGCCGAAGATATAGAATATTCGAGTGAACGAATATTAGGAATTCGATTCGCTGTTCAAATTATTCGGGAACTTGCTATTCCATTTCAAATTCGTATACTCGAGCATTCGCACACTCCTACTGAAAACACTATTCATTGAGACGAGATGAAAGGCGCAAGTACACGACTGCAATGGCGCACGAACAAAGCAAAATGGTAACATCATGGGAAATAAGCGCCAAAGGAACACGGACAAAGAGTAGAATAACAACGACAACAATAACAACAAAACTATCCTGGGCGCTATGCAGGCAAGACAGGCATTGCGAGCTCGTGTATGGAGGCTTCTCTCAGAAAGTCTTGCCTGCATAGCGCCCAGGATAGTTTTGTTAAACAAGTAGACCATCTGCAAAAAAGGTGTTTCCCAGCGAGCTCATTGGTCGAAGTGGCTGGGAGCTTGATAAAGAAGTTCAAGGGGACGCAGAAACCATCGCGCCAAAAGAGTAACATACGGCCTGTGGTGATACCATATATGCACAATGTCTCACATAATCTCAAGAAGGTGGCTGGGCGCTATGATGTCCCGGTCGTATTTTCAGCGCCTAACAGAATGTCGCGATTATGCGGGAGAATCAACGACCCCAAACCGCTAACAGACCCGTGCAACACCAAGCATAATCCCAATGACATGTGGTTTAAGCTATGTAGGCCAAACTGGAAGATGTATCAATGATCGGGTCCGCGAGCACGCCGCTTCAACTAGAACCACACCGTCAGGGCATTTGGCTGTACATTGCAACAGATGCTCTTGCGCCCCATCATTTGACAGCACTAAAATTTTGGCGAAATACAAAAACAAAGTGTCACGCGAGCTTCACGAGGCATTTGAGATTAGAAGTAGGGGTGACAAATGCATTAGCGATACTTCTCTGGCTCTGTCTACGGATGAGATTGAATATTTAAAACGTGGTCTGGGCGGGGACTAACGTGACGTGTGGTGTCTGATGGTGTGCTCCCGTTGGTATCCAAGTGTGTGTTTTTTCCTAATAAATTCAGTTGAGAGTGCGCCCTGTGTCGTTGTTATTCTACTCTTTGTCCGTGTTCCTTTGGCGCTTATTTCCCACGATGTACCAACTGGCCCATCTAAGCATTTTATTGGTAACAGCAATGATGATAATAATAATGCGCAGCTTGAGAATAAAAAGCCGTATAGCGTCGCCTAGCAGTAGGACTTGCCAGTACTCAAGTAGCGCTGCCAAACCAAGCCAATCCATGTGCAGCCAACACAGATTCCAAAATGGCCGCTTCTAGGTGGTGTTTCCCCGCTGATCGCTCACGACGATTTCGTCCAAAAAATCTAACTTACGGAGTTCAAGCTGTCTTAAGTGTCGGTCGTGAATATGCACCATTTCGATCGGGTAGGTCGCGGTCCCTCCTTTAAATCCGAAATATCGAACAAGTCCGTCCGAAAAACGGGTCGGCAACTGTATAGGTTGTATTCACCGGCGGTCATAGCTGAGCTTGCTGCTGCTTTCGAAGCATCAGGAAAGAGAGGAGGGAAAGCTGCTTTTGTACGAATTTTGAGTGAAAGTTCATCTTCTATAATCTTCTCGAGGGAGCGACGTCTGGCTGGGAATTACAAAGAAAGTCCAGGTCTTCCCTTCTCTCGCGATTGCCCGAGAGTCGACAGGAGCATGCGCTGTGAGCAGTTACCTCAAATATGGCGTCCAGCGAATACCCCCTATAAGGAAGAAAAGTCTCCGTGCACTCACAGTCGAGGAGGGAGACAAAGAGGTGCTGCTTCTTTTTCTTGTCCCCGCCCAGCCCGTCCCAGAACTCGCAAACCTCAGAGCCCTCATTCACTTCCACCAGCTGGAGCTCCGTGCCGGTGCTCAGTCCCATCTCGGCGGGAGTCCTGCGAAAAAAAGCAACACATACCTCAGGAGTGAGCAAGAGCAGTGTTCACCCGATAGACGGCGCCCATTTTCTCTCCTCGCAAACTTTAGTGAAGAGAACTGGACACCTTTTCCATGGAAATAAACAATGTTTCCATCACCTTTGCCGTACGCCACCACCTCGCTATGTCTTTCTCTCCGTCCTTTGTGGCAGACACCCCTCCCCACTCCACCGTTTCAGATGACTACCGTCACGTGACACGGTGACTCATTTCGTTTTCACGTAAAGAAAAGCATTTCAAAAACGACCCGTGGAAGAGGGGACGCATTTGAGCACAGTCGGACGCATGGACGGGCCTCTCGTGCTTGCGGCCCAACAGACCCACCGCTGGACGATGGCCCTGGCGGCGTGGGTGGCTACCCGGCGTGCGTGGCGGCAGCACTGTGCCCCGTGCCAGAGGTACAGCTTGCCGCAGCCCAGGACCAGGAACGACCCCCGGGTGCGCAGGTTCTCGACGCCCAGGCGGGTCTCCACCAGGGCAGCCTCCGAGGGGGCTTCCCCACGCACCACAAACATCCGCCAGGCCCCTGCGAGAATTGGAAGGCTCGCGTCGTCCTTTGGAATCCCGCATTTAAAGGGGCCCTCCAACAGTATTTGAGCGTCTACTTTGTTTTGCGGTTTCTCCACGCTAGTGGTCCCGGAAACCCAGTGGACAACGAAAGAGTTTAAAAATATTGGCGCATCATATTTTAATTTGACAACTCGAAAACACCTCCTCCGACGGTGGCGCCGCGAGGTGCCGAATGCGCGCGCATAACGGCGCTCCCTTTCACTATACGTCACATTCACTGGGTTTCGTGATTGGCGAGAGCCGTCCCAGAAATTTTGAAGCGGAATAAAGTATATCACACGTTAACCATCATTATTTCTCTAAAAAGTTGTTTTTATAGAGCTAATAAAGTTGCAAATTAAAGTTCAAAAAGGGCGAAAACAACGCCTCGTCGCTCATGCGCGCCTCCCAGCAGCGGAGTACCTCCTACTCGCCGAGGTGGCTCCGGTGGCGGAGTTGCGGGAGACGAGGCTTCCGCGGCTGTCGAAGCGGCCTGAGGCAGAGACGCGTCGCGGCGCTTGCGTGGTGTGTCCTCGTACGGCGCGACGCCCAGCTCCGCACTCCTTTTTAAGAATTCGGCGCTCAAAATCCGATAAGCCCGGTAAATTCATCGATGATGGCAACCCGATTCCAAAGCTACGATGGTTGCAGCGAGGCCTAATGGCCGACCGGGCCGACGGGCTATCAACCAAACTCGCGTCCAATTGGCCAACCGCTTTGCTCCAATCGCTAAACTGTTTCATTTTACGTCATGAAGCGCAATGTTTTGCTTATTTAAAGTTGTTTTCTGCAATATTTAATTTGCTAATAACTCACAAAATATTGCGAATTTCTGTAATATTTTTTTTCCTGGGTGTTCCTGCTTTCATGGAGCTCCGTTTCAGCGCAAACTTCAAACCAGTCAAAAATTGTTGGTGGGCCCCTTTAACACATGCTTTGTTCCCGGTGCATTTCAGGAGCTTGGGGCAACCCGAGCAGTTTCTAACAGCTTCTCTTCCCTCGTCTACACAATCGTTGTTTTTGTCGAAAAATAAAATTATGTGATCTAGTAGTCGCACCAGTGGCGCTGGAGCGAATTGAGGGTGGGGCAGGTGACCACCCCCCCCCACCCCCCGAACGCTCCACAACGTTAACTTTTTTTTTTATGAAAATATTCATATACAATAGTCAAATGTTTAATTTTGGGTGACGTAGCGAATATCGGGTCAACAAAATTGATCTGGGCATCATTCCGGCCGCAACGTCATCTCAGCAGACTCCCTCCCCCCACTCTGTACCCGTGAATTGTACAGTACATCGACTACTAGCACAAAGACCCCCCCTCCCCCCCCCCCCAAAAAAAAACAATTCCTGGCTATGATACTGAGTAGCAGTCACCTAGGTGCTTTCCGGCTTCGGCATAGAAAAGTAACCTCAGTTTTCAAGCTTAACAAAGGCATTCTTACCACCTAAAATGTGAAAATAGGATCTCAAATTTTTGTGTCTCAAAGAATGTGGTTGTAGACAATCACCAACTTGAAACTTGGATATCTGCGCTCCTTCGTCCAGTCAGAAAATAGCCGCCTTTTGGTTACCAAGATGACTGGGAAAAAAATTGCGGTGGCTTAGCTCGGCTATGCCTGGATATACGTAGCGTGAGCTTATGCGCACAAAATGAGAGGCGCTATCAAGCAGCTCCGGTGCAGCGTCAGACTTGGCTACTGCGCAACGGAGGCACACAGCTGGGCGCCAGTGTGTCTGCCTTGGCTACGACGTCTCGAATGCGAAGACCAACGAGGTGCGCGCGGTGGCGCGGAGCCCGCGGCGGTGGCGGCTCCGACACGCCAGCTGTGCGCCGTGTGACGTCACTGCTCCTCGCGCTTGCGCAGCACTGAGCACGGCTCATTATGAGAGCCACGCGAAACTGCTCAACCTCGGCCAGTGTAGCTCACACTACAAAAGCAAGCACTCTCCCGGCTAATCAATGTTAGCCATCAATGCATATTCGTCCAACCGTACAGCATACTCCCCAGAGAAAAACCGTATACAAAACATCGACGTTCCCTCCCCAAAATATTAAAAAGGGTCGGTGGGTGTGAGCACTGACCAGAGCGCTTGGATTCCTCTTGGCGCTTGCCCCTGTAGACGACCATCCTGCCCTTGAAGAGGTTCAAGAAGCAGGGCGGTTCCCTACCCTGCAGGACACGCACCTGCACGCACAGGGAGGGTGCCATTATGTCTCCGCAACACACTCGCTGGTTGGCTAATCACCTCACACACTCACACTTTGCTGCCATACGGATTACTCTAGAGACCGTGGGTTTTGGAACTGGGTTCTTAGGAACGGTTCCTGAGCTCTCAAATGTTTTTGGCCATCCCTGCCTCTTACAGTTTCCACACTTTAAAACACTATTTCAGAAGACGTGAGCCATTCATTGATGCATAACTAACGTAACGTCCCGAGAGATAGCGCGCATAATATTGAAATAGGGTGAAAATAAGCAGCACCGTAAAAGTGCCCCCTCCTTTCACCGAAAATTGAGTTACCGTATTTACACGAATGTAGGTCGACCCTTTTTTTCAATTTTTGAAAATCTGAAGTGGGGAGGTCGACTTATAATCGAACCAAAGCATTCCACCACCGGCAAAAACGAAACAATCGCGATATCATGAACACCCCGGCTTGTTACGGGTTCAGCCGGCTGTACCTCTAGCATTGCACTACTCTATGTGCTCATTTTACAAATTAATTATTTTTTTTATTTGCGCGAATGAGTATTATTGATAGCAATTCGCATATTAACCCGAATATACGGCGGTGAACAGCGCACGGCGCGCCCGACTCCCGGGGGGTGGCGGCACATCTTGTAAGAGCCACTCCGGAGGCCGCTGGAACGGCCTCATGGCTCACCAAAGCCGCCTGGCTTTGGGCTCACTCACCCCACGGTTTCTCTTCGCAGTTCTTCGCACGATTCACGGTAGCACATCGTTTGATCGAGTGACGAGATCGTGCTGGAGTGCTAGCTACATTTGTTTGTATTGACACGCGTGATCCGGGCAGTTTAGGTTTTCGGTGCTCGTTGATGGCCATTCGAAGCAACAAACAACTGCGCTGTTGGACGCAAGTTCGACCCGTCGGAGCGGGTGATGCTTCAGTGGAGTCTGCAGTGGCGCGGGATCTTAAACTATGACGGCAAACAAAGAGGCTTTCGTAGGCCAAAGTCTGGTTCCAGAGTTGAAAGTCAGGCTTGCAACGTACGCCGCCAAAGTGTGCAATCGGTCCCTACCCGTGACGTGCAAAGTGATCGCCGAGCAAGCGCGGAAGGTGCGGTTGATCCTGTCATTTGTGAAGTGCGAGATTTCCTTGGACGACGCCGACGACGTGCTTCGAGAATGTAGCAGTGATGACGCCAAGACTGACATCACCAGTGCGGACGAGTCGTAGTCTAGTCCCGGACGGAGTGAGAACGACCGTGAGCAGCTTCAGTTGTCCCGCCTCCAGCGTGAACTTCCTAGTTTCGATAACGCCTGGCCATATCATGCACCTCGCGCGTGCATGCGCAGCCAAAGCACGCCAGAAGGCATCGATCGCGTGTTGGAGGCTCGGCTTTTGAAACAGATACTTTGCCGTTCTCCCGTGTCCGCAGTAAAATGCGCATCTAAAGATTTTTTTTTTTTTTTGCTGATGTGCAATGTGGGGGGGTCGACTTACAATCGAGTCGACTTACAATCGTGTAAATACGGTACTCTAGACACAAGCACCTCAGTCGAATCGGGCGCTTAACGTATAATTTGCAGAGTTCCTAAGCTTGGGAAACGTTAATAGGGGGCTCTTAAACCAAGTGGGCGCTTTCGCCATACCTTACCATAAATTACCTTTCAGCGCGCTATAAAAAAAAAAAAGCTGAAAAATAGGGGTGTGCAAATACCGGTTAGTAGTTAACGAATCGAATACCGAATCGAATTAAAAAAAAAAAAAAGCAGAATATCGAATCGAATATTGAATAGTTTTTATTTGTAAGAATTTTTCGAAGTGTGCCGCGAATAACATTATTCTATGTGCAGAGAATGCGCCTGGTGCAGAATATGCATCTCGCACGGAACAAAAGCTCAAATGTATAAAAGTTCTGGTGAAAGAAAAGCAGCTGCTGATGGACGTTGGGCACTAAAGACTGAATTTTATGGTGCAAACATTATCTACCCTAAGCGTCCTAAAATTTCAGCCACGCGTGCCTTCTTTTTTTTTCTCGTAAAAGCACAACTTAACACCGCGACATCCTTTTTTTTTTTTAATATTTATATACCGTAAACGACTTAATTTTCGCGGGCTCACACTTTCGCAAATCGTGCCAAAGCTGAAAATTTGAAATTATTCGCGGGTTCTAATTTTGGCGAATCGAGCGTAGCTCCCGTAGCGTTCACAGATTGCCAGAATGGTTCGCGGGACATATTTTTCGTGTTTGTAGGCAATCCGCAAAAATTAGGTCCTCGCGAAAATTTCGTCGTTTACAGTATCTCAGACGAAGGGCATTTTGCGATATTTGGTCTCAATTTTATGGGAGAAAAAGGGCACCCGGGATTTTATTTCGTATAAATTAACAGATAGCCGTTAAATCTGAGTACAGGCTTAAACAATATAATCTGAAGGAAAAAAAAACATGGGGTAAGGTGGCGCAAGTCACCGTCCAACTGCCGCTAGGCATCAGTTCCTCCGCCCACCTATCCTGTTTTAGAGAGCCTGGATTTCAAAGAGGGTGCGAGCGAAACTGAAATGACGGAGACGGCTCCTGCGCAGATTCGTTGTAAGTGTGCGTGTGTTGTGTTGTCGCGTGGAAGGCGAGCAAACGGAAGAGCGACGACGCCTGCCCGATCGACGCTTTCGTCTTTTCGACACCTTGTCGCGGTTCGTAATTCAAACGCGGCTATCGAACGGTTCAAAATCCTCTCTAATCTAGGCATACTATGTTTCCGTTCCGTTACGAATCTGAATTTGCGGCTTGCGGTTCCGAAGGAACGACGACAACTCTGCTGGTTTCATCGGCGTCGTTAACGTGGTTTTTCTTTTTGTGATCTTGTAGTCGCTAATTTCTGCGAGTGTGGCAAGTGTGTTTTAACATCGGCGCTTCAATTTGAAACGAAAGGCTTTACTCGTGAAAAGAATTAGGCATGGCGCAGAATTCCGGCAATTCCTCTCTGGAAGCGATGCAAACGGGATGTTTCGGTTGTGATTCAAGGTTAGATTGCGTCACGATCGTGAGTAAATCTGCGTGCTACTATAAAGATTGTGGCGTTTGTCACTTTTTTTTCTAACCTGCGCGTATAATTTTTGTGGAATGGTAGAACTAAGAGGTGTTTCTCGCATGGTCTGTCGAACATCGCGGCGCTAACATCGGGAGATAAGACGGCTCTTTTCTCAGCTCCGCGCCGACCGCGCGCGCGTCTTCGGCCGAATATATTGAATATTCGAGTGACCGAATACTAGGAATTCGATTCGCAAATCGAATTATTCGGGAACTTGCTATTCCATTTCAAATTCGTATATTCGAGTATTTGCACAGCCCTACTGAAAAGTGCATGGTGGAAGCTCCTTGCATCTCTCTCCCCTTTGGCAGAGCAAACTCTGGACATGAGGTGCTCTCCAGCGCCGCTGAAGTGGAAAGAGGTGGGAGGAGCTTCCATTTTACTCTGAACCCATCACCACCTATAGCTTTTGGATTCTGACCTATGATCGCAGAGAGGAGCGATTAATCAAATTCGACTGTCGTTCCCAGTCAGCAATGTTCGCTTCTCTCCCGTCGTGACTAAGTAACACCAATTCTGCCAAGGTCACCATTCACCAGAGCCCCGCAATTACTAGGAGTGGGCTATATTACGATCGATTGATCGATCGATTGATTTCGGTGTTGTCGAAGAGAATAGCAAATCGTGCCAAAAATATGGGTGGCTAATCTTTCGGAGGTGGGACATCTCTCGGGATATTAGGGTATGTGGCAAACATTTCTTAGTAGTAGTCTCTTTACAAGGTCTGTAGGCGTCTGCAGTGCTTTATAGACTAGTGTGTGCTCCGTTTCATGGGCGCTGCCACGTTTGTTAATGCCAATGCCAGGACACAGTAGGGGGGCTACGCTTTTTGCGAGACTCCATTTTTTTAGAAACCTTCGCACACATCGTAGAGCAAGAACGTCAGAAAGGCATAGTCACGAAGCTCCAAGAACAACACCGATGCCAAGAGTGCCGTAAAAAGCGAGAAATCTTGTTTTGCATGCAACCCCTCTCTACACATTGGAGCGCATGCATTTGAGATTATTATTTCGCATCTCTAACGCCGGGGGCTAGGATTTCGGACACGGGTCTAGTGCATCAACGTCGAAACCGGAAGGGGTCTTTCGGCTGCCATTCAAGATGGACATTCCCGAAGAAAAAGAAGTATGAGGAAACCTCGCCATTCTCAAACCGGGTTGCTACGAACCCAAGAGTTCCCCAGACTACCCGAGCACCCCGAATCCCCTCGATTATTTATTTCCAAGCGTGGCTTTAGCAGATCTAAGCCCCGTCCTCTACATTAGTGCAGAGCTACGAGCTCAACACTCCCTATTAATCTGCATTACTGTTTGCAGTGTCGGAACACTTCTGCACCGCCTTACTCCGTCAACACCGAGAGCAATTTCCCAACCGCCACTCGAGGCGGGAAAGGGATTACTCAAGATCTTCGATAACTCCGTGTAGAAGTGCATTACCATAAAGTGCTAGGAGTAGGACACATTCCATATCAAAATGCCCGCTCTGCGGGCATCTTTCGAGGCGAGGGAGACGGGAAATGGGGTTGCACTGACGTGGGGTCCACGCTCCTCGTCCAGCTCGATGGTCAGCAGTGCGCAGGCCCCCTGCTCGGTAACCGTGGAGTCCCGCCCCTGCCAGAAGAAGTAGGCGCAGCGCTCGCGGCCAGTGCCCGCGTGACGGGACCGTTGGCCGGACAGGTCCCGACCTGGAACTCAAGAGAGCCGTCGCACGTGTCGGGAACAATGTCTCGGCACTGCCCGCCAAAAAAAGAAGGCCATAAAACCGCAGTACACTCGTCTCAATGTGGAAAATTCCTCTCCCGTAGAATACCGTGCATCCGCCCATTCCGCACCAAGTGCCCACCCCATAAATTTGAAACATCCGAAAAAATAAGCGCAGTACATATATACGGAAAACTAATGACCTCGCATGCACCCCCTCTTTTTTCGCGATTATCTCGAAATTTTGAGAGGCCGCTTACTCGCTATTTTGTGGTATCTACTCCGTTCATACCCGAAACTTGACTATATAGCGGGTTAACGCTATCTGGGTGTCAAACCGGAACCAAACCGAAAACCGGAACCGAAACATTATTTTTAGCCGATCTGGAACTGAACAGAACTGAAATCTTTGCCACCATCTTATAACTAAATCAGAAAAAAATACAATGGTAACCGGTTCAAAACGGATCACAATTTTATTTTTTGTTAGTATTACAAACTGAATATTTGGGAATAAAGCGGCGGTACCTTTTTTACATTTTGATAATACTGTCATATACAAAATTGCAATGCGTAATAAATTGTGGGTTTTCGTGGCATTTTGGAGTGGCTCTTGCATGGAGTGCCTCCACCCCCAGGACTCCAGCGCACCCCTCACCGCTGTGCGTTTGGGCCGATTTGCGAATCGCCGTAATCGTGATACTTGTTCGTGCAGATTAAGAAAAAATATACGTAACTCGTAAAACGAGCGCACGGAATAGCGATATGCCAGAGGTACAGCCGGCTGTAATCGTAACGAGCTGAGGCATTCTCGATATCGCGATTCTTTCGCCTTTGTCGGCAGTAGGACGCTTCGGTTCTGATTATAAGCCAACCACCCCAGTTCAGATTTTCGAAAATTGAAAAACGGGTCGACCTATTATCGCATAAATACGGTAGATACCTCGCCAGATGGCCAGGTTTGTCTTGCCTTTGTATCTTGACACCAGCTGAGGCACTAGATTCGTCAAACACAAAGTTAAAGCCGAAAGTATGCAAAACGCTACGAAGCAAGAAAAACGCGGTGTCATCTCGGCCACAGCGGAATCGACGCGCTTCATATACAGTGAAACCTCGGTACCACATGCCCGCACAAGCCGTAGTTCCACTTTAAAAGTAGCTTAGTCAGATCCCCGACAAGTCTCCCGTTAAACCTAATGCATTCAATGCCCGCTTAATGCGCAGTCGCTTATCGTGTACTTACCGGTCAACGCGCACTGTTTTCACTTCTCGGTACGTACTAAGTTAGAAGTTGCTGCCAGCGTGTGGCCAAGCCGCCGCGCACCAGCAGCAACGACCACGGCGGGAGCGAACACGCTAAGCCGACCCAGCGTGAAGGCAAGGGCAGCGGGGGCGCGAGTTCGGCTGGTACGGCGCCGCGCAACTCGCCGCCGTCGAGCGGGCGAACCAACGAACATCGGCAACGTTGCTGGCGGGGGACTAGGGCAGTGGCGGTAGTTGATGCGGTATACACAGTTTACGGGCCCGGCTGGTGGAAGAGGAGGAGCGGAGCTCCTCCGAACAGCATTGTTGTTGTTGACGTCGCGGTCGAAGGCTTGGCTGGCTTGGCGGGCTGCGCAGGAGGTTTCGAACTTGCGATTGGTTGCGCATAGTTGGGGTTTTCTGAACGGGATTTCTCTCGCTGCCCTGCCCCACCCCCCGTGGCCGCTGCTCGCGCGCATACGCAACACGCATACGTCGGGTTTGGCGCCTCCGGTGCCGGCAGCTCCTGCATGCCCTACGGAAGGGGGAAAGGGAAGGACGCGATGCGCCATGCCAGCCACTAGGAGGTGTTGTGCCAGCCATGCACCTTGCCCCCTCCCTTCTCTCCTTCGCTCGCACACACGCTCAAAAAAAATCTTCACTTTTGTTCGTTGCTTACGGCGACTCGCGGCGTTGCTCGCGTCTCTATTTGAAGACGCAAACATAAACCGCTAACACCCCCGTCGGCTTCGTGGCCGATCTAGTATTGTATATCGGAAATAAATCCCGTTCCGTATTTAATTTATGGTGTTTTACCGTTCCTTTCCGGTCGACCTAGAATCGAGGATTTTTCTTTTTTTGGTTTTGCCGTTTTGAAGGGTCGGCCTAGAATCGATGCCGGCTTAGACAATCGAGTAAATATGGTAGGTGTTGAGTATTTGTGATTTTCTCTTAAGCCGTACTACCGCTTTGCGCATACTTTATCCGCGTTCCCAACCAACTACGTCTTATCGAGGTTTTCCTGTAGCCCCACTTTGTGCTTGACAAGTCTAGGGGCCCTGGCATGTTTTGCAATATGAAGAATCCAGCTCACGCACGAGGTCTCAACTGACGTCAGTCATCCCATGGTATCTTCACACATTCATACTTTGCACCTCAAGCCCCTAGTTAGCGCGTTTAATCCTATCATATTTCAATATTTCCTCTTTATCGAATTTTGAGGCGATGACACCCAGCGAGGTTCTATTCGATCCAGTTGCGTTTGACACAGTGCACGGAGGAGCATCTAGGCCGTGTGAAGATCTTGTAATAAGGGGAAAGTTCGAGCCAAACGAACCCTCGCCAATTTACTCGCTGCACTCTGGTGGCAAATTTCCCCGGAGCCCCCGTCCTCCAACCCACCTGTCTGGGTGACGGTGTAGAGCCACCGCACCACGTAGGTGTCGCCGCTGTGGAACTGGCCGTAGCTGGACTCTGGCAGCGCCCTGTGCTCGTATTCGGTGATGTGCCACACCTGGGACAAACGTCGGCCCACGCAAACAACTGTGACTGCATTTCCAGGTGCTTTCACTGCCTCGTTTAACGCGTAATAACCTGACCAAGGTTTCACCATATTTTACCTCGGCGTTATTTGACGCGTATTCCGATGTTTTGTACGCACCCTATATAAAGCCCCCTGCGGGCAATTTGGGGGGTCAATAAATTAATATCGTAACGCGTAACACGCGAGACTGTGGCGAGGTAAAAAATAAATGAATGAATGAAAAACGCTTTTGTTCAATGGGTAGAATGCTCTTAGAGGTCCCTTTGCGCACAAATGTGCAAACGATTCCTCGCCGCTCACCCTTAGGCCGAGCGTGGAGATGGTGTACTGGCGGCGCTCCAGGCTGTCGTAGTACTCCAGGCCCCTCCCCAAGTGAGAGCCGGACAACTCCAAGTCCGGCTCCATGGGGTCCCGGGCGAGGAGCTCCTTGGCGTCGCAGGGACGCAGGCACGAGTCCCAGGAGTCCGTCTGCGCGAGCACGGGGCGCATTGCAGAGGGCCTACGACTCCTAAGGCTTCGCTCGTCCTATCCAGCATAAACCAGGTGAAGACGTCTAGGTCCTGGTCTCCAATTTCTGGATCAACAAATGCTTCAAACTGGAATGAATGAACCAGTACCGGTGTCTGCAGGACTGCTTTATGTTTTTTCCATTGACTATCAGCGATTGGAATCTACTCCCCGAGGCGGTGGTTTCCTGTCACTCCTTACCCTCGTTTTGCGCTCGAATTGATATGCACACTGATGACTCACTGTATTTCTAGGATTGTTTTTCTTGCGTTACGGTCGCTAAATATTTGTACTTTGTGGCATTGTTGTAATAGCTGAGTGGTGATGTATTGTATAGTTGTTTTAGGTATTATTTGTTAACCCACACCTATTATAGTCCTACATAGGACTGATAGTATGCGAAATAAATAAATAAAAACAAGTTTGCTTTCTCAAAAATGCGGAGTTTATGTTTGTTGCATTCTCAGTTTTCCCATATTCAGTTTAATTTTCTATTCTTAAAAATGAAAAAAAGTAATACTTGAGGGATGTAAATGTGCGCTGCTTCTATAAACGTCAATACCCTAAAATCGCTAAACTCCTATAGTCGGTTACAAGTTAAGAAGGTAGGAGAAGCTCCTCCCACAAGCGTGGTGCGCCGGTTTCAAATCCCTCCGCAATCGAAAGAAGAGTTCTGGAAACGCTCCTTGTTCCGCTTCAATGGATAGATAATGGCCACAGAGTGGTGCCAACTTGTCTCCGACCCCCACTTTTTAAGAAAGCGACCTTTGTATTCATCGGAGAAGGAACCGAGCCCCTGAAAGCAGCCTTTGTATCAATCGGAGGGGGAAGCTAATCCCCCAAAGTCGTCTTTGTTTCCATCGGAAGGGGGAAGACTCCAATCTCCCCCTCGTGGCTTCCACAATGCCAAGTCAAAGTCGAGAGATAAAGCAAATATGTACAGAAAGGCACGACCCTCCTCGCGCGTTGGCCGCAACGTCACGGAAACGATGGGACGCTATTGGATGCGGAGGTGGCGGAGGGATATACGATTCCCTTTGAGGGGCATTTGCCGCTACCTTCTTGACTTGTAACCTACTATAGAAATAGTTGCTTGGAAGCTTGTTTCCATCATAGCCTACTGCATCACCTACCCTGCAGCTGTGCAGGGCAGATAGGTAGAGGGTTTAATATAGAAGCCCCTATGGTTCGATAAAACCTCTATGGTTCGTAGCTTTCACCGCTACAAAAACAACCCCTTCTTCCTCCAAGAAGCACAAAGAGTAAGGTTTAGCCGGAACAGTGGCTTTTGTCGGTGCACGATTGTACGATCACGCAACTTATGGGGATTGCATGCTCGTGCAAACTATAGAGATCGCGTGTTCAGGCACCAGGACCTCTCCCAACATTGGGGCAAGAAATTGTTTCTTTGGGTTTAGGAGGCGGCTGCAGCGGCACTCCTCCAAGCCGCTCTCTGCTGGCGAAGGAACAGAGCGTCAGATTACGGCGAGAGAGGTAGAGGATTTGATTACTGGCAAGGGACGAAGCGCCTTTTGTAAAGACACCCGGTGGTGTTACGTTTTGGTGGCAACTGTCTGCAATGCCTCGAAAAGCAACCCTAACATGCACTTTGCATTAACATTGCTCGAAGCAGGGAGAGTCACCCTCCCACATCAGTCCTAAAATGCACTCTGCGTCGACACAATTCTCGACGGGGAAGGACGTCCCACTCAGAGAGAGCTTGTACCAAGATGGCACCCACCTTCCGGTCTTCCTGCTCCTGCGTCTTGACCCGGATAAGCTTGGCATCGTCCGGCCAGTCGAGGAACTTCTCCCTAAAGAGCACGGGCTCCATGTGCTGGTTCACCTTGGCAAAGAGCGCCCAGTTCGGACGCACATCGCTCGACATCCCCGCCTCCTCAGTCTTGGGACCTTCGTGTTGCGTCGGGAGAAAAGCACACGCGTGCGTTCCAAGTCGAGCACATATTAACATCAAAACTCGACCACACACTCATTCTTCGCAACGAGGGTTTTCAAACTTTTCAATCTCGAAGGACATCCCTATTCATGGCCAAGGAGCCCTTCTAGGTCTTGGCAAGTACTAATGCCCTATGGGCCTTCTAAACCATAATTCACATACAAGGGACTCAAAGTTACGCATCAGTGGGTGGCTCAGATCTTCTAAAAATGCTGGTTAAGCAGAACAAAAAGAGGCCATACAGGGAGCGAGGATGGTAGACGGAATTTGGAAGTTTGGGGAACCCACGGAGGTACCTTGGGGAACCCCTCTTGTTCCTAGGATCCCAAAATTCCCGACCTGAACAGCAAAGCTTCTTTCCCGAAACGTTATTGACAGCAACACTTTTTTGCACTTTGCACTTCTGGTACCTCTCCTGTTCCAAAGACTACTTTATAATGGCATCCCAGACCTTCCCTAAGACATCTCGAAAAAAACCAGTTAAACCCGACAACCCAAATGACCCAGTTTCAGTCAGAACAAACATCCAGAAGGATCTAAGGTGCAAGATATAAATTCATTATTGCACTACGTCGCCTACCAAGTAAAATGCAAATAATGGAAAAACATGGCAAAAAATAAACGGCCCTGGTTGATACCATCAGAGCGGCTATGCATAGTCTAGCCCCATAATGGAAATAAATTCCGAAGCAATTGAGTTTTGGCATGAAATTGTTTCTATGTGCTTTTCAAAATAAATCACTCCGGTGGTAAAACATACAAAACATTCCGTAAATTCCACTTGGAAATTCCTGCAATCATAGTACAGTAGACTCCCGTTAAGGCGAACTCGCTTAAGCGGAATTCTCGGATATGCCGAAGAAAGTAAGAACATTGGGTTGGTTTCCCATAGACGCAATGCAAAAAAAAAATTGTTTAACACGAACCGCTTTGCGCGCACATTCTGGATAACTCGAACTTTCATAGGTCCCCTTCGCGATGGCACTGCACCGACAGCGACGCCGCGCATTGCGCCGACCTAGGTGTATGTCAGATGTACCGTAAAAAACCGGAAATAATACGAGGTTTTTTTTTCAAATTTTCAGCTTCGATGAGGCGCGATCTAACGCTGTTTGACTAAGTTTCGGTTTCGAAGCAATATGGCGCTCAAAACAGCTATCATCATTAAAATGACAATGTCCGAGGCGCCACCATTCGTACGCAGACAGGCTCGGCAATGGCGTCGGCGCGAAAGCAATCGCCGGTCGCCTACAAAAGAAAAGTTCTTTCGGTTGCGGAAGACATCGGTAACAGTGCTGCCGGACGACAGTTGGCCGTAAATGAGGGCAGCATCCGCGGATCGAGACGACAAAAGCAAGCTCTGTTCATGTGCAACGGAACGAGAAGAAGCTTTAGGAGCCCAAAGAATGGCGTGTTCGCGGACGTCGAGGCAAGTTTCAGCGACTTTATAAAAGAGCAACGTGAACGGCACCTCGCCGTAACTTTGTAAAAGAGCAGCGTGAACGGCACCTCGTCGTAAACATCGAGCTGCTGCATGAGAACTTTGGCGAGCCGACATTGGGCTACTCGCTTTATGCGCTGGGTTTTCACTGCATCGGCGCACGCTCGTCGCTCGCTCTTTCAAGGAGTGCGGGATTTTAAATGCGCTCGACGGCACCGAAGACTACTGCCTTTGGGAGGAGGCGTCGGACAAGGAGTCTGATGGACGTGATGACAGTGATTAAGGTTCAACTATGACACGTGGCCTATGTTTTCTCAGGAACATGGGCCACGTGTCGTCTTTCATCGCTAGACACCGATTTGCACGAAGGAGGTGGCAGTCAAAAATCATCGAATGGATCGGTTCCCCCACCAGTCGTGCGTGAAACATCATTTTTTTTCTTCTTTTGGCGCGGTAAGCCAAATAAATGTCCCTTTTTAAGTACCTCTTCATCGTAGGCCTTTTCATTCCGCGTTTATTGGTCAACAGCAACGTAGACATGCCCAGCATGATAATTAGGGCACTTCTGTTAAGCCGAACATCTGATAAGTCGAACAAATTTTCGAGGTCCCTTCGTGTTCGTCTTAAAGGGAGTCTACTGTATACTAATAGGAATAGCTACTGAGCACGCACTCCCAGAGAGCTACGCGGCAAACATCACCTCAAAAAGGACCTCAATTGGGCTGAACTATAGAAGCACCAATACTGAAAAGGAAATTTCCACAGCCACAAGCACTTGGATGAGTCAGTGGCACCATTGCGGGCAAACCAACTCAAGCGCTGTCAATGCTAGCCACCACAATCCCCAACTGCTTGCAATTCCGCTACCCACAGGCGACAGCCATTGCTGCTGCAGCCCTCTCTTTTCTAGGCCTCCCACCTCTAAACATACCAGGGTATTATTCGCACTCCAGTTATCACTCCCATTGGCTGCACCACCTCATCAGGCGCTTCGTACGGGGTCACTGCCTCTCCAGTCACAGCTGTGCAAGTTGAAGGTGTCACATCAGTTCAGTTGTGACTGCAGTGAGAGAAACAATGCCTGTCCCACTTGTGATTTGCACGAAACAGCAGCGTGCAGCCATTTGCTTTTTGGGAATCCGAGGGTGTGCGATGCCGATACTTTGTGCAGTGTGGAGGAAGTGTTTTGTCACAAAGAAGTGGGTTGGAATTGATAAATAAGTTCTAGGAAGCACGCGCAAGTATCAGCCATGAAGAAGCTGGACGCCCGTTCGCGTCCACAACTAATGACACCATTGAGCGTGCCCGTGAAGTGAATCTTTCAGATAGACGAGCGACAGAGGATGGTGGACCATTGAGCGTGCCCGTGAAGTGAATCTTTCAGATAGACGAGCGACAGAGGATGGTGGCAAAACGTTTTCAAATCAGTCGAGGCTCCGCCTATGAAATAATCCACGACAGACTCGTGTGTCAAGAAATGTGTGCGAGATGGGTACCGAAATGTTTGCGCAGATACCTTTTTTAATCACCGTCGCAGACGAGCCACGGATAGGTGCAAGAAACACTGGCTTCCATTGGGCTAACTACCAAAGACGATCGCTCCCCCGTGAATCCGTAGGTCTTAGATTTCGTGCAGAGGGCAGTAGCAAGGGCGGCCCCTGCGAGGTCGAACATACCCATTCTGGGGAAGAGGGGGTTGATGTCACACTCTGAGTAGTCAAAGCCGGCCTTGCACTGCTCCTCGGCCAGGCGAACGGCCAGACTGCGCAGCTGGCTGGGCACCTGCTTGCCCAGCCACACATACACCTCACTCCCAAAGTTAAACACGTACGCCTGCACAGAATCAATGGCAATCCGTCAGGCAGTCGATTGGCCAAACAATCACTTCGTCAGTCAATGCATTTGTCACCTAATCGACAGACCAATTCGTCATACTATCAGTCAACCCATCACCCCAATCAAACTATCGATAAATCAAATATTTTATCAATCAATCACTCAACCAATGTGCCAAACTACCCGTAGACACATCTGTCAACATATTAATCAATCAGTTACACAATTAATATTTAAAATAGTTGACCAATCAATTTGTCAATTGGTAGCCCAGTCCAATAGGTCAAAATATTGATCTAGCAAATGCCCAATTAAATGGTTACCCAATCAATCAACCAGTTTGTGAAACTACAGGTCAATATTTTTTTGCTCCATTTCCGTTCTCTCCAGACAGACGTTAGCGGTAATAGTCCCATTCACTCAGCATAGACAGACCCTTCAGAAGTCGGCACATGAGAAAAGTTGCTGACGTCACATGGCCAGTTGAAGAGGGCTGAAGAAAGAGTGACAAGGAGGACCTTGCAGGTACTAATTAAAAGGGCAACTCCGCTTCATTTTTGTTTTTGAAAAAACAATGCAGTCGTCTTCAGTATCACCAAGGAAGACCAAACATCAAATATTACGACCTAGTTCCGTCTAAATGTTTCTTAAACGGTCCAAAAACTTTGCAACACGCCAAGTTGCCGAAATCGGCAGACTCGAGCGGGCGAGGCGCAACCAACAGTGCAGTCAAGCCTATGGCGTCGGCGTAGCCAACATTGAGCCAAACATCACCACCATTGCCCCTTTTTGCTTGTTTTTACTTCTCAGTGCAAGCGTAACAGGCGACGTCAGCAATGTTTCCTCTCGCCGCTCAGCAATGTCCACGTGATTGGCGTAACGCGCGTGCGCTTCTTGGGAGCCGTTTCGCCGTGGTCCTGCCATCTCCCGCGTCGCAACCATCCTTCGTCATCTCAACGTTTGTGATTACTGTCTCTCGGAGTTTTGTTCACACCATGGACACTACTACGTGCACAGACTTGTGCCGCAGTTGTGCAGACGTCGCCGAATGTCGTAGACACCAAAACGCGGTGAAGAGTGCGGTGCAGACGACACTTGTGCCTTGCACACGCCCGCCCCAATCCCACCCGTTGTTGCGTAGAGGATTGCGTGACATCTCGTACCACGCAATAGCCATGTTCTTGGCGGCCCGAGGCCAATGTTGCCGGATGGAGCCGAAGTTTCGGTTTCGATTTCTGCTCGTGTTGAAAATTATATCTAACAATATATATCCAATTTTTCCCGAAGCAAATGACGTAGCGTCTTTTACTATTGCTTTTTAATGCGAAATCCCTCATTATCCCGAAATCTTTGGAATTGCGTGGAGTGTCACTCTCCAGAAAGAGCAGCACATGGAGTCATTCGAAGTCTCCTAGTCTGGAGAAAGGTGGGCTTGCCTTGTCGGGCTGCAGCATGTCCACTCGTGGCTGCATGCCCCAGTACTTGTCGCAGGGCACCAGGGCTTCCCCTTCCACAGTGTACACCATATTTGTGTCCACAATGGCTGCTTCAAACCTCTGCAAGAAGGGATAACAGCTAGAGCAGGATATCTTAATGGTCCGCCATTTTATGTCGAAACATCGCGGTAAGCAACCCTTGTTCTAGCACGTGGCAATGTGCGGCATTGCGAATATGCTGGCCATGCATAGGGGCATCTTAAAACATTGCTCCCGTTAATAAAATATGTAGTTATACACTGCCAAGCTGGAACACAGCATTTTAAGATTCATAACGTTTCCAGCTCGTCGGACTGCGGTGTAAATCTACATTTCGCCAACGTTATGGGAAAAATTATGGCAAGCCCAAAACTCAGCTCCAGGGCAATCCAAAAGTTGCCCTGGAGCACACTGGTGCGCGAAACGTCCCGCACCAGGTCTTCTCCAGGGTCACCCGCAGGGCTGCACTCGTCTGGGCTTCCGCCTAGGAGTTTGAAGAAGGCCTGGCTGTCAGCAGAGTTGTCCCCTTTGTCTTCATCGATGAACTTGACCTCTGAGGAGCCCTTGAAGAGCAGGTCCTTCTTGCTCTGGATGCTCTGGGCCACGTCCGTGGCCTGGACAACAAACAAAACTGCGGTGAACATAGTTTCTTCTTCTTCTTCTCTCCTTAATGTTGCACGAGTTATTACTGTTTATTCAACCTCGCCTCACAATTCTTTTTTTGTCAAACTTCTGACATTTTTGTATTTTGTACATCTGGTCCATACCAACAAAACTTTGCATGCTGCGAGAGCTGAATGGATGGATGGTACCAATTAGCCTAGAAAATGTACACCCCTCCCTTTTCAATTTTCCTCTACATTCCATCTGGTTAGACATCTAACCCACCAATTCTGGGTAATACCGCACTTCTCTACATTTTTTCAACCGATCTTCTAACCTCCTCTTTGCAACTGTATCCCTTTTTTCCTCCGTTTTGTGGCGTTAGCTACACTGGTCGAGGTTGAGCAGTTTCATGTGGCTCTCATAATGAGCACGGCTCATTATGAGAGCCACGCGAAGCCGCCGCCGCGCGCTCCACCGTCGCCGCGCCCGCCTCGCCGGCCTGCGCATTCCAGAGGAGTGACGTCATAGCCGCGGCAGACGCACTGGCGCTGCCGCGTGCCCAGCTGTGCGCCTCCGTTGCGCAGTAGCCAAGTCTGACGCTGCACCGGAGCCGCTTGATAGCGCCTCTCATTTTGTGCGCATAAGCTCACGCTACGTATATCCAGGCATAGCCGAGCTAAGCCACCGCAATTTTTTATCAATGATCACCAGCAAACCCCAAACCTAAAAAACCTGCAGAGTGTTTGCAAGCCCGACTTCCCCCCCAAAAGAAACTCTATCCAAAATAAAGCATCGCAAAAGCAGGAACCAGAAGAAGGCTCAAAAGGACTGGCACAGCAATGACCAGCCGCAGCAGACTGCCAATTGGCAAGACCGCAAGGGCTGTCGCTCACGACGTGCAGCCGGAGAGCGCTTGGCTATTCTTGCATTTCCCAACAGACTCCAGGTGCATTCTGGGGCTGGCCCACCTTTGTCCTCTCGATGATGTTGCTGTGCTTCCCGATCCAGCAGAAGACATCCGACGGGGTCACGAGGACAAAGACGTCGCCATGGTTCAGGGAAGAGACCGAGGGCTCCACAAGGCGGCTCTGCACATGCCGGCGGCCCTTGACCTGCACAAGCGTCAACACAGCCGCATTTTCCACGTCACCAATTGGCGGTCGGTGGATACTTAGTCATTCAAAATTTCTGCTCATTCCCTCTTTTGACAGTTTTTGTTCAAAAATGCGGTGCGGAGCAATGCGGTTGCGAGCTGCTTCTAGAGCTACAAAGTTCGTCAAAGCAGCAAATGAGAAGACAAAAGGAAACGATTGAAGCACATTTTATCGAGATTGCAGGTGATGAGTGCATCAGCGAGCCTTTTACCATTCTGGTAATCATTCTTTCTGTTCCTTTGACTAAAAGTTCTTCCCTCTTCTGCACCAGTCTCAAACGACACGATTAGCTACAGTCTAAGCTCGTTATAATGATTTTGATCAAGATTTCGGTCTGTTCTAAAAGGAGTATGTTGTATGCAGATATGCCGTTGAGTCAGTGGTGCATAGAGGAGAACCAACCCAACTTCACAAATCGGTATGCCATATCCAAATGTCTGTTGTCACCGGGTCTGTTGTAATGAGCTTAGACTGTACCCCCAGCTCGCCTGCGCACTTAGTCTTTTCACTAGAGGTGTGCAAATATCAAAATCTTTCGAAGCGAATCGAATAATAAGGTTACGAATCGAATCAAATTTTTTTCAATACGAATAGTAGCTTCCAAAAAGAACATTTCTCAGAAAAAATATTTTCGATTTCATGCGAATTAAACAAAAACGCTCAATCAAAACACAACTGAAATTTTTTTTTTTTTCAATAAACATTTAGGAAAAGGTTAGTTTTATTGCAACAACAAAAATGTCGCACATGGACCGTATTTACTCGAATCTAACGCGCACCTTTTTTCCGGGAAAATAGGTCCAAAAATCGCATGCGTGCCAGAATCGAGCGTGACCCAAAACTGCGCTACCATATCGCCATCGACATTTCAAAATGGCCGCACCATTATGCGCCGAGACTGAGAGGCTTAGAGCGTAGCCAGCGCTTAGCGTAGTCGTGCGTTTCTTGCGTTCGTATTAACATGGAAGTTCCCACTGCAAAGACAAGTCGCATTCACCATGATGCTGGATTCAAAAGAAAAGTGATATTGTGCGCAGATAGCGATGGAAATCGGGACGCATCACATGCGTTTAGTGTTCCAGAAACTTGCGGGCGGGACTGGCGCAAACAGAAAGAAAGGATTTTGGCCAGCAAGTCAATGCGGAAGAGATTCAGTGGATTGAAGAAGGGCCGATTCCCCGAAATAGAAGACCCGCTTGAAAAATATGTCGTCCGACAGCGATGACGAGTGATGCATATCGCCCCACGGGCGCTGCCCTGGACCGGCGTCGTGATGGCGACCTTGTCGGCGAGAGACAGCGCCTTTCATTTCATCGCAAGATTGAAGCATTTGGAAGAAACCTTCGTTGTTCCAAGTGAGAAAAAGTTTCATTTCTGTATCGAACCTACAAAATCTGGTGCGCGTAACAATCGAGGTCATCACGTTTATTTTTTTTCGGACTTAGAAAAATGGGTGCGCGTTACAATCGAGGGCGCGTTAGATTTGAGTAAGAACTGATAAAAAACATGAAATAAAAGATCAGTGAGTAAAACACCATTCAAGGAGTGAAGTATACAGAAGGTAAATGAAGGTACACAAGGGGAGGCGGGTCAGCAAGCCACTACGCAGTCGAAGATAGCGTCGCGGACGAATGCAACCACGTGAATGTAACCAAAAGTACACGCGCGGTGGCGGGTCGGCAAGCCACGAAACAAAGCCAAAAATCGCATCGTGCAGCTGCACCGACTTTGTGCAATCTCTTTTTACGCGGGTGAACGGAACCACGTGAACGTAAACGGAAGTACACAAGCGGAGGCGCGTCGGCAAGCCACAGCAGAGCTGGAGATCGTGCCATGCAGCCTCACGGACTTTGCGCCATCTCTTTTTAAGCGGGTGAACGGAACCACGTGAACGTAAACGGAAGTACACAAGCGGAGGCGCGTCGGCAAGCCACAGCAGAGCTGGAGATCGTGCCATGCAGCCTCACGGACTTTGCGCCATCTCTTTTTACGCGGGTGAACGGAACCACGTGAACGTAACGGAAGTACACAAGCAGGAGGCGCGTCTGGCAAGCCACAGCAGAGCTGGAGATCTGTGCCATGCAGCCTCACGGACTTTGCGCCATCTCTTTTTACGCGGGTGAACGGAACCACGTGAACGTAAACGGAAGTACACAAGCGGAGGCGCGTCGGCAAGCCACAGCAGAGCTGGAGATCGTGCCATGCAGCCTCACGGACTTTGCGCCATCTCTTTTTACGCGGGTGAACGGAACCACGTGAACGTAAACGGAAGTACACAAGCGGAGGCGCGTCGGCAAGCCACAGCAGAGCTGGAGATCGTGCCATGCAGCCTCACGGACTTTGCGCCATCTCTTTTTACGCGGGTGAACGGAACCACGTGAACGTAAACGGAAGTACACAAGCGGAGGCGCGTCGGCAAGCCACAGCAGAGCTGGAGATCGTGCCATGCAGCCTCACGGACTTTGCGCCATCTCTTTTTACGCGGGTGAACGGAACCACGTGAACGTAAACGGAAGTACACAAGCGGAGGCGCGTCGGCAAGCCACAGCAGAGCTGGAGATCGTGCCATGCAGCCTCACGGACTTTGCGCCATCTCTTTTTACGCGGGTGAACGGAACCACGTGAACGTAAACGGAAGTACACAAGCGGAGGCGCGTCGGCAAGCCACAGCAGAGCTGGAGATCGTGCCATGCAGCCTCACGGACTTTGCGCCATCTCTTTTTACGCGGGTGAACGGAACCACGTGAACGTAAACGGAAGTACACAAGCGGAGGCGCGTCGGCAAGCCACAGCAGAGCTGGAGATCGTGCCATGCAGCCTCACGGACTTTGCGCCATCTCTTTTTACGCGGGTGAACGGAACCACGTGAACGTAAACGGAAGTACACAAGCGGAGGCGCGTCGGCAAGCCACAGCAGAGCTGGAGATCGTGCCATGCAGCCTCACGGACTTTGCGCCATCTCTTTTTACGCGGGTGAACGGAACCACGTGAACGTAAACGGAAGTACACAAGCTGAGGCGCGTCGGCAAGCCACAGCAGAGCTGGAGATCGTGCCATGCAGCCTCACGGACTTTGCGCCATCTCTTTTTACGCGGGTGAACGGAACCACGTGAACGTAAACGGAAGTACACAAGCGGAGGCGCGTTGGCAAGCCACAGCAGAGCTGGAGATCGTGCCATGCAGCCTCACGGACTTTGCGCCATCTCTTTTTACGCGGGTGAACGGAACCACGTGAACGTAAACGGAAGTACACAAGCGGAGGCGCGTCGGCAAGCCACAGCAGAGCTGGAGATCGTGCCATGCAGCCTCACGGACTTTGCGCCATCTCTTTTTACGCGGGTGAACGGAACCACGTGAACGTAAACGGAAGTACACAAGCGGAGGCGCGTCGGCAAGCCACAGCAGAGCTGGAGATCGTGCCATGCAGCCTCACGGACTTTGCGCCATCTCTTTCAGTGTGCAATAGTTCTGCCAATAGAGGGCGCCACAAAAACCAATAAATCAAGAATTCTTTTTTTTTTCGGCGGAGGGAGCAGGTCTCACTACTACCAGTGAACGCGAGTAGAAATAAATAACGAAAGGAATACTGGCAAACAGATGAACCGGAAAATCAAGCAAAGAATAACACGAGCCAAATATCGCCGATAGCCAAGGTCAGCCGTAAATCCATATCCGAATCCATAGCCCCTTGGCTACTGTAGTGACTGTAGGAACGACTGTAGTGAGTGTTGTCCGTTGCATTTGTGCTCACGACGACGCAAGTGCCATTGCAAATTGTAGCCCTTCATCAAATCTATCGCAGCGTTTGCGCCACGACCACGTTGCCAACTCCGCAATCCAGACATCATGGCAAGCAAAGGACAGATCGCGCTACCGCGTGCAAATGACTTTCCAGTGCTTCACACTCAAAAAACAAAAAGGCACTTGGGTTGGCTTTTCGGGTTTGCCAAGCTCGAAACCATACTGCGCAGTCCATAAACAAAACAGATACCTCGATTGCAAGTGGACGCTAATCGGCATGTTCCGCACTCGAATACTTCGAATAGTGAAAGTGCGAAGCAAATCTAATTGAATAGCACGCACTATTCGCGAAATATTCAAAGTTTCAAAGATTCGCACACCCCTACTTTTCACTAAAAAAAATGTTTCTGAACAGACTTGTGAGGGACCATGCGTTCTAACCAATGTTAGATTTTTTTTTTTTTAGAAAAATGTTTTTAGTATTATTTTTATCGATGTTGGCAAGTAGATAGGGAAAATTTTAGCATGTTTACCTGGGGCCCTATGCTACATGGCGGGACCAAGCGGGACTAAGACAATGCCATCTGCTGCGATTGGCACTGACCAATTGCAGCAGACGGCGTTGTTCCGGTCCCCTGGTCCCGCCATGTAGCATAGGGCACCTAGGCTCATTTTTTGAAACCCAAATAAGCCACGAATTTCGTATGAATTATCAAAAATTCATATATATATATGATGCAAGATGAAATTACGATATGCTATACGGATGGCCACACGTACAATACAAATATTTGGTGATCTTATCTACTAGTGATGGACCGAATCTGCCGAACTTGAGATTCGGCAAAGTTCGGCAAAGGCCGAACTTTTGGAGGAAAGTTGGGCAAAGATTCGGCAAACGTCTGCGAAAGAATGTGACGGGGCCAAGGATTGCAAAGGGACGCCGTGTGTTGGTGCGGTTATTATCGTAAGTGTGGTACTACCGGCGGTTACAGCGAGGTACGGAGTAGGCGACATGGTAACTGTGTGCAGCCTTTGTGAGTATGGTTCTCTTCAATATTCTCCGACTCAAGAACAAAAGAGCGACCAGAAATGGACGCAAAAATGTCGCAGTCCACCGCGCAAGTGACAAATGATGTGGTACAGTTGGGATAACGTGATTTTCATTTGATCTTTCCAGTGATGCAACGAGGTAATTGCAACATTGACTGACAAGCACTTTAAAGCACTCCTCATCATTACAGCAATCCTGTTTTCGGCTCACAAGTCGTTTGTGACAGAACAAAATAATATTGCTTTCAATTAGCGTTATTTCGCGGTTTTCATCTTTCCGCATAAAACTAAACACAAAACTATCATGCTTGACGTTGCACATACGACATTCCTAACTCTTCCCACCTTTCTAAACGTCCGGTGTGTCCCAACATCGGAAACCGGTATTTTAAAAGTTAAAACGAGACGTTGCGAATATGGGACGCACACTTTCATGCAAAGCTGGCGTCAAGTGACTCAAATCGAAGAACACGCATATTTACAATAATACGGTGCAACCCACTTACGATACCACATATAACGATCAGTTCCAACGATAATCGGTTATTTTTATTTTATTTATTACTTTCGCAGTGCCCCTCAACAGCCCAAGAGCCTACAAGAGGGTGCACCAAAGTGCGTACATGCAAGAACACAAAACATAAATACAGAATACAAAAACATGCCTAGAAAAAAAAAGTTTACATGTTTGATAACAGCACTGATGCAAAAACATGCCTAGCAAAAATTTAAATGCGTAATAACAAAAAAAAAAAAGTGATCTCCGACATTGCAAAAACTGACGCGTTGTCTCCCTAGCTATATTGTTTCAAAAGTACCAACAAAGGAAACATTCCATCAAAAAAGCCTGGTCAGTGCTCGCACGCTAAAATTTTCACGCTCAAAAATATCTGCCTCGGGCGTGTTTACTGCATTCCACATGTTAAAAGCGTACTGAATACGTTCCAGGGGCCGCATGCTCTTTGGCTCAGAGCAGCCGAAAACACGATGAGAGCGAAGCGCCCTGCTTGGCACGGCAATAAAAACAGAAGAGGTTAGTTCGGGACAATCAATAAGACCGTGAAGACATTTGTGTAGAAACACAAAATCCCGTGTCTGCCTCCTTGTGGACGGGTAATGAAGATGTAAAATATTTAATAAGCAAGCGCTCATGGCTGAAGTAAATCCGCCTGTTAAAATAACGATCCTAGAGAACTCGAACAAACGTTTTCTGTACATTTTGCAGTTCCGTTGCTTTTGTCTCGTTTAAACAATTCCATACAATGCTAGCGAAGTCTAACTTGTAACGATTGAAATTTGGGGTTTTCTCATTATCGTTATAAGTGGGTTGCACTGTATTGTTATCTGTTCTGGTGAAGGCTCAACAGCCGTTGCATTCATTTTCGCGCACGAAACGGTGACTCGCAAAGCAAATATAGAACAGTGTTACTGCCTTGTTTTCAATAACAGACACACACTTGCAGGTTTGCGCTGATGAGGCCTCAAAACCGAAACTCGCGTACCGTGACTGCTGCGACTGCGCCGGCTACTGCCCAACCTCGTTGTCACCCATCTTCCGCACAAAGTCACTTTAAAATTACCAGCAACAATACAAAAATGACACGGATACAATAATCTTGCAGAATATCACCTTATTTAGTAAAACCTGCGTCAATATGCATTTAAAAAAAACCTAGGCACTTTTTTTCGCAAGATGAAACAATATGTAACTTTTAGGTCTGGTAACGATGTATTTTTGACAAATCTTTGCCGAATCTTTAGAAAAGTTTGGGAAAAATTCGGCTTCGCTGAATCTGAGATTCGGCAAAAGTTTGGCCCATCACTATTATCTACACGGGCCTACTAATCATAAGTGGGTATATGCTATGCCACGCGTGAAACATTGGCTAAATGTACGAGGTAAGTTTATATATCCCTCAAAAATGTTGTCTATCGTGGATTGTTTAGACAGCACATGGCACCGCAAAACAGAATTAAGTTTGTTCACCTTACAAGAAAGTTGTCTATTGTGGACCACTAGACCCATCGAGCAGGCTTCTTGCCGAGCGGCGGTGCGCGGCGGAAAATCAACACCCGCAAACGCGAGCTCCACCGATGATGCTTGTTTGCAGTGCAGCCGGGCTCGGAGAGACGCGCACACAACGGGGGCGCAATAACTAAAAGCACGAATTGCACAAAAACTCCGTTCGATTTAAGCGGCCTCTAAATACATTAAAAACATAGCGGGACAACCAAAATTTTGATATTTGTTCGAATTAACCGGGGGTACGAAATATCAGAGTTTGAATTATTGCGAGCTACCGTTTGTGTTTGGTCTTGTCACCATTAGGTCAGTTGAAAGTTAGCAGCCGTCCGATTTTATACATGAACTTTCCTTCATCCACATGTATCGACATTTTTTACAACTTTTAAATCGCTACAAGAACACCCAGAGGACGTGATAAATGATTAAAAGACTCGAAAAACGTTCTACTAGTGTCCCCAGAAAAGCTGTTTGACAATGCCCCAGGTAAGCAGAGAACCAGCTGTGCTCACCTGAATGAGGATGAGCTCTCGGTTGGGCAGCAGAGATCCAGTGTCCTCGGATTTCTTGAGCTGGACTCTGCGGAAGTCCTCGGTGCTTGCCAAGCCAGCCAGAGCGGAGAGGGCCAGGTCAGAGTTTTGGGCCACTGCCAACGTTTCCAGCGAGAGTTAACGTTGAGAGTAGACACGCGACAAATTTCGCGAACCACCACGAGGGAGGTCGCATTAAAGGGCAACGCCGGTGAATATTTTCAAATTTGGGATTACGACTTTTCAGCTCAATCGGTGTCCCTAAATTACGAGCTATAGTTTTTTTTCAGATATTGCGAGCAGTTTTATAAATATCATGGCTGAAAGTTTGGTTTCTACGGCAAAACTCGATCTGATAGAGAAGGACGGCAACACTGGTATCAGCTGTACGGGCATCTACGGCAAAACCGAACCTATCTGCTAGAGAGGGATGGCAACACCGGTATCGGCTGTACGGCCACGTGACGAGACGTCCCGGTAATGGTGCGGTAGGCGTCGCACAGTGTTGCTCGACTAAAATGCAACCCGCTTGCCACCTGCTAAAGAGCAGCTGGCCGCATCTTTAAAATCGGTTTTAGTGGACAATAGGGCTTCACCTTGACGTAATATTTAGGCTGCGATCCTACTGTGTGCCACTCAAGTGATACCAGTAATTCATTTTGGTTTCGTTTCCAACCGGAGTTGCTCTTTAAAGGGACAATGAAGGCAATTTCGGACATCTTTTTGGCGATTGAACTTGGTTCCAGGCACGTCTCGGGCCACGTTGCTCGAATTTCAGGCGAAACCGGCGTTTGTGTGCCGCGCAAATCAATTAAACAGTCGCGGTAATAATCGTACCTGGATCGACTGGGGCGACGCCCCGAGAGTTGCGGGAGAAGCCAGGAGAAGCGGAGCTCACGTGACCGTTGCGGGGCCAAGAAGCGCGACGTCACAAGAGACGCGTCAGCGATTTGTCGAAACGAGAAACGTGCCCTCGATCACGTTTTGGTTCGCGATTTTTAGGAATACTGTTTTAATTTCCACTTGAATAACCATGAAAAGTATAAATCGGACCGGAAATGATTACTAAAGCGTAAATAAAGCAGCATAAATGTTTTTTTCTTTGCTACGCTGGACGCGAAACGGGCAACGAGCAACTATGGGCAAACAAAATAAAATAAAAAAAGAACACGGTACTCGAAGGATTCTGCAAAATGGTAGCTGTAGATGGCTGTTTTAACGGTCGACTGAAGACCAGTATTCGTTCGGGCGACGCTAGTTTTCACGTGTGGGTTGCTGTTCGTGTTCTTTGACGACGAAAAGAGGACGTCCGTGGAGGAACCGGATCCCGGAACGGCCGGATCGCTGCCGCTTTCCCCTCGGCATCTCCCCCGCGTCCGTCCTTCGGCATGCGGGCCGCTCGTTGCCGGCTGGGCGGTCTCCGTGGGGCGATGGCAGAGGCCGCCACACACGTACTCCCGTTCCGTTGGTGTTCGCTCACTGAACGGAAGCTCGAACTCGCTCGCGAGAGCGGCATTGCCGTCCATGTTGACAGATTCGGCGAAACGACCGCGCCACTGCGCTGCTATAACCCACCGCAGTAACCAGAGTTTCGATCTCCTAAATACTACCGATACCGACTATTCACACTTGACGTCATTCCCTACGTCACCTCCGTTTTCGGAGGCCCAGAAACGAGAATGGAGATTGTTCAGTTTCGGTTTCTTTACTTGTTTCGTAGGCACAGAAATGCGCGTCACAAATGTCTACAAAAAATTGGGCAGCATGCTATGTTCCCAAGAAGCATAAAAATACCATTTAAAAAAATTAAATAAAATTGTCTTCATTGTCCCTTTAAGGCAGTCACATTGCAAGACAACGGAGGTTGCATTTAAGGCACTTCAGGCACCATGGTTGTAAGGCTACTGCTTGCAAGTATGAGCACCATACCGAGTCTAATAGATTCCGATGCATTTTCATTGCACATACTAATTACACTCGCAATACCGGACCTGTTTTCAACGGTACGCAAGTCTCAAGAGCGCAGCATAGCAAAGAGAGGAGACACCCACGTTTCTCTATGTTGATCCTTTTGAGCTCCTCCTCCGCAATGTTGGTTCGGACTTCGATGTACTCCGCGTGAAGGTCCGTCCGAGACGCCAGAGCCTTCAGTGGGTTGCCCCTGGTCTGCTTTTTCCGTCGGACGCTCACCTGTCTCCTCTGGCCCAGCCTGAGGAAGGTTGGATCCATTAACCAACCCATTAATCGCTTGTCCAGTTAAAAGCAAAAAATTGGAAAACATACGTTAAAAAGTCAATAGGGTGTTTGCCCTGCAGCTAGGTTCACCCTGGTAGTATTTTTTTCTCACACCTCGCGCTACTTTTATTCGTCATTGTCGCATACTTTGAATGTAACTTTTGAACATCGCAGGGTGATTAGGTTTGCCTCTCCACCATTATTAAGTGGCCCAATAAAAACACCGGTATGTCTACACCACTGCTGTCTCGCATTATTGACCAGCGAGTCATTTCTAATATATCGAGCAAAGGCTGCTGAACATCTTGGATACTAATTAAGAATAAATACATCGACATATTTAAGAAAAAACAAAAACAAATATAAACTGCAAAAATTAAGCCCAATAAAAAGTTGACAATAAAACAAACCTTTAGTGAGGTTCTTTCAGAGATTCTTTCGGACAATAACCATCAAAAAGATTCTGTCGAAGGATAGCCTTAAAAAGATTCCATCAGAGGCAGCCCAACTCATTACAGTCGCCGACCGATTTTTCGGACTCTGATAATTCTCGCCGACCGATTTTTCGGACTCGGATAATTCGGACTCGTTCGATATTTCGGACCTAAAGGCGGAACCGTGACTTACCCCATACAAATAGTGTATATTCACGACCAATGTTTCGGACAGCTTGAAGTCCGAAAGTTTGATTTTATCGGACAAAATCGTCGCGAGCGATTGGCGGAAAACACTAGTGATGGACCAAATCTGCCGAACTTGAGATTCGGCAAAGTTGGGCAAATGCCGAACTTTTGAAGGAAAGTTGGGCAAAAATTCGGCAAATGTCTGCGCACGCGCGAGAACACGACGGGGCCATGGATTGCAAACGGACGCCGTGCAGTTACCGTCGTGCAGTGTAGTGCGTTTGTGAGCGTGTGTGGTTCTCTTCCATATTCCCTGCCTCAAGAATAGAAGATCGATCAGGAATTTACGCAGTCCACTGCGCAAGTGACAAATGATGCGGTACATTTTGGATAACGTGATTTTCTTTTGACATTTCCAGTGATGCAACGAGGTAGTTGAAACATTGGCCGACAATTACTTTAAAGCACTCCTCGCAATTATAGCAATTTTGTTTTCGGCTCAGAAGTATGTGTCGAAACAAAATAATATTGCTCTTTCAATTAGCGTTATTTCGCGATTTTCATGTACCTGCATAAAACTAAACACAGAAGTATAATGCTCGACATTGCACATCCGACATGCCTAACTCTCCCTATCCTCCTAAACGTATGTGTGTCCTAACACCAGAAACCGGTATTTTAAAGGTTAAAAAGGAGACATTGTGAATATGGGACGCACACTTTCATGCAAACGGCGAGTGAATCAAATAAAAAGACACGCATATTTCCAATAATATTATTATCTCTTCCGATGAAGGCTCAGCAACCGTTGCATTCGTTTTCGCACAAACCATTGACTGTCAGAGAAAGCAAGAAGGCAGCGTTATTGCCTTCATTTGAACACACACATGCAGGCTTGCACTGATAATGCCTCAAAACCAAAACTCTCGTAGCGTGATTCGTGACTGCGCGACGCTCGCTTCTACCCAACCTCGTTTTCACGCCCATTCGGCAAGGAGTCATTAAAATTGCCAGTAAATACACGAAAACGACACCGATACAATTATCTTGTAGAATATCACCTTGTTTAGTAATAACTGTGTCAATATGCATTACATGTTGTATTTAAGTTAAGGAAAAAACAAACATAAAACCTTTTTTCGCCAGGAAAAACTAAATACCAACGTTCAGTCTGGTAACAATGTATTTTTGCCGAATCTTTAGAAAAGTTCGGCAAAAGTTTGGCTTTGCCGAATCCCAAGACTCGGCGCCGAACTTTCGATTCGGCAAAAGTTCGGCCCATCAATAGAAAACACCATCGAGAAGTGGCCATTTTGAATTCTATGTTGTTGGCTGCAAATGGATTGGCTTGGCTTGGCAGCGCTACTCGAGTACTCTCGAGTTTTACCGCTAGGTGACGCTATGCTAGCCCTTTTTTCCATTTAGCTGCACGTCATCATCATCATCATTATCGTTTTGCTTTGTTTTTCCGTTCCTTCCATGGTTCCTTCCATAGAGATCAGTGGTTCCTTCGCGTCGCCTCGCCATTTTGCGCTCGTGGATTCGCGCCTCTCATCTTGTTCAGACAACGCTGGCTTGGACGTCATGGCCCCATCTGTTGTTCTGCCACCGCGATGTGTCGTTAAGAAGCGCAGAAAGTACTCCACCATAACGCTAGAAAAGAAGGCAGCGATTCTCAAGCTAACAGAAAGTTGCCGAACGGAAACGGAGGTGTAACCTGAAACGAGGCACCATTTACGGCTTTTTTAAGCTCACTTGGAAGTAATAAAGGCAAGTTTTTCAATCTGCCGATTTTTCGGACTGCCCTATTATTCGGACGTTTTTTCGGTCCCCGCAAAGTCCGAATAATCGGTCGGCGACTGAAAATTAAGCGAGTTGGTTATGTGTAGTTACGAAGAGGTCTGCGTTACACAGCGCTCGGTCTGGGTGTTCCTCGTACTTTGTTCTCCGTACTTCTGGTTTCCCTCTTTGTAACGAGCATAATTAGTAGTCATGTGCAAACGGTGGGTTTTGAGTTTGAAGCGAATAAATAGTGGTTTTTGCCGCATATACAGTCGCCGACCTATTTTTCGGACGCCGAAATTTCGGACATGCCCGATTATTCTGACCATTTTCACGGAACCGCCACTCGCCCCATAGAGTTAATGTATAGAAGTGACTGAAATTCCGGACAACCTACAACTCGTCCTTCGATTTTCCGGACTGATTTGCGGCCGCCAAACTGCCACCACTTGCACTTTACACTTCTCTTTGTAGCCACTCTCACCGTGAACCGAGGCGCTGAGGGAAGTGGGAAAGTCCGCGGGAAACTCTCTCTCACCGTCAACAGAGGGAAAGTGCGCGGGCGCCGCCGAGGCGCCGCCCGCGCACTTTCGTTTCATGTTGCGCGTCGAAGTCGGTCGCAGTCACGGTCGGGTCGTCGGGTCGTGTTCGTCGACGTCTGGGAGCGACGACGTTGTCCGCCGCCGTTGTAAGTGCGCGTGCCTTCTGCCGTTTCCCCCAAGCGGTGTCAAATGGCGCCAACTGCATCTTCAACTGAGTCAACGGCGCCGACGAAGACTCCAACGAAACGCGGGAGATACTCTACAATGACAATTGAAAAGAAAGCTGCCATCATCAGGGAAGTGGAATCTGGCCGCAGCCAAGCGGAAGTCGCAAGGGAATTCAAGATTTCCAAGCAAACAGTCTCTGATTACATCCGAAACAAGACGAAGATAAAGAAGGCCGCGAAAAAGTCGACCGGATATCGACAGAAGAATGTCAGCAAGGGCAGCCACCCGAAGCTCGAGGAGGCCCTTCACACATGGCTCAACGCCACAGTAGCCAAGCGGGTTTCGGTGTCTGGTGACCTTTTGAAGCGAAAAGCAGAGACCCTTGCGCTTCAAATGAAGATCACGAATTTCAAATTCAGTGACGGCTGGCTCCGGAATTTCAAGAAGAGATACGACCTTGCATTTAAGAAAATGTGCGGCGAAAGTGGTGCCATTGACAGTACAATCGTCACAAACTACCGCGCTGAAAGACTGCACGCATTGCTGCGCCAGTATTCGCCGGACGACACATTTAACTGTGACGAAACCGGGTTGTTCTATAAGATGTTCCCTGAGAAGACGCTTGCCCTGTCTGGTGATCCTTGCCACGGCGGAAAACGTAGCAAGGAGCGAGTGACTGTTATGGTGGGCAGCAACATGTCGGGCACCGAGAAGCTTCCGATTCTGGTGATTGGCAAATCTAAAAACCCGAGGTGCTTCGAGGGTATAAGATCTTTGCCAGTTTTGTATGAAGCGAACAACAGCTCTTCGGAGGCTATGTACGCAAGCTGGACCGCAAGTTTGAATTGCAAAAGCGCAAAGTTTTGCTCTTCGTAGACAACTGCGCTGCGCACATCTCCAACCTGAAGTCCATTCAGCAAACACAACGAGCATCCTTCAGCCGATGGACCAAGGTGTAATCCGAAATCTAAACTACAGGGCACGCCTGCTCGGACGTATGGTGCTGTGCCTGGACAGTGGCAAGACATACTCGGTGGATTTACTGTCAGCTACCGGTATGCTGTCAGATGCATGGAAGGCGGTAACGCCCGACACCCTTCGCAACTGTTTCCGCCACGCGGGATTCACTCTTGATAGTGAGTCGGCCGTCCAAACCAAAGACCCCGTGCCGGATGCACAGTCTATCAGCACAGAGAACTTGATTGCCGATCTGCGCGATGGCGGTCATGCAGTTCCCCCTGCCGTGACATTTGACAAGTTCACGGACATGGACAGTGCGCTCGACGCGTGTGCTGACTTGACGGACGAAGAGATCGTTCGCCAGGTCCTCGAGCCAGACAGCGACTCCGAGGACGACGCCCCGGCCATCGTACGGCCGTCCAACGCGGAACTCACCCAAGCACTTATGGTACTTTCGTCTGTATTCAGTGACAGAACGACTCTCGCTGAAATGCAAAACGATCTGATCGCCCGAAGGCGAAACACCGTCCAGCAAACCATCGACCGGTTTCTCGAGCCACTTGGTACGTAAAGTGCCAATAAAGGTATTTTTTTGGCAGATTTCACTTTTTCGGACTGCGTGATTATTCGGACGTTTGCGCGATCCCCGTCGAGTCCGAAATATCGGTCGGCGACTGTATTAGAATAAAATATTGAATCGTTTTTCTACACCTTTCGAACCTTTGCACGATGCTTAAACGAAAACCCAGCTGAACTCGTAAAGGTTGTTCCCAAGCTTCCACTCGTTCGTTTATAAGCTCATGTTAATCTATATTTATGGACTGTGACTTGAGAAAGTCTGATGCCTTGGGATGGCAAGTAAACAAAGAATCCGACATAAGATTAGTCCCATAAAGATGCCCAGCTATACGGTATACCCAATTGAGTAAATTTACAAACTTGCTATACGAGAATTACCTTTCATCAACCTAAAATGTGAAAAAAAAAACAAAAAAATTGCACCTGATGAATGCAGGTTGTCAGGGCATAAGAATATACTATTGCCTAACGGGTGTTGCTTCTCCGCAAGGCCAAGGTGCTCGGTGAGAAGCCCACTCAATGGGGATAGCCCACCACAATCAACCCTTAGAAACTATTAAAGGTGCAGTAAAGACGTTTCTGAGCTTGTCTGTTCTTGGTGACAACTCATTTCATGGGATCTTAGCATCCCGGAAATCGAAAAAATTATGCTCGTGCGACATCGATTTCCCTACTAAAAATGTGATTGAAGTTCGTGCCACGCCCCTTTCTCAGCGGAAGAACCTGGATCGCAGAATTCAGTGGAAACGCTGGCGTGTGACGATGGGCGCGTGTCGGCCAATCGCAAGTTGCCTCTCTCGGAAAGGCGGCTCGCGATTGGCAGACGCGCGCCTAGTGTCACGCCGCCGGCGCCACCATCGAATTCTGTGCTCCAGATTTTTCCACTCAGAAAGGGACGTAGCACGAACTTGGATCACATTTTTAGTAGGGAAATAGATGTCGCACGAGCATAATTTTTGGATTTCTAGGATGCTGAGATTCCTTAGAATGAGTTATCACCAAGAACAGACGATCTAAGAAACGTCTTTAGTGCGCCTTTAATAATGCAGTTCTTCTGGAAGTGAACATCAAATAGCGTATTATCTGAAATAAAGAATTATCTCACGACCCAACCAATTAGGCATCTGTGTTTGTCCTTTTTAATTAGTAACTAATGCCCTAACATGTCCGTCAGAGCTAATAAGGAACTTGTCAACTAAAAGACCCCTCGTTCCCTTCACGGAAACGGCTACTCTTACTTGACGTTGTCGCAGACGACGTCGTCGAAGGATGCCTCGCTGATGTCCACCTTGTCCCGGCAAGGTGGCAGGACACTCTCGAAGAAGGACGTAAATGTCTCGTTGTCCTCCCTGGGAATCAGGGCTATCGGCCGAGCCTCTTCCATTTTCAGGCGAGACAATTCTGCGAACGACCGCCACCCGGTTCTTTTAGCTCGCGCAGTCTATGGCCAAACACCGAAGCAGCTAGGATGCTCCCCCGGAGACCTCCGACACTGCGCGGGGGTCAAAATCTCACCTTCGGCGGCATTTGGCATCGACTTGCTCCTGAAGATGGACGGCAGCACGGCCGTGCCCTGCTCCTGAATCCGCTTCCGGAGTTCCGCCTTCGTGGCTGGGTCGCCAAGAAAAAGTCGGACTTTGAGACTCGACTCGCTCTTCCGAGTAAACCGAGACTCTACGGCACGAATGTACAAAGCGATCTTACGCCGTCCAGGTCCGGAGTAAACGACGACACAGGCGGCTTGTACGTATAGCGACTCAACACTGTCACTGTTCGCAGTAAACAGAGGTTGTCACGCATGAAAAGCGATTCTACACTGGCAATGTTCAGAGGAAGCGGCGTTTATGGCACGTAAGGCAACCACAGACCGTCACCGTTCGGAGTAAACGGTAACCCTACGGCATTTACGGAGAGCGATCAGACCATCGCAGCTCGAAATCAACACTCTGCAACTCTACACCGAACGATCGAAGTAACAACGAAAATCCCGGCGTTTTGCCCTCGTCTACTTCTGCCCTAGTCGCTCGCAGGATGACAGCGGCACGGAGGAGTCTGTCCCGCCTCCAGCACGAACGTTCCACGACGGCCTCGAGCGTGCGTGTCCAGCCATAGCTCGGCGAAAAGCAACCGGGCATCCAAAAAAAAGACGCCCGTCCGATCGGTGGATGGTGGCAACACGTACTAAGCTAGGCCAGCTGGTTCAAAATCAGGAGCATATCAAATGCGAAGGCAAGGGCAGGAGGAAGGCGGGACAGCGCTGTACCCGCAACTTGAGTTTTACTTTAAAACAATAGGAAGAGAAGAAAGGAGTGGGAGAGGTTGTACCGGTGGTTCTCGACCACCCACATTTCGAGGACCCCTTATGGATCGGCGTTAGAACCGACTTGAAAGCTCTGAAACCGAGAAATATACCCTGCTCACTCTATCCACGTTGCTGGGTCTATTTAGCATCGTGGGACAGCCAACACAAAAACGTTTTACCGCTCGACTTGACCGACTGTAAGGCGAATAAGGCCCGGACCCTTATTTGAGAACCACCAAGCTATACTGCAGAAAAAAAGAATGAAACAAAGATGGAAGAGACGGGATAAATCCATGAAAATACGGCCATAAAACTTGATAAATGCTATTAATAATGACACCAATCTTCCTAGTTTCTTTATTGTCACATCACATTTTTTTACATTTTTTTATCGCTCCATTTGTTTCGATTTATTCTATTCTTTCAATTTATTTTTTTTTTTTTTATTTTCGTCCTTTTTATTTTTAGTAACTCATCGAACTTCTTCCCTCTCTTCCCTATATTTATTATTAAAACGCCAGTTGTAACTATAGAGCTGTCCCGTCTTCTTCCTGCCGTAGGAAAAACAAAGTGACTGGAACGAGGACAAAGAAGAGAACTGGACAAACACCGACTAGCAGCTGAAATCTTATTAAAGCAAAAACAAGAAAGTGACGCCGACACTCGCGTAGGCACAGGCACGACAAAACGTTTGTTTCGCGGTAAAGCAGGTTGCTTCTGAGGCGGCAGTGACGCTCACCTGCGGAGAAGGTCTCCTGCTTCGGGGTGCGCCTCTTCCGGTCGACCAGGGTGGCAACCGGCTCCGAGCAGCCCATCTTTCCGGCCACCGTGAACTGCGAAGCGTCGGACTCCGGCACCCGCTGGCGCCACGACTCGGACGACGTCTCCAGCCAGCTCTTGCGGTCGCCGATCGAGGCAGACTTCTGCACCTCTATGATCTTCCAGGAAAAATTAAGAATTACGTCCAAGGTGCGTGTGGCGTAATGAAGGGTTCGTCGTAAAATATGCCAGGAACAACAATCTCTGCGTGTAATGAGCTCAAACTTTCAAAGATGTAAAATTGTCTAACTTCAAAGTGTAGCTCTATGCCCATGAAAGAAATTAAAACACCCAGGACATATCGGACAGAGAATGCCTACGAAGACTGAGCCGCTCGAGGGCCCCGTGCTAGCAAGCACTCATTCCCCAGGTATGGCCTACTGGCATCCTATTCCTAACAGCCCAGGAATGGCGTATGGAGTTTCTAACGTTCCAGGAATGGCCCATGGACTTCCCAATGTTCCAGAAATGGCCCATGGACTTCCCAATGTTCCAGAAATGGCCAACAGACTTCCAAACGTTCCAGGAACAGCCTATGGACTTCCCAACGTTCCAGGAACAGCCTATGGACTTCCCAACGTTCCAGGAACGGCGTATGGACTTCCCAACGTTCCAGGAACGGCGTATGGACTTTCCAACGTTTCAGGAACGGCCTAAAGACTTCCCAACGTTCCAGGAATGGCCTATAGACTTCCCAACGTTCCAGGAATGGCCTAAGGACTTCCCAACGTTCCAGGAATGGCCTAAGGACTTCCCAACGTTCCAGGAATGGCCTAAGGACTTCCCAACGTTCCAGGAATGGCCTATGGACTTCTCAGCATTCCAGGAAAGGTTTAAGGACTTCCCAACATTCCACGAATGGTATGGACTTCCTAATGTTCCAAAAACGGCCTATGGACTTCCCAACGTTCAAGGAATGGCCTATGGACATCGTAACATTCTAGGAATGTAGTATGAATGTCCCGTGTACTATTTGTGTCATCTGAAAGGGTCTGGGAGGAATCGTGCACACCACGAGGTGGAGGCCAAGAAGCCCAGTGAACGTACCACATCCTTGCGGACTTCCGAGACGGGAATAACTGCCACCTGCGGCTTGGACACGTCTTCTTTGTCAACACGCTTCTGCCAGTCCTCGCCGCTCTTTCGTAGTGCCGCCAGCCTGCACATACAAAGTAAACTTTGTCAAACGCTAGAAAGCACCTACCGTCTTCTTTGTGTTCTCGCAATATGCACAGAGGAAAACCAATCACCAAGTTCTCGGGCGATCAGGAAATTGGACATTCACCCTCACAAACCTCCTTGGCTCGTCAAAAAAAATTCAGGGCAGCAAGAAGACAATGTAGGCCCTCTTCAGTCTCATTTACGACACAGACCTACTTTAGGAGCTCCAGGAAAAAGCAACACGTAACAGACAAATTTATGACCATCTGCGAGTGAACATAAGTGGAACTTTTGTGGCAATATTAAAAGATGACAGGAAAAATTTGTTTAACCGATTTCTCCCTGAATCAAAGGACCCAACGAACGACACCTAACTTCATAGAACACAAACTGAAGAACATCAGAATTACCTCAAAAGCCCACGTAAAATGTAAACAATCTAGAAAAAGCACAAAAACATTGTTCTAAAAACTCAAAAAAGCAGGAGAGCATGTTTCAACATTCCTGTAGGCGTCCTCTCCAAGAATGATTTGAATGCTGCAATTTCTATGTGAACCTAAATAGGCTACATTTCGAAGGGATTCATTCACATTTTTAACCGTAATATAGAAATATTAGGTTCAAATAAAAACTGGCGCAGAGAAAAAAAAAACACCAGAACACCGACACCTTTTCACCTTTTGGAAGTACGAGATGTGCGTCGCAGAGGTGGAGCTGCAACATCCTAGTTCTGATATCTTCTCCACCCACCAAAGTGAGATAGGAAGCCCATAAAGAGATGGTTTGGTAGAGATAACGAGCTGTGTTGACTCCACAGACATTGGTACAGCCAAGGGCAGCAAGGAAGGGCAAGCCACACATTGAGGTGTGGCCGTCTCGGCACAGATTGCGAACAATTTTGTGCCAGAAACATTGTTCTGTGGAAATGTGTAAGACAGTCTAAGAATCTCCACTCTCGATTTAAGCACGTTTTCAATGGAGTCATGCTCATTAGAGTTTCAGTGTTTCAGGATAACATGCTAGCTAGATGAGAATTGTTTATCATTTCTGCAAATTGGACAAAATAGATATACCTAATACCTTTTAAATAAACGAGGAAGATCAGTTTTAATGGCTAGGATCTGCAATTTATTGATGGGGGTGTGGTTAAACAGTACGCTTTTCCTTTTCAGTATATATACTAGTCAACGTAACTTCACCTTCATTCATACACTGCTTCCCATTTCAAGACCCGCCCCATTAACCAGTTAAGAAAGTGACCAGAAATAAACCCTTTTGTTTTATCAGAAAGTTAGTCAGTTGCCCATCCAGCTTTTTTTGTCCTTCCTCAAAAGAAACAAACAAAATCTCTTCTTTGCACGCATTTATTGGGGCCCAGTCATTCCAGGCTGGGTCCCAAGAACATTCCGGGTTACAACATCTTTTTAGGGGTGGGAGAAGAGTATTTCGAGCCAAATAGTGCCGAATCACTCAAAGCCTTCACAGTACAAGGGAAAGCCCCCAACATACTGGCTCTCTCAACAGTGTCGAAGCTCGGGATGACACTGTGCTATTCAATACAAAGCAATATTTGCATACCCTTAGTTCATTTCCCTCTTCCTGCCTTGCCAAGCTCGAAGATTACGGCTCATTTATGTTTAAACCTCGGCAAACGTAGCTCAACAGATAATCAAACACCGAGGGATAATCCTTTTTTTATAGGTTAAAAAAAAGCGCAACAAGCCCTTCCCACAAAGCCATTGGCTTGCCATAGTTTGTGGTTTCCTTCTCTCCACCCACCTTCTCTACATTTCTCATTCTGCTAAAGCGGAGAATGAAAAGCTTTGTGGGAGGAGTTTGCCCTGCTTTTCTTGACCTGCAACAGACCGTGCTTTGTTCTCTTAACGGGTGGGTGACCCTACGAAATATGGGGACCAGTGCATCCAAACAAAAACTGTTTCATGTTGCAAAGCGTTTATTCCAAAAACTAGCCAGCCAAAGTGATAGCAAGATCGTTTCAGGTCCCTTTAAAGTTGTAAACTTCGACTGGTCCAAGCTGCCAGTTTATTTACACACCCCCTCTTTCTGCCACCTTTCAAGTTCCCTCCTTTTCTCGGAAGCAGTCCCACCTCTGAGCGATGCCACCACCGCAGCTGGACCGCTCGCCCTGCGTGATTGGCTGGGTGCGGTTGGTGTCCCGGAGGTAGAGCCTGCGCTGGCCCATCTCATCGAGGCCATCCTCAGAAGGGGCCGAGTAGGACCGCAGGCGGGACTCCGAGGCCAAGACCTCGTGCGTGCTCCTCCTGAGGGAAAGACCGGCAGAGATCAAGCTCAAGACAGACCCCTATTGATTGGCCACTCTTAATAAACTGATGCATGGACAATCACCTTGAAATGGCCCATGAACCATGGCCTTCGACCCTCTGGCCTTTGGCTATGACTCCAACGTTAGTATTTCCTCTTTTGCGAGCCTTCTCTCTTTTTATTTCTCTCTCTCATGGCCAATAAACCATGGCCCATAACCTTCAAAAGGGCTCAATGGGCCATGACCTTCAAATGGCTCAATGGGCCATGACCAGGGTGTCGAACCGAAATGTTTTTCGTTCCGGTTTTCGTTCCGGTTCAGGGAAAACGGTTCAGCTCCGGTTCAACTCCGGAGTGAAAAAATAAAGGTTCAAACCGGTTTGAACCGGTTCGTACTCATATGCTACAAAAACAATTGACGACAACAAAAGATAAACTATGCACATTTTATAAAAGTGTTACATTTAAAAGGTAAAGGCTCACATTACAGTGTGAAACGAACGAGCAAGTGCTGGAGCACCTCGGGACGTAGGTGAAAGCGCAGTTCAATGTCAGGCAGCTGACCGAAGAAGAAGGACGTTGTTTAGGCATATTCACGGAAAGACAGCATTTCTGAGACGATAAAACAAACTTCAGCGAAGAACAAGCTCGCTCCACGCTGATCCATGGGTCACAGGCACTCCCAGGGCTACTTGCGCCAATGTGTAGCGTTCTGGATGGCGTTCCCTTCTCTCCTCCCAAAACTGCAACACGTTAGCGTCCCTTGAAAGCCACAGCTTTTTGTCTATCATTTCCAGGAGGCACGCTATATCAAGTGGGCTACTGGAATCTCGAACGTCCATGCCAGCCTCAATTTCTCTTTCCTTGAGAAGCGCTTTTAGGGCGTCTTCCAGATCGTTTGAAGCCTCCGCAGTTTCAGAAGAAACGGTAGAATCTTGCACCCATTGCAGAGCTGTGATCCGCCTCCAAGTCTTTGTGAAATACAACGTGGCCTGGTAGTTTTGCTCAGGGGTGAGAAGAAGGCGGTAGCATGGATCTATGTACACTGTTGCACAAAGACATCCGTGTCAAGAAGTTGTCGCTCCCTTTTTTTCATTGACTAAACCAAAGCCTTTGCTAACGGCGATGATATCTTGGAAGCGTCCATGAAACATCCCAGCCATGCTCCGTAGAAATCTCCTTCAGTGAGCTGTTTCTTCTGCAATGTCTTTGTCACCACTTCTGCAGGGCGAACCAATACTGCGAGCACTTCGACTTCCACCCATACGTCTTCAGTCCACCTGGAGCTTTCTTCTTTTGCGAGGAACCATCCAGCGAAGCCTATTAGTTCAAGTAGCCTGGTGAGCATATGCAGCTTGGACATCCACCGCGTTGGACAATCAAGCATTGGTTTATTCAACCCTAGTTTTCTGATTAGGAACATAACAGATTGGACACGTGGTCTCCTAACAAACGCATGGCTTTCTTCAACAATGTGCCCGGAGCCCGAGCCTTTGAAGGCGCCGCTAACTGGCAGATGCAACGTATGAGCGGCGCACCTCATCCCTTATAGCAAGCCGGAATCATCAAAGAGTGTGCTCTCAGGATTCTCCTGCAGAGATTGCAGAGCTTGCGACTAAACTTCAGGGTCACTATATCCGACCTCTTCTTTGGAGTCAGAACATTCGTTGTTCATTTTACCGAGGAGACGCACAGCTTTCACCATGTCGGCACCGTTATTTGTCTTGGCGCTGTATACCTGGCTGACGTTGAGATTGAAGCGAGAAAGTACATCTATCCCCTCTGACCTCATATGTCGCCCGTGTGCCTTTCAAAGAGTTCTCTCATGGTCAATGGCTGGAGCACCAACCCTCCCTATTCAGCATACTGCACGTTGATTCCAAGCAGGGAGCGGTCCAGTCGCGATGCGCAGTCGAGCTTCAACGAAAACATGGTTTTTCAACGACAAACCTGACCGCTATGAGGAAACCTGATAATGGATCGTTACAGCGCTTTTCGATACCTATTTTGCTGGCTTTTGACTTCCCAGATAAACGAAACACCGCAAAAATAATTTATCAATTATGCCAAGGAACGAAAAAATAATTATTTCGGTCCGGTCGAACTCCGGTTTGCGCAAAAATAATTTTATTTTCTTTTTTTCATTTTTTTTGTTCACTTTTTAGGTTACTGTGTTTTTCGCCACGCACTTTTCACGCGACCTGATTTCGCGTATGAACCGAAAACCACATGGAAAACATAGCGGTTCCACTCCGGAGCGAAAAAATTAATTTTGTTCCGGTTCAACTCCGGTTCGCGCGAAAATAACGGTTTTTTCCGGTTTTCGGTTCGGGTTCGGTTCAATACCCTGGCCATGACCTTCAAATGGCTCAATGGGCCATGACCTGCAAATGGCTCAATGGGCCATGACCTTCAAAAGGGCTCAATAGGCCATGACCTTCAAATGGCTCAATGGGCCATGACCTTCAAATGGCTCAATGGGCCATAACCTTTAAAATGGCTCAATGGGCCATGACCTTTAAAATGGCTCAATGGGCCATGACCTTTAAAATGGCTCAATGGGCCATGACCTTTAAAATGGCTCAATGGGCCATGACCTTTAAAATGGCTCAATGGGCCATGACCTTTAAAATGGCTCAATGGGCCATGACCTTTAAAATGGCTCAATGGGCCATGACCTTCAAATGGCTCAATGGGCCATAACCTTTAAAATGGCTTAATGGGCCATGACCTTTAAAATGGCTCAATGGGCCATGACCTTTAAAATGGCTCAATGGGCCATGACCTTTAAAATGGATAGTGGGCAATGACCTTTAAAATGGCTAATGGGCCATGACCTTTAAAATGGCTAATGGGCCATGACCTTCAAATGGCTAATGGGCCATGACCTTCAAATGGCTAATGGGCCATGACCTTCAAATGGTCAGCGGACTCCAGCCCTCAAATGGTCAATGGAAGACTGTCTTTAAAGTCCCACTAACACCCCCCCCCCCCCCCCCCCCCGAAATTATTTTATTTTTATTTTTTGCCAGGCAATTTATTATAGTGTCTGAAAACTACCCAATCAATATTTTCCTAGAGCATCACTAGAGCCCTGCGCGGATAACAATTTGATTATCCGCAGACTTCGTATTCGAATCCGAACCGCATCCGCAAACTTTTTACAATATTGTATCCGTATCCGATCCGCAAAATGTGGAGCCAGATCCGACTCACAATCCAGGCACTCATGGTATATCATAACATCATGCGAGAATGAAAAAAAATTAAAATACAAAAAGCACTTTTTTAAGTTGTTTGCTTATCTTTGTACAAAGAAATCTTTATCATTACCAGTTCCATTGTATTTATATGAAAAGCAATGAGCCTTCCAGAGACACTGCGCGTCGAAGGAAACATTATCTCAGTTATGTGATCGCCCTAGGAGTCCGCGACACATTCCCCAGAAGAAGTGCACAAAAAGGATGTCGAGGCACTTCTTTCGTTTTTGGAATCATGACCACACTACTCTTTGCAAAAAGGGGGACGTTTCTTCTACTTTCTTGAGACTTGTACGTTCGAGGTTTACTTTGCCAGGAGAAAGTTTCCGCTCTTTCCCTGCCAATGTACTAGCTTTCTCGGAACGATTGATGCCATGCAATCTTTACTTTTTCTATAGCTAGCATTTTCGACTACAGGCAACGCACTGACTGAAGTGATCTTCAGTGAGAATCGGATCTTTCTCAGGATCCCTATTGTTTCTTCGAAACATATTTTGTGGAAATACGGTTCGTGGACAACTTTTCATGGACATGCATTTCATGGATACACGGTTCGTCGACACTGTACGTTTTGTGGGCACATGCCCCTGCGACGTTTTGTTGACAACGCATTTCTCCACTAAGCCGCTAAAAGCTAGCGCGCTATTTACTAAGGCGAGCTTAACCAAACCATACCCCCTCCCCCTGTAATACAGGAGACGCAAATGGTTTGTTACGAAAATAGCAGGGTTGTGTGCGAGGAAACGTTTCAGGTTTTTTGATGAGACGAACACGAGAAGCCTTTCGATCAAACGTCGCATGTCGACGAAATGATTTGTAGATGAAACGTCAGTCGGCGAACTGAATGCCACCGGGCAAAAATTTAGGTCCAGATCAGCGGATATCCACATCCGCAGCCCCTGACATCCGCATCCGATCAGCAATCCGCCAAAATTTGTCTAATTTTTATCCGCATCTGCCCGTTTACTACTGCTCTAAACCGAAACTGGACTGGGGAGGAAGAAGAAACAGAGGAGGATAAAGTTACCGGAAGTCACGTGATTGTGCAACTTTTTTTTTTTTCAATCAACATATTTCTAGTTTTTTAGAAGCCACAAAAAAGGGGTATCATATTTTTTGTCTATTTTTAGTATTGAGTGTGTGCCTTCGATGACCCACGACTTTATCTTTGGTAGTCCTGTCTAAAGCATAGAAAAAGGCACATGACCCCAGAGAAGAGAGTGAGCCCAACTCAAACCGGCCAGTTCTCGATTGGCGGCTTTCGGGCAGAAAGAAAACGAATTTCGAGCCGCAAATTTTGTTCTGGGTAGTCGGGCTCTCATATGTCATGTACAAAGAAGAACCTTGGAGAAATACCCTGTCAGTGTCCCTTTAAATGGTGAATGGACCACTGCCCTCGAAATTGTTAATGAACCACGCCCTTCAAATAGTCACTGAACCACTGCCTTCAAATGGTCAATGGACCAAGGGTGTATATGCAACAATGAACTGTTCAAGATAGTTTCAAAGTAACTCTGCCATACTATGTTTCATTGAAAGTGTACCATGGTCAATGCTGCCGAAGCCACTGGTGCAAGTGAATGGCTACAGCTACCTTTTCATTTTCACAAACACTTAGGCAAGGGCAGATCCAAATGTTTCCAGAGGGAGGGAGGGAGAGGTGGCAAGTGTTCTCAGAGAGGGGGGTGGGTCATCATACCTGATGTTTGAGAACCCCCCCAGGGGAACGGGACGGGGGGGGTCACGACATTCGGACATTTTCGCCTCTAGATCACCCACTCCACTTTGTTACACTCATTTACTTAGAAATAACTTTGCCCACATAATTACGTTACAAATCGCGAGCAGTCTTCTCAACTAGCGGCTCCTACGGAGGTACGCTGAAATCACTCTTCGTAGTACCCGACGCCGACAACATGCAATCACAGGCAAAAAATAAAAAAAAAAAAAATTATGTCAACCTTGCACGCCGTTGTTGCACCTATGAAAGCTAAAAACTGAATTCTAAGGGCGAAAAAAAAAAAAGCGACGAATTTCGCCCGGTGGCATTCACTTGGCGCGCGACGTGAGAAGAGAAGCATGTTGCGCCGAGCACAAACGTACCGCCGGGCGAAGTCCGTCGGCCGTTCCCCGTATATCCGCTTCATAGAGTGTAGTCTTTAAAACTCGAGCCAAGAGGCGCTCTTTTGCGGGCTCTGGAGCAACGCGAAAGAAGCAGTACGATTCGAAGTGACCTAGTGTCAGTACCCTAAGATAGATGGGCACGCATCAATGACCACCGCCTAAACCACGCTGCATGCCCCAAGCCAAAATGGTCGAAAACACAGTCAGCCCTACACAGGCAAAACGCAAAGTAAAAAAGAAAGCATCCCATCGTTAAGGACGCAAGTCCCCCGATCCACCAGGATACGGTTGGCTCGCCAAAGAGGATACAGGTCCGACGATTCCTTTCTCATTCACCTCGTCACACTCCATCGAAGTTCACGGTGGACGATGCGCTGCGGCTGCTGCATCGGGCCGCGCACCACCGAAAGAGCTCGCGCGTACTTCGAGAGACACACTGCTGTTCGGTGGCCAACTGCTTGTTCGCGATGCGGATTTTCCCAGAACGCGCCCCTCTCGAAGCCGAGACACGCGTGGGTAAAGCTCGCTTTTTATTTCTTTGTTACGTAGATTTCTTTCCTTTCTCTACGTGTGCTTCGGCTCAGGTCAGACGGCATCGGTTCCAAGAGCAAGCGTTCACATGCGTTCAAGGTCCCCATTCTCGGCGAGCGAGGATAGCAGACGACGCGTAGGCGGCCGTATTCGCCAAAGCGTCTTTCGATGAAAACTCGGAGTTCGCTAAAACGTCGTTCGACCAAGTGAGTGTCACCCGCGGACGTATACCAAGATATCCACCCGAGATGCGGACTGACACTCAATAAGCGCTGTCATATATTCATACCGTATAGTACAATCGGCCGAGGGGGATACAGCTCAGAGGCCCCGATTTGAAGCGGTTCTAAAGCTCAACGCGTGACGAGGGAAGAAAAAAAAAGTTTTGTAGTGTAAGAAGAAAAGGAGTCAAAGGAGTGACCTCGTTGTTACACCCGTCCTTTCCCAGAGAGAAATCACGCCCCCCGCCCTTTCTCACCCACCCCCCTCTACACCCCTGCCACCAATTCGTCAAAATTATGTACATATTATCGGCCTGTTTTATCGTTGATATTCTCTCTCGTATTTTGCTCAGACAGAATAGGGTAGAACAGCACATTATACGGCCTCGAAAGAAATTCATCCGACACCCGTCGCGAGAAATACCGCTCGTCCACAGTCCATAAAACGAGGTTGAAACGCGTTCCGCTGCGGCGAATGCTGTCCGAAGCACTGAAAAGGGGATTCGAGCGTTTCTTCCGACCAGAGGCAAGCAGCGTCACGACTCGTCACTCAGAACTCGTTACACGCGGAAGGGGGCGCAGGACCGCAAAAGTTTGGTGCGCTCGCTCGCGTCCATGCGCAGAAAAACTCAACCCTCGGCGAGTTTCTCAAAGAGTCTGCATGCAACTTTTGGGCCACCAATTTCCCTCTCAACCGGACGGTAAGCAAAGCAAAACCCGAAACCGCTAAAGCCCGCGTCGTAGACTCCCAAGAAAGCTCCATCGCGACACAATGCAGGCCCCGGTGCTGAGCCCAGGTGTACGGTGTGAACACACGCTCTCGTTCAGCCACTGTTGCATACCATCTGCGTGGCAACTTTCACTCACACGCGCGAGCCGTTGCACTCGATAAGCCTGAAGATCGGTTCTCTGCTTCGTGGCCTGCAAGCGTACTTGCGCTCTTTGCCGCAGAGGCGCCACGGTCGAATGCCAAGACCAATGCGGCGAGCAAGTTCATCTGCTCAACACGCGAGGGAACACGGCACCGAGCTGCTCAGCGTGCTCAGAGCGCGTTCACGGCACAAAGAATGTCGATGGCGAACAGAGGAGCAAACCGACTTGCTCGCTTCGACCGTGCGCCTACTGCGGCCAAGAGCCCGAGCGTACTGTAGTTCTAAAGTGACGCGCGCATGAGTGGCGTGTTCACTGCGGAGAGAATAGCCGCGGGGGCCAGGTCTATCCCCGAATGACATGATTTCAGCAGTGGCATACGCTGAGGGCAAACGAAGCACTTGGCAGAGCTGCACGCTTGGCGGCATGTGCCACGGCTCGGCCGCTCGGCACGCAAAAACAGGGAAGGACCAGAAAGGGGCTGTTCCCTCCATACCGGAAGGAAGTCATGCTGCTCATTGGACTTGCTTCCGGCATGGAATGCTTGGGTACATTGCGGGAGGGAATAACGAGACACCAATATTTTCAGGCTGGCTGTAAAATGCACGAACTTTGCATGTAGAGTGAAAGTTTTCATGGGATTGCATGCAGTCGTCCGCGGTTGCTCACTGAATCTGCCCGTCCAGCTCGGAAAAAGCGTCGCTAATCGTTTACTCTGCAGTGAGCCGCATGACTGTCCTTCACAAAACAGGTTTAACGGTATTGTTCGGACAGTCAGTGTTCGCAAGCTTGGCACGCCGATTTCTTTCTCGGTGTGTACTCGAAATGCTTACGGCCTGTCCGCCCGAGAGCGGCGATTATTAGAAATGATGTTGCGATATTTTGTTCGCTTGTCTTCTAGAACAGGGGTCGGCAACCCGCGGCCCGCGGGGCACTATTATGCAACACACGGGACAATGTCAGACACCCCCCTTCGGTTTTGACCTCAAATGGGGTTGGACAGAATTGCTTCCAGTTGGGATTGTCCCCCATCTTCACACTTAAGACAGATAACGCCTTCACTTCCATTCTTTGTTATTTTAGGGTCCGAACTTTACCCTGACCTCGAGGGAGCAGTGTAAGGGTAGTTTGTTTTTCCCCTTCTCTCCCCCTGCAGGCAAGATGACGAGCAGATGGGGAAAATGAAAAAAAAAGCGAGGGTTACTTCCTTGGCCAAAGTCCCACTGCTGGAACGTTCTTTGTGACTGCTGCCACTAGCAGCACTTGTTTTGATTGGTGACGGCCGGAGCACAAAGGTGCACGTTTTTGGATTGCGACCGAGTTTCTCAAGGTACACATCGCGACACTGTTAGCGCGAACACGACATCGGCGCATTTACGCATTTTACTTCTAAATAGTAGTAGCGAGCATGACATTTTATCGCTTACATTATAGAACTAAACGAGCTCTTTCCGTAGCAATAATAACTTGGATGACATCCCTTGGTTTCAAAGAGAAAAACTGGAAAAACCGGCGATCGCTTGTTCGCGCTAACAGTGTCGCGCTCTGTACCTGTGTATAATTTGAATAAGGCGCAGGTTGGCAAAGAATATTTAGCACCAAAAGTCGCATTGAAAGAGTTTTTTTTTTTTTTTTGCTTGTAATTTAAGTTTGTGAATTGCAACCTTGTGACATGCATGCAGAAAATAAACATGATGTCTATTCCAATTTTGTCCATTATTCTTGATTCGCCGATTTATTTCTTTTCTTCGCCTGCCTGCCCCTGCCCTCTGACCCCCCCCCCCCCCCCCCCCCTTGTCCTATCCAGCCGTGTCGGCTTCATGACAACTCGGCCTTCCGCCTCAAAAGGTTGCCAACCCCTGTTCTAGAATATATTACAACACCGGTTTACATTGCAACGGCATATTGCAAACCGCGTTGTCAATCTCTACTATATATATATATAAAAAAAACGGCAGCTTTGCCGTGTTGGCAAAGCTTCCGGTCATTTTGTTTTTCTCTCGTCGCCTATGCTTGTTTTTAAGCTCTTGCCTGTTGTTTTTTTCCTCTTTGTTTTGTGTGACTGGTTGAATTTCTCCTGTGTCACACACGCGCAACAAAAATATAAAAGGTGTTTTTTGTTTTTCAAGCATTTTAGGGTTCTCGTTGGCCATGGGCGCTGAATGACCGTTAGCAATCAATTGTTTCCAGAGTGAGGCAATGGCTACCAACGTTGACATGAGGAGAATCAGTCAGGGGTTCTGCACGGATTGCCCAGAGTTCTACCGGGACCCTCTGCACGGTGGTGCTACATTTATGCGAAGACAAGCACTCAGCAATGCGCACATGTTTTTTTTTTTGTTTTTTTTTTGAGGGGGGGGGGGACTTTTTTCTTATTCGCAACTCCGCTTCATTTTTGATATTTAAAAAACAATGCAGCCCTCTTCAGTATCATATAGGAAGACCCCATGTCAAATATTACGATCTAATTCCGTCTATATATTTAATAAACTGGCCAGCAAACTTTCAAATGAGACAAGTCGCCGAAATCTGCCAACTCTAGCGTGCGACGTGAGGCACAATCATCAGCGCAGTCAATGCCACGGGCAGTGTTGCCGTTGGGCGGTTGGTGAAAGTAGCCAAAATGCAGGTCGAAGGTAGCCAAAAGGAGCCATTTCATTTGTCTTGGCGCCAAAAAAGTCTCCCTGTTTTTTTCTAAAAAAGAATCGTCATACGAAGTGATAAAATAAGGCTATGTACAGCCTTAATCAACGTGAATAAATGCTCCCACATCTAGAGTAATAGAGGGTAAGTTTTTTCAGAAGCTCGATGGGCACGTCGAATGTGGAGGTCGCTTTCTATTGCAGCCGCAGCCCGAACTCGGAATCGCCATAAGGACATCCAGCTTTATCTGTTTCTCAATTAATTTTTTGTTAGTGAAACTTTAGAAAACACGCGCTCAGAATCCGCATTCGATATTGGAAATGACAGGAGTCTCAGCGCACCTTCTGCGAGATGTGGAAAAGGGCACACTCCAGAAACGCTCCTGTAAGCGTCCGCTCAGTATCGTGATAGCCGGGAACTTTCAGGTATTTTTCTTATCATTTTTAAAGACCGCAGTAATGTCTAGAAATGATACCGCGATTCATTTCTGAGCCTGTTAGAATACAAAGGCAAACACCTTAGTTTGCCTAGAAAGACTGATTATAACGCAGCTGTTGCTTCCGTTTATATTATGTTTGTGGACTCGTAATTGACCGCTCTTTCAGTATCGTGATGACCAGAACGTGCCTTTTCATACTTTTCTTTTAAAGGTATTTGTAATGTCAGAAATTCTGTCATCTTCCTGCCTGAGTATAAATATTCTTTGTCCAGAATAATCCAGTATAATACTCTCCAGAATATAAATTAAAAGTAGCCAAAAAGGCCAAGGAGCCAACTTAAAATTTTTGTCGCCTGACCGTGTGCAAAAGTAGCCAATTCGGCGCAAAGTAGCCACCAACGGCAACACTGGCCACGGGGTTGGAGCGGCCAACATTGAGCCACTACGTCAGAGGCATGTCTACGTCATTCTCACGTTTTGTTTGTTTTTACTTCTCAGAGTAAAATTGAACGATGACGTCACGAGTTTCTCCTCCCGGTGTTGGCTCAACAGCGTCCACGTGATCGCCGTAACGCGGATGCGCTAGTTTGCGCTGCCCTGCGCGCTTTATCGGTTCCCATGTCCGGTTTCTCCGCTCCCCCTTTTCCCCCGGGCCATCACAGTTCACGCAACACCTCCTAGAAGACAAGGCCAGAGTGCTCTTCTCGTGACGTCGCGAAGGAAGGCCATCGGGGGCGCGCGTCGAAGCGAAGGCAACGCGCGTGGATCGACCGTTGTAACGCGCTTTTAGTCACATACGCGTGTCTTATTAGCTAAAATGAAAGCTGCACATATATCGAGGGGTCTCGAAAATATTTTATTACACGGGCAAAATATTACACCCCTAAATAATCGGTACGAGGTAGGCCTATAAGAGAAGACATTGAGTCACGCAATTATTGCTGTAGGAATGCTTATTTTACGCAGAAATACTTCGACAAAATGGCACGCAGTGATTGGACGCAGCAAAACAGATCACAGTTAAAAATCAGGTAGACGTAGTCAACGCGGACACGGCTAGACAAGTGTCACTAACGATCATGTAAGCGATGCTATCGCGTGCAGTCACTGAATTCTTGCATCATACCCCGGGCACATGGCAAAAGTAATGTAATTTCGATCGAATGACATTATGGGGTCGACAAATCAGCTTGCGACGATCGTATAATCACTCAAGACCGCGAGCTGAGTAAGTCCCATATCATTTAATGAAAATATATTAACTTTGCCGTGTGGCAGGGGTACTAAACTTACTATTTACAGTCAACTAATTTACTTCTCCCTATGGGCTCGAGCTGCCTTAGAACAAAATATCTTATTTTGTATACAATAATACTATTACCTTAATACAGTTAAGATTCTAGTATAAAAGCGGTAAAGGCAATAAAATAACATTAGTATAAATAAACACATAAGCACAAACAACGCACTTTTTATAATCACACAAACTTGTTATTCACCTTCCAGTGAAAACTAGAATATGACCACACAGATTTACAAATGTCGACGCAACCGCACACGGATAACGATCGAACAAGATGCCATTCCATCACGAAAAACAAAAAAACAACCCGACTGCAGCACTTTGCTCGCGTCCCACATGACCAAGAAAGCCCGTAGATAAGTTGTTTCTCACCTGTCGATCGTATCCATACGTCCCACGATATCCGTGACGAAAACATTTGAACACGAACTTTAGGTCACTCTGTCGAGAGGCCTATCGATAATCGACCAGTGTCATCGTTGACTAGTTGCCACACGTCACTCAAACCGTAGCAGGACTTGTTCCGCGAATCCACGTAAATGCCGTAGTATCGAGCGAACACAAAAAAACTACCCGAGACTACGGTGACGACAAAAAAACGACGGTAGGAGTATCAAAAGAACCACACACACGCACACTAGAGCAGCGGCCGCAGTGACGTCGACCCATCTCTTGCTCGCGTGCGCTCCCTGCGACGATTACTGGATTTTTTTTTTTTTTCGGTTCCCTTCTCTTCTGAAAGTCTCAGCGTTCCTTTTAACACAGTCAGCAGCTCACACACAACGTAAATTTACCAGAATCGGAGCCCCTACGAGAGAAGAAAACGTCCCTGCCGACCGGTTCATTCGAAAAGTGTGGTGATCTGCGTAATTGCACGTAGTCCCGCGGTTACGGGGATAATCATAAATATAAAAAATTGGTACTTTCAACCTTGGTAGCGCGTTGTATATTATGTTTATATCATATATATAATAAATTGTACAATACTGCGCTTTTAAAACATATATTGATGTCAGATAAACGCTCACAAACACCCCGCGCCACTCGAGAAAAAAATTTTTTTTTTTTTTTTTTTTTTTACGTCGATGCTTAGAACTTTTTCTCACGTAGTTGCGCGATGGACTTCCTTCCTCCGCCATTGTGACGTAACGACTCGGAGCGCTCTGGCCTTTTCTTCTAGGAGGTGTTGGTTCACGCCATGCGAAGCGACCTGCCCGCGTCATGTGTTCTGTACCTCGCCCCCACGAACGTCACAAGACCACGTGGTGCGACGTGACGTGGCCATGACTGACGACACGAGACCAATGTTGCCTACACAACCGAAGTTTCGGTTTCCGTATCTGCTGATGTTTAAATTAAGGTTACACAAATAATGTTCCACATTTCGCGATTCCCAAGACGTAAAGCTGTTTAGTAGTGCTTTGTGAAATGGAATCACATGTAAACCTAAATTTTTCGGAATTGAGCGGAGTTGCCCTTTAAGAGGTTTCTTCTCAGGGCAGCTTGACAAGGTTTAGGAGAGGATCTTTCAGGAAAACCTACTTTCAATATTGAAAACTATATTGTTTTTTATATCTATTCTATTTGTAACAAAGCACAATGTTTTGTGATACTTCCCAAGAAACGCTACTTTTTGGCGTGGTTCTAAAATATTTTGTGTACCTGTGTAAGCTGCCAAAACATCTCCATACATAGTATTTTAAAACAGATTTCAAGATACGTGCTTGTGTTAAATAAAAACACGTGTTTGCTTTGAAAGATTGTAACTAAGGGTGAGCAAATGATCGATTAACCCACCGATTAATCGATGGATGCTTTAATCGCGAATAATTTTTTAAACCGGTTAATCGGTAAACGTTCGACGAACAAAAGAAAGTAAAAATTAAACGCTTTCACCACACAGGCGTGGACAGAACACCTGGCTGAACCCGTAGGGTCAAGATTTGTAACGCCAGACAAGGTGCAGAAAATTACACGAATCCCGGCCACTTTAAAGGGGCCCTGCAATCATATTTAAGCGTCTGCCTTTTTTGCGGTTTCCACGTCTCTTGGGGTTCGGGAAAGCCAGCGGGCACGGAGAGAGTAACTAAATATCAGTGCGTCATATTTCAACCGGACGACGCGGAAACCTCCTCCACCTACGAGGGCGACCCACGTTGCCGAAAGCGCGCGAAATGTGACGTCTTTGGTCCTGGGCTTACTACTGGTCAGAGCCGCTAAAAGCTTTTTTTTTAGTCGAGATACAAAATATAAGTGTCGCGAACCGTTTCAATTATGTACGAAACTAGTTTTTGTTCAGTATTTTAGATCAGAAAAGAAACAAATGCAGTTTATAAAGTACGGAAACAAGAAATGACCCGTCAACATACCCGCCACCAAGCGGCGGAAAAAACGGCGCACACTAGAAAGGCCTAGTGGGATGAGTCCCCGACGAACGCTGAGCGTAGACAAATCCCGGATGTACGCGGCGGCGCTGCGATCGTATACCGGCTCGAGGATCCGACCGGTTCCGAGCGTTCCGAAGGCCTTCGGCGCGGGCTTGGTTGGCGATTTGGCCATTTGGCGGTATGGCAGCGCGAAGTGGCTACCGTTCTGAACTGATCTTTACCCCGTGTTTGCTGTCGTTTGTGGCCAATGAAGTGTTATGCCGAATTAGTCTTTAATCGCGCAGCAAATGCAATGCGAGCCGCCCTGGCCGCCCGCTTCATACAGCCTATCCAACACATGCTTTAGTGGCGCCCTCTCGAGCCGTCGACACGGAGTGCGGCAGCCGTGAACGCTCGATGAGCCCACTACCCCTCCTCTAGTTCACGGCCACTCAAGCCAGGACCTACGACGTCATGAAGGAGGTTATTTTTTGCTTGTTTTTGTAATTTTAATTTGCCTATAACTTTTAAAATAAAGCGAAATTTGAGAAAAGAAAAGTTTCATTAAGTTTTACTACGTTCAGTGCGCTCAGGTTCGGTGCAAATTAAAAACCAGTAAAAAAGTCATTGCAGGGCCCCTTTACCCATACAAAAATGTCCTATCGTCGGCTATAGAAAATTCTTTGTATGGTCGGCTTTAGCTATTTGGCCCAATTAGCTAAATAATTTTCTATGGCTGTCTTTAGCATTTTTTATGGTCGCCTTTATGGGCCTCTTTAGCTTTGTCTATGGCCCTATCGCTGTGCAGCCATAGCGCTCTTTAGCTTGTCTAATGGTTGGCTAAAGACTTCTCTATGGCTTACTCTATGGCTCTCTTTAGCCAGCAAGCTCTAAAAAAATTTGTTTTTTCTTTAAGTTCCCTTCATTTGTGAGCGCTACATGGTAGATATACATACATCTCTGAACACACAGAATACACAGAACACAAGCAGAACACTAACACCACACAACAGTGAAAACGCAGCGCCACTGGGCTTTTCTATATATGCTATGTTCGCACTAGCTGTATATATGGCAGTCTAATTTTTGAATCCGACTTTGCCGGTGACCCATTATTTGTCGCAAAAACACGGAGAGGCAGAGCAAATATTACTCGTACTTAATACATTATTTAAATTGTCTCTTGGAATAGCCCCCATCTCTTAATTCAAAACCCTGAAAAAAGCAAATGTAGATCATTAGGCTAATTAACTAAAATTTATTAATTATCTTTTTAATAAGTTTGATGAATAACTTTGACAATGCAGTGATGACATGCAGTACACTGGTGCTGAAGATTGCAATCAAGCTATTGCTTGATTGCAGTGTTCGGCGCGAGTGTAATTTATTTTCCCTTTTGGGGGGTAAATAATTCATTTTAATTGTTGCACAAGTATTTTAATGAATTTTTCAAACAAACAATATTACTGGTTTTCACGACTTGTTGCATCAGCAGAGAGCATATCTTGGGTCATGGTTTGTCACCGGCATTACAGAAATTCAGTATTCATTTCATTTTCGAACATGGAGTGTTTTTACTAAAAAGTAAGTGCCGGTAGTGATTTTCTATAGGCGTGGAAAGAATATTTATTGGTTCTTAGTCTTTAGACTCGGTGCCATAAATTTTTCTATAGACGCATAAAGAACATTTATTGGTTTCCAGTCTTTAAACTAGGGGCCAAAGAATTTTCTATAGGCGGGTAAAGAACATTTATTGGTTCACTGTCTTTAGACATGGGACCATATAATTTTCTATAGGCATCTAAAGAAATTTTATTGGTTCCCAGTGTTTAGAATCAGGGCCATAAAATTTTCTATAGACGGTTAAAGACAATTTATTGGTTCCCAGTCTTTAGACTTGTGGCAATAGAATTTTCTATAGGCGGGTAAAGAAAATTTGTTGGTTCCCTGTCTTTAGACACAGGGACGTAGATTTTTCTATAGCTGGCTGTAGCTGTCTTTATGGATTTCTATGGCCGACCATAGAGGGCCATAGGGGGTGATAGCCTGCCATATAATTTTCCATAGACGACTATAGACCATTTTTGTATGGGTAACGCCGTAGGGGTGTCCGTTTAGCGCCGCAGAGACAATTGGAAACAATCAAAGAGGTCGCTCTTGCCGTAGAACAGTGGTTCTCAAATGGGGGTCCGCAAAGGCAATTAAGGGGTCTGCGAAGCCATGTCTCATCAGTCAAGCCCGGCAATAAAAGTTCTCTTTCTTTCAGGTCGAGAAGAAGCGATTCAGTTTTCGGGCGAGTTTTCTCGTGTGTATATCAATAAGAGAAGTCTACTTCACGCTAGCCCTTAGTTATATCCATTTATTTAGTCATTATTACATTTAACCTATAGCTTTCCTCTCCTGTCACCACGAACGGGGTCCTCCGTTTCCGCCGATCCACAAGGGGTCCGGGAAACACATCACTGGTTGAGTTTCACTACCGTAGAGTATCCAGGAACCCTTTTGCCTCATGCAGCTGAGATGTGAGTATATGCAGCACTTATGAGTGTTCGTGTCTTTGAATTGTTCCCAGCTACATATCGAGGTTGATGTGCGAAGAATGGACGGATACAGCGGGACATTTTGAATCGGGCAGCGCCTCCGCCTATGCCACCGACACCGCCAAGTGACCGAAAACGTGAACCTGTCCAATGAGACCATATGGTGAGCGTCCCGTGCACCGACCTTCCGACGGCCAACTCTTTGTCGGCGGGCAACAATCGCCGTCGTGCACAACTCAAAGTCAAAAGATTCCGTACGCATAAATAGCCCCAGGAGAAACCGCGGCCCCTCCACTGCAGTCCCGCGGCAGAAAAAGAAAAAAAGAGTACCACTCATCTCGGAAAGTTCAAAGGGCGCACATATGCACAAGGAAGCCGGAAAAGTGGCTGTCAAAAACAAGTCGGCTCGGCACTTCCTACAACGTCAGTATTCTGACAGCGTCAAACGTCAAGCGCAACCCAAAGGTCAGCCCGACCTATATATACAGAGCTTCAATTTGAGGCATGACTGATCGCAAGTATACAATGTCACGGCATTTACAGCCCGCAGCTCGCTAAGATTTGAATTAAAAAAAGGCCCTCCCACGAAGCCTCCTCACCAACTCCAGCGTCTTTGTGCAAAACCGACGCGAAAGTTGATCGAAGCGCGAATGAAGAGCTACTTTTGGGGTCCCCCCAAAGGCCGCTTTTGTGCTAGCGCTATCTTTCGCGCCGCAAATTCGTACACAGAAGCATTCTTGTCTGCTCGGCCAGCTGAGGAAATAATAGAGTCGTAAAATGCAATAGTACTATACGACGAGATACGAACTTTCTGTCTATATGGTATGTGCCCTCCGCGATTTGCCCGGGAAATGAATAGTAATAAAACCAGCATAAGCGGGACATCTTCCTGTTTGGGAAAGTTAAAACGATCATTTTCACCGCTGACATTGATATACACACCGGTGTACACTGGTGCACAATGGAGCACACTGGAACGATCCTGAACAACTTCCTCCGTTACGTCACGGCGCGGTGGTGGCGCGTCGGGCGCACTTCCGGTCTGGGGCTGTGGGCGGAAGCCGCCATGGGGCACCTGCATTCCCGCGTTACTTCGGAAGAAACCGGACGAAAACCTGCCTTCTCGTCAAAACGCCGCGACTGGGGCTGTACCAAAAAAGTCGGGAAAGGTTTCAAGGTCAGTTTTCATGCGTTTTCTCCCTGCTCGGTTCGTCCCAGAACGTGAACAGGGGCCGTTAAAAAGGAAAAACAGACGCCGTCGGACCACGATTGCTTGGGCCGAAAGCACTTCGGATTGAATTCACGGACACTCGTGGTCGTCAGATTTATTTGTTTTGTTCCAACACGAACGCGGGAAAACCGTCTAGTTGCACGGACCACCTGCGGACTACGTTCAGTGCGTCATCACGTTCAAACGGCCGCCTCATCGTTCGAGCTGTCGCCTGCTCTCTCGAACGTTTCTGCTTGTCTGTTCATTCAAACGACAGAGGCCCGTAGACCAAACGTTGACCCGGTAATTGCGATAACAGGTGCAGACCTCAAAAGACGTTTAAGTTTGAAGGTTGCTTCGGGTAAGTAGGCTCGGTGTAAACGGTAGATATCAGGAGATGTTCATCATTGTTACCAGTGGCCATCAGCGACTTATGCCCGATTCACTCGGTTATCGACGTCAACATCTCAGCTACGGTTCAGGCTTTTGCAGCCCGAGCGACGTCATGACTGAAAATAGCGAGCAGAACCTCACCGCGGCGTCCACGCGGAAGGAATCGCCGCATGTCACATCATTCACGCCAAGTTTTGCGGTGAGCCTCGTTATTTTCGCGGAGGCCGCTCACGTAGTCGGACATTGTCCGGAAGACGTGGAATCAACAATTCCAACGCGAAAAAGAGCACGGGGACTCACACCGACGTCGACAACATCCAATGGTTTGTTTATGGGCGACGGCGAGCTTCTTGCCCACACACCCATCGCGCATGCGCGGCGTCGGTGGCGTCCGCTAGGGGCGCTCCGGTTTGATGGCACTCTGCGCGCTGCCATCTACCGGGCTGTGGAGTGCGTTAGGACGCAGTTCCGCGGAATATACAGGGTGTCACGAAAGAAAATTTGCACGGTCTTTTTTACCGCAAAAATAAACTAGGCATCGCCGAACGCTCATTCTCCGCCTAAAGGTAGCGCTAGAGGTCACAACCAGATGGCAAAGTTTCAGCCCGATCCGATAACTTAATCGAAAGTTATCAGTGATTTTCTGAAAATTTCAATGGGAAAATGGCGGCCAACGGAGTTTTCGAACACATGGGGCTCTATGGCAACAGAAACCGAAAACGGGCGAAAATGGGCTCCATTTTCCCATTGAAATTTTCAGAAAATCACTTATAACTTTTGATTAAGTTATCGGATCGGGCTGAAACTTTGCCATCTGGTTGTGACCACTAGCTCTACCTTTGGGCGGAGAATGAGCGTTCGGCGATGCCTAGTTTATTTTTGCGGTAAAAAAAACCGTGTAAATTTTCTTTTGTGCCACCCTGTAGAAGACGCCGCGCGTCCACAGCCCAGCGATGGTATTTTTTCGCCCGGGAGAGAGAGAGAGTTGGAAAGGTGTACAGATATACGACACGCATATTCCGGCCAATGGGCGCTGCCTGCGGTTCCCGCGTACAAATAAAATAGCTTCGTATGTTTAGAGAGCGGGAAGTCAGTCCGAATCAGAGTCCTGTGGATGAGAAACTCGGCCAGTGTATACAGGCCCTTTTTCGTGCATCACGCAGGAGTGATACACGACCGCACGCCGGTACGACATATGCTCGTCCAGATCGAAACATTCAGGGGTGGGGACTAAAGTTACTGAACCCAGGATCCCTGCAGCGCGAGCTGAATGACCACCGACCCCCTTCGCGGGCAGACGAGATTGTTTATAATTTATAAACGCGACCAGTCGCTTACAGCAGACACGTCGGGTCAAACGAGAAGCAAATTTGACAAAACACGAAAACCGGGATGCACGTTTTCGCCGCACGGAACCATTAAAAACGGAAAGCAGACAACCATCGATCTCGACCCCAACAATAATGCTATCAAAACCTTCCTTCTATAAATATTTCGTTTCTTTCCTTTTTCTTTTTTTTTATTTTTTTGAATTTGGGGGGGGGGGGGGGGGAGGGTTTGTTGTTTTTATTTTTTGGGGGCGCTACGGAGATAACATCCCTTGCGAATCAGGTTTCAGGGACACTCCCTCCCCCCCCCCCCCCCCTTTTTTGCCACACAGACACGCGCGCACACACATACGAAGAAAAAAAAAACAGAAACAGACAGAGAGACAGTGCTCACACCACCAACGCCTATACTAACAACACTCTCCCAAAAAAAGAAGCAAAAAAAAATGAGGCGACCCGTGGTAACACAAAGCCTCCGAATCCCCGCGTTTCGTTCCCGCGTGCATTGCGCGGGATGGCAGCGGGTTATTAGTTTGTCACGTAGACCTAGTCCGTGGGAAGACGAGCTGGATCGCAATGCTATCGCGACTAGCCACCCGTCTCTCGACGCTGCCAACTTTGCAAGATGAAAGGCCCTTGCATTTTTTTGCTTTAGAAAGAATGGCTCGAGAAAAGAGTACACATACCACGTAAATAGGATTCTGTCTGTCGTCGTCCGCGAGGCGTTGTGCCGAGGGTGGCCAATGAGAACGGCAGAGTGTCTCTCTCTTTCCAACTCTAGGGCGTTCGAAATCTCGCGCTCGTAGACTCCCGTCGCGCTCGTAGACTCCCGTCGCGCTCGTAGACTCCCGTCGCGCTCGTAGACTCCCGTCGCGCTCGTAGACTCCCGTCTCGCTCGTAGACTCCCGTCTCGCTCGTAGACTCCCGTCTCGCTCGTAGACTCCCGTCTCGCTCGTAGACTCCCGTCTCGCTCGTAGACTCCCGTCTCGCTCCGTAGACTCCCGTCTCGCTCGTAGACTCCCGTCTCGCTCGTAGACTCCTGTCTCGCCCGTAGACTCCTGTCTCGCCCGTAGACTCCTGTCTCGCCCGTAGACTTCTGTCGAGCTTCGGCTGCGTGTGCACGCTCGAGGCCCAAGAGACGCCCAAGTGTTATCGAAGGTAGGAAACCCGCGCTGGTGGAGGGACACCCGAAGGACCTTGCTCATTTTGGCAGCGACCACATTTGCAATCATTCAGTAAAGGGTCTATTGCAGATCGGTGAGAGTTCGGTCATTTCATTGCCCGATCATTATCTATGTGCGAAGGGCACATTTTCTAAGATGAAGCTACGAATAACGCCGTAAAACCAGCGGGCGCGTGTGGTCTATAGCGCACCCTGAGCGCCGATCGAAGCTACAGACCCTTTTCTTTGCAAACGCCGCCAGGCGGCGCTCCAGTCTTTGACGTCCCAGCGAACTTCCGAACCCAAAGTGAACTCCAAAAGAACGAAGGAGTGCGAGATATGTAAAGGTTTTCCAATCCAATTCCTCCAAGACCCGAAACCGTACAGCCGAAGGCTCGATCTGCAACTTTGTTTTCCGTGTAGCACTTATGCTTTCTAAGTATAAGCAAACTCCACAGGCTTGCAAAGATGCTTGCGTCACACGCGACCAGACTTGGAAGTAATCCGTTGGATTATATTACGTTGGATTACGTTGGAGTATAAATGTACCTTTACGGGCGCGCTCGCGCCCCCTGGCCGAGAGAAAGAGGCCTAAACAAGCAAGAGGAACATCGAAGCGCAGGATTAAAACAAAAAATAACAGGATACACTAAAAAAAAATACACGAATGGCAGCATCCACACGTGCAGGGGAAAAGCCAATGGGTTCGAGCCTTTGCCCAGACTCTTGCCGCATGAGCGCTAAAAAGCTTCCTCAAGGATGTCACGGAGCGAGGCCGCGGACTTGGTTTTTCTTTTTTTGCAAAATTTAGCTTTTTTATTTTTCTTATAGGAAGGCACAAACTCACGAATCGACGCGTCAAGTTGAAAGGAAGGCGGCGCGCGAGAAAAAGTAAACCACTCTACCACTACGTCGGATATCCTTCGAGGCCGCCAGGAAGGCTTCCTCGGGAGGATGAGGGAAACGTCTGGAACGCCTCGAAGCCCGCCCCACACGAGCGCCGGCGACACGAAAACACAGAAAGCCGACGAGTCCCAACTCCTTTCCGGGGATTACAGTACTCGCAAAGCCTCGCAAAAAGGTCGCCTTTCCAAGTGGGCCCAAGGCCCGGGCGTTGGAAGCAAAACGCAGCTTCCAAGCGTGCGCACCGTGCGAACGTGACGAAAAAGGTGAAAGGCGACACAGGTACTCCCGTGCGCACGAAGTTGCACTGCCGAAAAAAAAAAAAAAAAAGTATGTGTTGAGCTTTCTCTTTCACATGATTTTTGTTTTTTGTTCGTTGTAATGTTGTTTTACTATCGACACCCACCGGTTTCGCACGCCTGGTACACCTTGAAATGGGGTGTACCCGTACGCCGAACAAATGGTGAGGGTGTAAGTGAGGGAATATCAGTACACCACGCAAAGCGGCGGTGTATCTGTACACCCCATACATGGTGAGGGTAAAGGAAAAGAAATTTACCGTTATAAGCTGAAACAGGGTGCGCCTGTACACCGTGAGTGGTGCATGAGGCGCTAGGGCAGGTTGCTCATGCATACACCCCCGCGCCCCAATAAGCTGAAACACATGGTGTCAGCTTACAAAGGCCTTTTTCTGCGTCTGCAGTCCTCCCAAGCTTTATTATCCCTCGATAAACCGACCCCCATATATAAGCGTTCGGCGCACGCATCACGCCGCCACAACTTTAGTAACCTTGCTTTAGTTACCATGTTGCAGACGGCAGTGCGCGAGAGGGTTCGTGTCATCTCGGCAAGCTCCTTACACGCAGAGCTGCTCCAGTCAGTTTGTGACACGTGCAGAAAAAACTAAAGTTCCCTCGACGCGTTTCCGACAGCGGCGGTCAAAATGGCTGGTGAGGTCGGACCCTTTGTCAAATAGTCCTTAGTATGGAACATCGAACTAGCAGGTATACCAACGAGGGGCTGCTCTTGTCCGCCACAGTACACCACTCAAAGGGGGTCCCCCTCTTCTTTGGGGCGCTTTCACACCCGTATAGGCATGCGGGAAGCACTTAGTACCTCTGGGTGCACTGACTACACCTTTACCTGTAATGCCATCCAAGCGCAGAAAAAAAAAAAAGACTGCTAACAAGCCGCGTTTTTTGCAGTATCTCGTGTGTGAACGACTTCCTTTTAACTCGTAAATAAGCGTTCCACAAATAAACAGGCCGCCGATACTTTTTAAGGCAAGAAGGCAGGAGACCACGCTTCAGTCCCCCGCCACTTCTCGCAATCGATAAAAGGCTTCCGGAAAAAGCCGCACGTGACGTCAACGGGGGTGTAGCCTTCAAACGGAACAGCCGCCGACAAGTGTCCTTACGAGAGAAGTGACTCTCCGATCGGGGGCTAATCTATCCAGATTAGAGCTCCAGTAGGCGTCCTTATCAAGACGCCTACAACGAGGCCGCAGCGCTGGTTACGTCATGTACTGGAGGCCAGCGCGCAACCCAGTACTGCGCCAAGTTCGGCCTGGTGTCCAATCAGTGATTGAACACGAGCCCCGGCCAAACGCTGACGCATCATTCGCGCCCAATCTGCGTCCTACGCTCGATCTCTTCCGGTGATGACGTCGAAATGAGTGCACGGACTGACTATTCTAGGCGGCCAATCAAGGTCGCGGGTCATCGAACCACCTCCTGAAAAATTATATCCACTTCGTCCCAATCAAAACCTGTCCATATACGCGCATTCAGCCGTAGCCCGATTTCTGCGATTGAGAAAATCGCCAGTTCGCAAACAGACACGGAAAATACCACCGTCGTTTAGCATGGTGCTTAGCATACTAGGTGGCGCAAGACGCCGCCCGATTAATACGATTCCGCTGTACGCAGTCATCTACTTTTTTTCTTACGTTCGCAAAAACTTGGAACGCACGAGTGTACATTCCCCGTGTATCAGAACGTAGTACGTGAAATTGGATTGAAATACGCCACAGCAGCTGCCAAGGCAACGATGTGGATGGTTAATGGACAGATAGCATTCAACAAACGGACGTCGCTGGCTTCTCACAAAGTAGCGACATTCTCCGCGGTGTCGACAGACGTGACGGCGCAGGTTTGAGGAAGGTAATGGCGGCGAATAGCTGCAGAACGACCTAAAAGACGCCACGTGCTTCTCGTAAAATGTGCTTCGTCATCCGTGTTGGTTGCCGTATACTTGGTGAAGAGATGCCGTGAGCATACTCTCAAGTATACAAACACCCAAGTTTACGTCGGCCAATGCTAAACTTGTCGACGGACAAATAGGGGGAGGGGAATCGGCTGTTTGTCGTGTTGGTGGGACGAGGCCATAGAGTGACAATATAGCGCATCCACAAACGCCCCCCCCCCCCCCCACCCCCTCCCCCCCTCAAAAAAAAAAAAAATATTTTAGAAGCAGTTTTTTGGCCCCTTCCGCCGCCGAAGAACGTACGCACGAGGAAATGTCCTCGTGGACTGTTATGTAAGATAAACTACGGAGCGGTCAAAAGGAAACCAAAGCAAAAAGTAAACAAGTGAGTCGCCCCCTTTTGACTTGGGAGGAAGGTCACGGTCTCCCGATAAACCGTATCGTCGACTTCGATCTCGGGCGTGCGACTCGGTCCCATCTACTAACCCACATCTCGGACAGAAGCGGGCCTAAAGAACAAGAGCAACAAACTGTCTCGGAAGAATTCTCGGGCGTTTCGATGGAGCCCGTGCCGCTTCCCATGGCGCATCCATTGTGTCGTCGGGGCGGTGTCCCGCTCCGCTTCCTATACACGCTGTCGTGACGAGCGAGTCAGGCGCGCCGCTCAAAGCGACACGCCCGACAGGGCACGCGACAGACGACCTCAGACTGGACAGCGAAAAGGAACTTTTCCAAAAAGTCGAGGCCAGCCATAGCCTCCTATACTCACAAAACCTGGCAGTTCGACGACGGAGCAATAGAGTGCCCGGCCGCAGATTTGGAGCGCGAAGATCTGGTAGCACAGAGCATCAAAGAACCATCTCTTTCGGGGAACCTGGACGTCAGCGCACAGCCTTTGCAGCTGCGAGGACCTGAAACACGCTTGTTTCGCTCGGGAGACGTGTGTTTCGCCGCAGCGGGGCGCCAGTCACGTGGCTCTCCTCTCATCCGTTGTCTGCCGCTCCACCTCTTCCATTTCGGCGGCCGCTCCTCGCGTGGCAATCTGCCAGGCTTCGTCAGTATATAGGAGGCTATGGTAGAGGGTATGTCGATTAGCATGGCCCACAATTATCCCCGAATGAACGGGTAAAAAGGCAAGATAGAAGCGGCTACCGCTTCATAAAACGACATTCGGAGCAACGAAAAAAAAAAGTGTTCTTTATGTATCGCAGTAACGAGTGACGGTATTTAGTTCATTTATGTAAGTAACGTGCGAATGTTTCAGTATGGCCGAAAGAAGCAACTCTAGCCGCCGGCCACGCGAGCACCACCGCGCACCATAAAGCGAAATGGACGCTCGCTGCCCCGAGAGATGCGTGGGTCAACCCGTCGCCCCCGCGCGCGGAGGCCTTTTGTGCCGCGCATTAACCTTGACGCCCGCAGGATAGAGGTAGTACGTGCGAGCCTGTTCCGGCCCGACCTAATCGCAGGATTGCGTGGTCGTTGTTACGCGCGCGCACGGAACGAATCTCGTTACACGGGCGCCCAGAGGTCAAGAAAACGCTGACGTCATTCAGATGCTCGCTGAGCGCGGGGAATACTACCGGTTGGCGGGAGGGAAGCAAAATGCTCTCCGACGACGGCAGAGTTTCTTTTGCGCGAGAGTGGTATACTAAGAAGGCTTGCGCCGAAAGCATCGGGAAGGTATCCGGAGAAGACTTCCGCGTTTATTTCGAGTTAATAATCGTACCTTAAAACGAGAAGGTAATAAAAGACACTCCCTTTCTTCCTCGTAAAAGGTTCCGTTAGCTCCCATAACACCCGACAACGGCACGATGCATCCGCAAAGGTGCGGTCTCGGGTATCGTTATCGGAGCGCAATAAATGATCTACTAAAATGCCCCACGAGCCGTCCTCTTCGTCCCGATGACTGCGACTTTTGAGACCCGTCATAAAAGGATCATACTTGATATCACCGAAAGCACGGCAAACTGTGTTGGCCAACAGCGGGCGGTCAAACCTCGTGAACGCGCGGGTCGGGCCGACGCGGCATTTGGACGAGTGGCGGCAGAGTCGCGCGACTATACCTTCCTGCAGCGAGGCCGATTTCGCTGCAGTTGCGAGCACGCACGCAGCGCCGTGGTTGCCGACCGCTTATGAGGACGCCGACGACAGACAGTCAAGCGCCAGTGACTGATGATCCGTGACAAAGAGATTCTCGCATCCTGGCACGCGACGGTCCTTGCGTGGTTCATGCTGAGCCGCGCCTGCAGCGACGAGCGAGCAAAATGGCAGCGACTTTGAACGAATGTCTGTTTGCAAGCAGAAGCTGCACACACAAAAGCCTCTGAAGATGCTCCGATTGGGGTTTGCCCACACCCGTGCACAGAAACCAGGATCGGCGCGTCTGCCATCAGACAAGCGCCTTGCTCACAAATGACGCTCATGTCAAAGGACGAGACTGCAGAATGCCAGCTTCACACATGATGTCTGCAAACAGCATGAGGAAACACGCCTCAGGGTGATGTATTCGCAGTGCATGTGAACCAACGTCAGGCCGAATATGGCTGTAAGATCATACTATCTTACACCGTGATATGGGCCGCTCCGTTGGCCCATATTCGGCAACGGCATTAGGATGCGAATCGGACAGCGGCACGCGCGCCTGAAAAGCCCTAGAATTATTGCGCTTGCGCCGCCACGTCAATCATACGTCCGATAAGTAACCCCTCCAAACTCCACGCATTCGATTTAGAGTGTCAGTCAGCATCAAACCATTCAGACGCTCGCGGCGAGTTCTATTTCGAGCGCGTCTCCCGGACAGAGTGGCCGGAGAGCGCGAAACCTATAAGCATGCAATGCCCGAACGTTACACTAATCGAATGATACAAAAAAAGTGCCCGCTTCCTTGGCGCTTCCTGCAAATCAAGTATACACGGCGAAAAACCGAGACAGGCCTGCACACACTGCCGCGTTTCAATTTAGCGGGTGGTGTTCGTGTGACACGTCGACGTCACCTTGACGCCATGACGTCACCATGACGTCACGTGACACTAAATTCCCGCTAAACCGAGAAAGTTTCCCTCCAAACCTGGAGAAGAAATTTCCCGACAAATTTACAGGAAAGAGATGCTTTGAAGGAAGGATTACGACTTTATGTGACACGACGTCAGGCCACACTAACGTCGCGTCAGTGTGGCCTGACGATACTGATCCCCGTTAAATTTACCCGTGATATTTGTTTTTCGTCAGATTTGGCGAACAATTTATTCTGCCAAATTAAGGGACAAAATGTATCCGCTAAATTTAGCTGTAAAATTGTGACTTCGGTCAAGTGACATGACGTCAGGCGACACCGTGATCATCCGCTAAATTTGGCGGACACATTTTCCCGCGAGATTTAGCGGGCCAGGACGTGCGTACACGAAACGAAGACAAGATCCGCTGGGAAACCTCGGCAATGCCGAACGAGTTTTACAATAACCGAGTGTGACAATAACCGAGACCGAGAACAGCCGCCGAGAAGCGCCAATCTCGGCCGCGGCAGACACTCTCGTTCAAGCGGAGTCACCCAAGCGCGTCGTCTGGTTTACAATGTCGACTTGTGAAGAAATAAGGCTCCATCACTCCTGCTTATGAATAACCTGCTGGCGAAGCGTATTCGACCGTTACTATTTTTCCTATCCTCTTTTTTGTACAGAATATATGTTTAGATTTTCGTCCTCAAAACGTAAAACAGCCGAGACACTCGAGCAGCATCGAGCCTTGCAATGAACTTCAATCGCCATTGTACGAGTAATAAATAAATAAAAAAAAAAAAGAATCATGTTCCTTTTAATTGCCGAATATTCGTCGAGAAGTTTTGGTATTTTGGTTTCTTACATTTAGTTCCAGCAGAACCTTTTCAAAAGTCGGCGCCAACGGCTGTCCGTTATTGCCTGACCACATACACCGAGCAACAGCACCAAGACCGACAGGCCTTGCTACCTCTTTCTATGACGTCACGATCTATGGTCCCGGGCGCCTGACATCCATTTTTCACTCGTTCAGCAATGGCGGCGTAGTGCGTTTCGTCCAATTTATTTTTCAGTTTGAAGTGATTTCTAACCGCTCCGTACGTCACAGTCCGTACTGTGTCGTCTACTGTGATGGGGAGAAACGTGCGAGAAACGTGGGGCCCTGGATACCTGCACGGAAAGGAATCTGAGAGCAGGATAAGGTAGGAGACGGTTTTGATTAGGCCTCGTTTTGTTCGACTTGCAGACGGCTACTTTTCTTGACATCTACGCTACTGTTTAGTTCCATGTAAGAGTTTTACTCAGAGGCACACACACGTACACCGATTCCTCGACTGGTTCAGGTCTAGCGTTCACTAGTGCCCGAGTCCCACCAGACTCGAGCGACAAACAGAAACAACCGACAGCGACAAGCCTCAAACCAGATTCTTTGGCGATTTGACAGGTTTTGTAGAAGAAAGGAGGCTACGCTCGAACAGGAGCATCAAGCACGCGAGGGTACCTGATTTTGGCAGGACCGCAATCCCTCGCGCTTACTTAGCGAGCGCCGAACGACTAAACGCCCGCCAAAGCTACCATTGGGCGGTTGTTTTCGTTTGTCGCTTTAGTGGGACTCGGGCATTAAGATAAGCCGACCCCCACGAAACACGCAAGGATCTGGACGTTCTAAGCTCCTTCGACGACTGATCTTGTTGCGGGCGGTGCCCGGCGGCATCGGCTTCGTCGAGCGGAGATGACCGGAGAGGCCGGACACATCGGTGGACGTCACGCTCTGACAGGCCTGAAACTGGGCCCAGTTTTCGGCCTGTCAGTTGAAAACTGGGCCCAGCTGTATTAAAAACGAGTGCTGCGTTCGCCGAGGACTCGTGTTCGAGGAATGGCGACCACCAATGAAAGGGGTCTAATCTGAGCACCAAAATGGCGGCGCCCACAAGAGGGGAACTCAAGAGCGCATACTCTGGACATGACGTCATCGTTAGTGGGACCAAGCGACACAGGTCTTAGACAAGCTTTGGGAGACGCGGCAAGACACGCTGGCGACGACGCTGACGCAAAAAACCCACTCGTGCTTACAAACCAACCGGAGCGCCGGTCCCCTCCCTAGGCACGCCACAGGCGCCGCGCGTGCGCGATGGGCTGTGGCATAGCCTCCTATATAGACTGACAAAGCCTGGCATATCGCCATGCGCGAGAAGCGGCCGCCGGAATGGAAAAAGGTGAAGCGGCAGACAACGGATGAGAGGAGAGCCACGTGACTGGCGCCCCGCTGTGGCGAGACACCGAAACACACTTCTCCCGAGCGAACAAGCGTGTTTCGGGTCCTCGCCGCGGCAAAAGCTGTGCGCTGACGTCGAGGTTCCCCGAGAAATGGCTCTTTGACGCTCTGTGCTACCAGATCCTCGCGCTCCAAATCTGCGACCGGGCACTCGATGGCTTCCGTCGTCGAACTGTGAGCAAGAAGCGCCGCGTCCTCCATCAACCATGCGAATGGGATGTTGTCGGCGTCGGACCCTTTCTCCTTGGAATCGTTGATTCGACGTCTTGCTGGCAACCTCTCACTGCTTTAGTGGCCCGAGCAAAATTAACCAGGCTCGTTACACCTCAAAACTTGGCGTAAATAATGGGACGTACGGCGTTTCATTCTTTCCAAACGCCATAGAGCGGACGATAGATTTCCACGATGAGCTTGCGCTCGCCATTTGCAGTCGCGACGTCGCTCGGGCTGCAAAAAGCGTGGACGGCAGCTGCGATGCTCGACGTTTATATACAGAAAATCGCCAGCCGAATCGGACCGAGCGTAACAAGTCGGTGATGGCCACTGGTAACCATAATCTCCTCGTATCTATACCGTACACACGGAGCCTAGTTACCCCAATCAACCTTCCAACTTGAGTCTTTTGAGGCATGCACTTGCTTCTCATCGCAACGTTTGGTCTACTGGCCGCTGTCGTTTGAACGAGTTTGAAAGCGCAGACGGGCTTCAACGATCAGATGGTCGTTGGAACGTGAAGACGCACTGAACGTGCGTCCGCGGGTGGTCCGGACAACTCGAAGGTTTTCCCGCGTTCATGTTGGAACAAACAACCAGAAGTATCCGTGAATTCGGACCAAAGTGCTTCCGGCACGAGCAATCGTGGTCCGAAGGTGTCCGACTTTCCCTTTGTACGGCACCTAGCCACGTTCGCGGACGAACCGAGCGAGCGGAGAATGCGCGGAAAACTGATCTTGACACCTTTCACGGCTCTTTTGGTACAGCCCTCGGTGTTTTGACGAGAAGGCAGGTTTTTGGCCTGGTTTCTCCCAAAACAACGCAAGCATGTCCCGCATGGCGACTTTCGCCCCCACCCCCCCCCCAGACCGGAAGTGCGGTCAAAGCGCCACCACCGCGGTGTAACGCAACAAAGATATCTTTTCGAAAGGTTTTTCTACGTCCCAAGAACTGACGTTTGAGGGGGAAATGCCTCGTCTTCTATTGGTTCAAGTGCCCGACCGAATCAAGCGCGCATTCCAAGCCCCGAAAACAGCCTCCATTCGAGGACACCGACTTGTGACAGTGACGGGCCGCACGTTTCCCCACCGAGAACTCGAAGGGAGCCCCGCAGCTGGTCCCAACACAAATCCCAGACGATACATTGCTTTTCCCACCTCTATGTTTTTGCATGGCTTCGGCGAACTGAGGCGACGGATGTCGGGGATGTCTGCCGGGAGGCTCGCAGACGAAAAGACCACCATGCTCGAACCCTCCCCAGAGACAAATAAACATACGGCTCACCCCTAGGAAACAAAAAGAAGACTCCGACGAGCTTTAAGAAAAAGAAAAAAGACCGCCTCCCCCCCCCCCCCCCCTTTTTTTTTGTCCCTGTTTGTGAAGCTTTTTCATCCTTCCCCATAGGCCCCCGTTTCACGGGCACTTGCGAAGGCCTTCGGAAGGAATGATCGGCGAATCGGTTCGCGATCTCGACCTTGCGCGTGCCCGTCGGCGTGCGCCGGTTCGCCCGAAGGAGTTCGTTCCGAAGGCCCCTCGAATTACCCGAAAAGTGGGCGCACGAAACTACAAAACTACAGAGACGCCATCTTCCACTCGCCAACGGAAACTCGCTCGGTTGTCTATAAGTTGGGAATCATACGGAGAAACTAAACGAGCTCGGAGACTTTCACCGCAGTTCATTCGGCTCTTTTACGCAAACTGACAATTCTATAACTACGATCAAAGACAGCGCCACCTCTTTTTTCCACGCGCTAAGCTTTACAGACGCTCACTTTTTTTATATTACTTGCGCGTATCCGTCGCTCATTTCTGTATGTGCACTCGCCTTATTGTTCGTAAAATCGCAGTAATGCATATCTGGTTCTTTTGAGCGCCTCTGCTTCTTTATTCATTTCGTGTTTCTTTTTTACAGCGGAGCTGTTAAGGGCTACTTTCCCCAGGATCGAATTCCCCGCAGAGAAATAAAGACACCAAACTCTGAACACCTACCGCCATCTATGAGCGACGGCGGCAAGCTACGTATCTGGTTGCCGCCGTCGCTCATAGATGGCGGTAGCCCTTCCACTCTGGCTTGCCGGCCATTACTTTCCATTGCACAGCTCCGCTGGTCTTCCTTCTTTAGCGTGTTTACCGCGAAAATGTAGCAAATACGCTGCCAGGTCCGGCAACAAGCGTGGAGGATATTTGCTTCGTTGTTTCTTTTTTACTCGCTTCTTTACGTAAATGGGCTTTATCGGGTTCCCCCCGACGCTTTCGATACACTCTAGTGCCAAGTGAAGCGCTCCCGCATGTACTCGGGTTATCAGGTTGTCACCGATAAGCCGAGAAGGGCGTTCGACAAGCTGTTGAACCCCACGACCACGCCCTCCCACGTCGCGAACACTCCGCTCGCCCCTAAGCTGGCATTGCGGTGAAAACCACGTGCTCGTTGAACAAGTCACGTGTTTCGCCACGTGATCAGCTCCCACTGCACTCTCGGCTGAACAGGGTGACATCACCGGATGACACAAACGAACAGAACACGACGCAGACAGCACGCCCTGTCCCCAATCGCAGCTGCGAGGCAGTGCCATTAAAGTTTCAAACACACTGCTGCACTGGAATGGGCTCGCAACGGGCACCGATTAAAACGGCGGAAGTTTTTGTTGTCACGGTATTACCGTTTATAAAAAAAAAAAGGGGGGGGGGGGTGCTTGGTTCTTAAATAAAGATAAGGCAAACGAAATGCGAAGTGTAATTTGCGTACGTTCGTTAAATGATCGGTTATGACACTTAAGTTCGAGGTTTGTTGCCCGAAATTTAACTCGGAGCGTTTCATCGCTAAACTTCGCGCAAAAATCAGTCGGGGTGTAGAACTGCGCACGAATTCAATTTCACCGCTCAATTTAGCGGGAAAATTAAGCGTAACAGGTTTTCATATTTTTTGTAAAATCTGAAGAAAAAAAAAAAAAAAAGCCCCGAACACGTTTTGCGTAAAAAGAAGTCAAAAAAAAAAAAGAAACCCGGGACTGCGGGTAAAAGCGAGCCGTACACTGAAAGGTCTCAAACACGGGCGAAGAACATTTCGCTGTCGTGTAGGCGCTCATCCTGTCGCGCCCTCTACATCTACCCAAAGAAACGAACAATAGAGTGCTTACGATGAACTATACTTCGTCTCACCCTAGCATGGACTAACCGCGAAGGCTGTGCTAGCGCGAGCGGCCAGCCTTGACTGTCTTGACTGGAGCACTTGCTGCACGAGCGCTCGTGCAGCCGCCGCGGCTTCATTCAAAGTGACTAGCTCGCGCTTTTAGCACGCGCGGCTAACAATAGTCCATACTAAGGTGTTTCCTTCAAGGAGCATACCGCCAGCCTCGTTACACGCGCTGCACGCGCCGGCGTCTGCCCAAGTCACTCGCCCGAAACAAAAACAGAAAAACAAAGGGCATTTCGCACGTACTCACGTTCGTCAACGCCTTGTCTTTACTCCGAATCTCGGAAACTGATGAGGCGAGCGCGTGCATGCGGCGCGTGTTGTACATCCCCCAGCATTCTGCATGTAACAGCCTAAGTCCTCTAGCTCGAAGAATACACACACGGCAACCCGCAGGACGAGTTTGGAGACACGGCATCCCCGTACTTGCGGACGATTTTCTGGAGCTATGCAGTCTCCACGAATCTCAATTAAAGCTCCGCACTCCCCTCGTCCAACATGCCACAGAAAGTTGCACGCTGGTAGGCACAAAAACTGCCCTAAAACAAAGACAAAACAAACGGGAGATATGACCCAATTTCGCGAGAATGGGGGCTGATAGAAAGGCTGGCCATAATCCTCGGAGGAAAAAAACGGGACAAAGGGGGAGGCGGGGCAGATAAACGTAAACACGAACATTTTTCTCAAGTTTTTTTTTTTGAGAACACAAGTGCAATTTCTTCCCCATGTACAGGGTGTCACAAAAGAAAATTTACAGGGTTTTTCTTTCCGCAAAAGTAAACTAGGCATCTCCGAACGCTCATTCTCCGCCCAAAGGTAGCCCTAGAGGTCACAACCAGAAGGCAAAGTTTCAGCCCGAGCCGATAATTTAATCCAAAGTTACGAGTGATTTTCTGAAAATTTCAATGGGAAAATGGCGGCCGACGGAGTTTTCGAATACATGGGGCTCTATGGCACCAGAAACCGAAAACGGGCGAAAATGGGCTCCATTTTCCCATTGAAAGTTTCAGAAAATCACTTATAACTTTTGATTAAGCAATCGGATCGGGCTGAAACTTTTATTTAGTTTATTTTTGCCTAGTTTATTTTTGCGGAAATAAAAATCCTGTAAATTTGTTTTGTGACACCCTGTATTAGCAATGAGGAAGAACGTTGCCAACCGAAGCACGTCAAATTCAATAATACAGAAGAGTACTCGGAGTCTCGCACACGCGTTTATGCGAAGAAAATGTATCATCATGTTTCATAGCATGTATATTTTTTTTACAAAACGACGTCCGTAATTCGTTCGGTTCTCTTCCATTCGCTTCGTATCGATTTCGTGACTAGTATGCATGACCCCGGGAAAACGGACCCTGACACTTCGTTAGACCAAACAAAAGAAAAACGGGACGGCAGAAATGAACCTCTAAAAACGGGACTGGATGGGTAGAAAACGTCAATAGACCCACTCCGAAGAAAAAAACAAACAAAAAAAAACAAAAACAAAGTGCGCGTGAAAATCAACAAAAATACCTCGCAAATTATCCAAAATAACTGCGCGATCAATAAGGTCAAAATCGACGGTGTCGCGGCAGATAAAAAAAGAGTCGTTTGGTCGAAATTATATCGCCGACACTGTTCTCATCCCAAACAATGTACCGAGTGAGTCACGCTTCTTCAAAATAATCCCCACGAAACAAAAAAAAAACACAAAGAAACAGCTTTTTTGTGATGTACAAAGCATGAAAAAAAAAATCCAGCTGTTAGATAGAGTTGAACGGTTGCTCCGTCACAGTCGTGCTGCGCGCGACAGAGTCAACACAGACGCGACATTGGCGCCTTTTGCTTTTCTTAATGGAACTTCTACGGATTACTGCGTATCACCAAGTGAGTGATGCCGCGCACGTGAGGGCATTCCACTGCACTACGCTGACCGACAACTTAAGAAGATCGCCGTTCAAACGTCTCGAGAAGTTTGGAACGGCAATCTTCGGAAGATAACGGGGACAACAAATCGAGACTCCGCTCGTTGGCGCGACGCAAGTCCCCATCCCATGGAAAAAAAAAAAGCTTCCGCCACGGTTAACGAAACAGACACCGCCGAGAAGAGTGTGCGCTATACAAACGACCAAAATCAGTCTCCGACACGCCAAATGCAACAAACACGGACTTCCAATAACCGAATTCCAGAGGTGACACCAGCAGCGAAGCGGTCAGGTGCGAGAGATGGAAGGTGGACTTACAGGGGCTCAAGCATGATGGCAAGTGGCAGGCTGCGCAGTAACGGGTTCCACGCTGTCCGACGAGGTTCGACGTATCATCGCTTCTGGCGCCCGCAGCGTGCCCCACACGCACGAAGGCACGCAACGCAACGCGAAAGAGCGCACACGATGCCTCTAGGACCGCAACTACGCGCCGCTCAAGAGAGCGTTCTCTCTGCGGAGCGCCGCATCGCGAACATCGCACACGGAGGAGTGCTTTGACGGGGGCCGACGGATAACCAGGGAGAGGAGGAGGACCGGATTACGAGGAAAGGGGGCGGCGAGAAGAGCCAGTGCGTTGGGAGGGAAGGGCAAAAACCGCGCCGCCTCCTGCCGCTAAAAGTGGTGGACGGGAGAAGGTGGACCGACTCTGCCGTTCGCGGCGGTGACTCCATACTGCGATATTTCCTTTTATAACGATTTTTTTTTTTTTTTTGCGTTAGTTTACCGGTTGGTGTTGGTTGCAAAGTTGAGAGAGTAGTGGGGGAGAAAAAAAAAGCGCGGTAAAATTGAAGCGCGGCAGATGTTGTTCGGGTCTTGCTGTAAGCACAGCGCGTGTCGTTGCAACCTCGGCCCGCTAGCACTACTTCTGTCAGGCGGAAAAATGAATTCCCATACATTTGCACCCTGGTAAGTCCCAATTAAAAAAAAAAATGATTCCATCTAAAACACAAGGTCGTTTGTTGCTTTACAACAAGTGGCCGTAGAATATACGCCCGCCCCCCCCCCCCCCCCCCCCTAAAAATATATATATTTACTTATTCCGAGTTTTCAGATTTTTTTTTTCCGATTTAGACGCAGTACATTTAGAACATTTTTGACGTTTCGTGTCGTCCACAACAATGAAATATAATGTGAACAATATACTTCAGTTGAGCGCGTTGGTGATAAAGTTAAATACAAGAAAGGATAAAATACGCCCCCCCCCCCCCTAAAAATATATATATATTTACTTATTCCGAGTTTTCAGATTTTTTTTTCCGATTTAGACGCAGTACATTTAGAACATTTTTGACGTTTCGTGTCGTCCACAACAATGAAATATAATGTGAACAATATACTTCAGTTGAGCGCGTTGGTGATAAAGTTAAATACAAGAAAGGATAAAATACGCCCCCCCCCCCCCCTAAAAATATATATATATTTACTTATTCCGAGTTTTCAGATTTGTTTTTCCGATTTAGACGCAGTACATTTAGAACATTTTTGACGTTTCGTGTCGTCCACAACAATGAAATATAATGTGAACAATATACTTCAGTTGAGCGCGTTGGTGATAAAGTTAAATACAAGAAAGGATAAAATACGCCCCCCCCCCCCCTAAAAATATATATATATTTACTTATTCCGAGTTTTCAGATTTTTTTTTCCGATTTAGACGCAGTACATTTAGAACATTTTTGACGTTTCGTGTCGTCCACAACAATGAAATATAATGTGAACAATATACTTCAGTTGAGCGCGTTGGTGATAAAGTTAAATACAAGAAAGGATGAAATACGAGGGACGGACAGATGTGTTGTTTTATCTATCTCGTATTTCATGTGAACGAGGCCGCTCGAAATCAAAGCATTGCAGGAAACGATCGAAGGCAGCTCCCTGCGGCAGATGTTGCGAAAAGTTTTCATCGACGAGCGTGTCCCTTGCCTAGAACTGAAAACGGCCAACTCGAGATGGGCCCCGGAGCGAGTCGATCAATGATTCAACGATTTGAAATCGACGCATTAGCATGTTTCAGAAATACAAATTGAAGCCTTCTTTCCAGCTACGTGATGTAGTAATTTGCAAAATACGAAGAACCCAGTAGCGTTGTGACGGTCAACGCAAGTTTACGGCTGTCTGCTATCGCGCAGGATATCGCGACTGAGAAAAACCGATAGAACTATCTTTTAGACAATTTCCAGCCACACCCAGCGGCGGAAATGAGCCTTCAACTAAGCGCTGTAGATGATAAAATCGAGTCAATGTTACCGCTGCAAGATTAAGATAAGTTATTACGAGAAGTTGCAAGCTGGAAGAGCGATTCTCACGTGAGAACTTGCACCCACATTGAGAGCGTAGCCCACGCTCATCGACGGTACAGCCGTGTGCGCGCTCTATTCACAAAACGTTCCGAGCACATTCGAGAGGATGGCGTCGGGGAAAGTCCCTTTACGGACGCAATCCACAGCCGCCGGAGGTTTTGGTCATTTGGAAAGCGATGGAGTTTGAAGACATTGCAGCCACAGCTGCCTCGTCGAGTCCTGAGCACGGTATATAGATGTCCTCCGATAATATTCTGCGCTTTCGGTCGTTATTCGTGCAGCCTACTACCGAACAATCATGTCCCGAAGACAAGGGGATTGTCTCTTATTGATTCCGCTAGCTCTAATTACATCTAAAAGTAAAAAAGAAAACGTTCAGCCATTTTAGCTTAGTGAAGGAGGATGAGCAGCGGAACTGTGGCTTCTGTTCTGGGCGGTGGCTTTCCAGGCGAGCGATCTGCTCTTCTTTCGCGAGGGAACCTGAAGCGCTCGACGTAGTCGAACTTGCGGCGCTTGGGGAACCATTCGCGCTGCTGCTCAAGTCGCCGCTCGTTCCGCTCTTCTTCCTTCGAAGAAAGGTTGCCGCCATCTATGAGCGACAGCGGCAACCAGTTGTCTGGTTGCCGCCGTCGCTCATAGAGATGGCGGTAGGTGTCCAGAGTTCGGTGTCATCCTTTCTAATCCGGCGGACACGATCCTGGGGAAACTAGCCCTTAACAGCTAAAACAGCCCAACTTGAAATGAACACAAACGTGCAAGGCGTTCATCCAAGTTCCTAAAACCACTCAGGAAAAGAAGAAAGCCGCGCTGGCCTTTGTTCTCCCTTGCCCTCTTTTCCTAAATCCCGAGGACGGTCGTATACACGTTGAAAAACGGCAGTCGCTGTGCGAGTTCCGCTGAGGAAAGCGCGCGGGTCCCATCGAGGCGCGGACGTCACGCTTGTCCGATGAAGCGAGACGGCGGCGACGAGCGCCCCAGACTCGAGCCGACTACGCGTGGCCGGAACACCTCGGGCAGAGACAAAAGGCGGCATCTGCAAAGAGCCGCCCGACGACCTTGTCCCCTATATACAACACCCCCAACGGGGCGCCATCTTTAAAAGGCAGCAGCACGTGGCGCGAGTGTCGTGGCCCTGAATACTGCGTCTATGCTCTGACTTACCGCCATTTTGTCTCAACAACGCTGTACCATAAAGGCTTGTACTTTGAAGTTCATGATTGACGCAGCTACTATCAACGAAGATGCATCGTTGGTCATAATTCCGCGCACACGACGTAAGGGACAAGTAAGGAAGCAAGCCTGCGAGGGGCACTTCCCCGCAATACAGCTGTGTCGGGGGCCGACTGGAACCAAACCGAAAACCGCAAACAGTTATTTTTTGCCGAATCGGAACTGAGCCATACCGAAATCTTTGCCACCATCTTGGAACTGAACTGGAAAAAAATATAACGGTAACCAATTCAAAACAGTCGACAATCTTTTTTTAGTCATTAAAAAATGAATTACGAGAAATAAAATTTGGCAACTGTATTTCTGTGTAGTGATCAAATGGTCGTGTACAGAATTGCAAACTGTGGGCTTTCGTGGCGCTTTTGTTTTTGGCACTGTGCCACATTGTCACGTGACGTCATGGTGTCAAGACATGCCGTCGAGTAATGTCGCGCCGCGTAGCCCCTCTCGCGACTCAGTGCGTCGACCTAAATTGAGAACATGGCTAGATTTATTAGCATCGTTGACATCGTGACGTCACATGGCGTTACGACTTGTCACCGCGAGTCACGTGGTACCGTGACGTACTCCATTGTCTCGAGCCCGAGTCGAGTGCTCGGGTTCAAGATGATCAGCATCGCCAAACATTCGAGTAATGGCTCGTGTTCAATTAAAGATGAGAATAGCTCAACTCTAACAATGTCTAAAGCTCGACCCAAGCCTTTGCCAACCCCAGCGTATGACTGTGATGAACAATGACGGTATATGATGAACTATCAGATCACGTGGCAGCACGTTCTAATAGCGAGTTGAGGAGGGGAAAGCTGTTATTTTTCCTGCGTCTGCCATCAAGCGGAAAGGAAAACTCGTGGGTGTTTTAGCAACGTTATCAACGTCGGGGATTAGGTCTTGGCGGTATACACTGAAAGTACGGAAATCGTTGCACGACCCATTTTCCATGTAGTGAGGCACCCAAACATGTTTTCGTTCGTGCTCAACTGTCTCAGAAAGTTGTTCCCGCGAATAAAAGTATTGGAAGGACTAGACGTGACTTATTCATCTCAGAATAAATAGAACTGCAAGCGCGTAAGTGAGGGGTACCTGAAAAGAAAGATCCTATTGGCCTTAGAGGGACAGCCAAACGTGGGCAGCCAAGTGTCTTTCTTAATGAAATAAATGTTAGGGCGCAAACGAGCTGGTAAACATGATTCAAAAACCCCGTGACTGCAGGTAACGACACACACACTCCAAAGGTGAAATTGTATTCTCCAGATCCTGATTGAAAAGGAGGAAAGAAAATCCTAAGAACACCTCTTCTCCCAAATGTACAATCCAAAAGGAAGATGTCCCAGAGGCCGTCATTGTCCCGTTAACTGGCTGGATTATACATTTGTGGAAAGAACTGGTTCTTGAGGTTTTCTTTCCCCGGTTTTTTTTTTCCTATTTAATTAATTTTTGGAAAATAAAATTTTAGCTGCGTTTGAAACTTTTGAGTAGGTCGTTACCTGCTCTCTCGGGGATTTTGAAGCACACCGTTTTTAAGTTCTTCCCTAAACTTCGACCACCTCCGTACTTTGTTTAAAAGGCCCCTGAAAAGAAAAAATTTTTTTTTGAAACAGTTGGGTTGGGACACGGGTGTCAAAAAATTAATTTTACGCGAAAAAATAATTTTTTTCAGAGGGATATTGACGGCGCGAGACGCGGCTTGGTCGGTAGTCAGCTCCTTTCCACTTTTCTCTCTCGGCATTTCGGGCGCGTGGAAGGAGAGATGGATCGGCTGTGCTTCCACAAATTAAAGTAGTTGTGCCTTCACGTTGAGGTGGAAAGAGCGAAAGACCATTTTGTGACGTCATTGACTTTGCGCGCAGAATTTCAAGTAAATGTCTCACCATCAATATTGCTCTAAATTTTTTTTCGCCTACAATTTATTTTTTGACACGCGTGTCGCAACTAGGCTGTTAAAAAAAAAAAAAAAAGACTTCTTATTAGGGGATTTTGCACCCAAACTTTTTGCCGAAATTTCCTTCAAAAGTTCGACATGCGCCGAACTTAGTCGAATTTGAAGTTCGGCAGGTGCAGTCCATCACTAATAATAAATATTCTCTGTTGGAACATACAAAAAAAAAGGAAAAAAAAAAGAGGGGGCGGGGGGGCCGAAAATATACTGCGATGTAAAGGCTTCTCTGCTCCCCATCTTTGGCAGAAACCAGGAAGCGTGCTCCCGGAAATTTGTTCCCAAAATCACTTCTAGAAAGCGCATTCTCGTGGTGCCAGACGCTCGCGCCGTTCCTCACGACGCTGCACCGAGGAAGAATAATTTGCGTCTCTGGAATGCACGACTTATGCTGAGCGTGAACCTTGTGCAGCGTGCATTATGCAGCATAAAGATTGGATTTTCCCAGCAAGAACAAACTGCAATGACCACCAGCACATAGCGCGATGACGTCCCGTGCAAACCATGTTAGACCCTTCAGTATTCTTGTGAAATGCGATGTTCTCAAAGCTAGTAAACGTGGATGTCCAATTGTAAAGTTGTGCAGTATATATAGCAGTCTCGCGATGATGCGGTGGCAGCCTAATGAAATGTTCGAGCGTGCAATTCACTGGTAAAGCACAGAGTTGTAGAGTGAAGGCCCAAAACAAGTGCACGTAAAGCCGAGACTATTTTCAAAAGTTTCAAGCTCGTGCAAGCTGATGTCGAAATGCGATTTTTATTAGAAATATGTCGCCTGTCATTCCCGCTATTTATGTGTAATTAGGAATACAATTGCACGCATCTCTATGTATATTTCTTTTTGTAGTAAGGCGTTGTGTATGAGATTATTTAGAAGAATACCATTTATTATCCCTTTCTGCGCATTTCGTATATTTGCCTTCAGATCTACTATTTGAGCCCACAGTCCTTTTTGGCATGCCCCGCAACCCGTAGTAAGGCGTTGTGTATGAGATTATTTAGAAGAATACCATTTATTATCCCTTTCTGCGCATTTCGTATATTTGCCTTCAGATCTACTATTTGAGCCCACAGTCCTTTTTGGCATGCCCCGCAACCCGTAGTAAGGCGTTGTGTATGAGATTATTTAGAAGAATACCATTTATTATCCCTTTCTGCGCATTTCGTATATTTGCCTTCAGATCTACTATTTGAGCCCACAGTCCTTTTTGGCATGCCCCGCAACCCGTAGTAAGGCGTTGTGTATGAGATTATTTAGAAGAATACCATTTATTATCCCTTTCTGCGCATTTCGTATATTTGCCTTCAGATCTACTATTTGAGCCCACAGTCCTTTTTGGCATGCCCCGCAACCCGTAGTAAGGCGTTGTGTATGAGATTATTTAGAAGAATACCATTTATTATCCCTTTCTGCGCATTTCGTATATTTGCCTTCAGATCTACTATTTGAGCCCACAGTCCTTTTTGGCATGCCCCGCAACCCGTAGTAAGGCGTTGTGTATGAGATTATTTAGAAGAATACCATTTATTATCCCTTTCTGCGCATTTCGTATATTTGCCTTCAGATCTACTATTTGAGCCCACAGTCCTTTTTGGCATGCCCCGCAACCCGTAGTAAGGCGTTGTGTATGAGATTATTTAGAAGAATACCATTTATTATCCCTTTCTGCGCATTTCGTATATTTGCCTTCAGATCTACTATTTGAGCCCACAGTCCTTTTTGGCATGCCCCGCAACCCGTAGTAAGGCGTTGTGTATGAGATTATTTAGAAGAATACCATTTATTATCCCTTTCTGCGCATTTCGTATATTTGCCTTCAGATCTACTATTTGAGCCCACAGTCCTTTTTGGCATGCCCCGCAACCCGTAGTAAGGCGTTGTGTATGAGATTATTTAGAAGAATACCATTTATTATCCCTTTCTGCGCATTTCGTATATTTGCCTTCAGATCTACTATTTGAGCCCACAGTCCTTTTTGGCATGCCCCGCAACCCGTAGTAAGGCGTTGTGTATGAGATTATTAGAAGAATACCATTTATTATCCCTTTCTGCGCATTTCGTATATTTGCCTTCAGATCTACTATTTGAGCCCACAGTCCTTTTTGGCATGCCCCGCAACCCGTAGTAAGGCGTTGTGTATGAGATTATTTAGAAGAATACCATTTATTATCCCTTTCTGCGCATTTCGTATATTTGCCTTCAGATCTACTATTTGAGCCCACAGTCCTTTTTGGCATGCCCCGCAACCCGTAGTAAGGCGTTGTGTATGAGATTATTTAGAAGAATACCATTTATTATCCCTTTCTGCGCATTTCGTATATTTGCCTTCAGATCTACTATTTGAGCCCACAGTCCTTTTTGGCATGCCCCGCAACCCGTAGTAAGGCGTTGTGTATGAGATTATTTAGAAGAATACCATTTATTATCCCTTTCTGCGCATTTCGTATATTTGCCTTCAGATCTACTATTTGAGCCCACAGTCCTTTTGGCATGCCCCGCAACCCGTAGTAAGGCGTTGTGTATGAGATTATTTAGAAGAATACCATTTATTATCCCTTTCTGCGCATTTCGTATATTTGCCTTCAGATCTACTATTTGAGCCCACAGTCCTTTTTGGCATGCCCCGCAACCCGAGTAAGGCGTTGTGTATGAGATTATTTAGAAGAATACCATTTATTATCCCTTTCTGCGCATTTCGTATATTTGCCTTCAGATCTACTATTTGAGCCCACAGTCCTTTTTGGCATGCCCCGCAACCCGTAGTAAGGCGTTGTGTATGAGATTATTTAGAAGAATACCATTTATTATCCCTTTCTGCGCATTTCGTATATTTGCCTTCAGATCTACTATTTGAGCCCACAGTCCTTTTTGGCATGCCCCGCAACCCAGTGAATCGTCCTCCCGTGTCTGTCGAAGCGGTTAGTGAACTTCATGCAGTCAAACTTATCAATGATAATAAAAATATATTCAATTGCTAACTGAAGATTTGACAATAAAGGGCCAATCACCTTAAAGATATACGTCAGAAGTAGGGTTCGGAGTTTGATTTAAATCGATGAAAGTACGCCCAATCCATTTTCAGAAATTCGGTTTTAACCGAAAAAGGTCAGTTTGAAGGTTTGGCGTTTTCGGTTTAAACCGATAAAAACCGATAAAAGTACGTCGAATCCATTTTCTAAAATTCACCGTTAACCGGAAAAAAAAAAAGGTCACTTTGACCTTGCAGTCGCACCGCAGAGCCGTGGCGAAAAAGTGGAACAACAGTGTCTATCGAAACGCGACCGAATATATGGGATACCCGAATGCCATCGCGACATTATGTTTAATGTGCGCATCATCGATCGGAACGTCAAGTCCGAAATGCCCCATGACTTGGCCATGTACGAGCGTGCTTTCAAACCCGTAGTAAGGGAGACTGACTCGATGCAATCTCTGCAAGCAGACTTTAGAGAGTACACAAAATATGTTGCGCTTCAAAACGTCTCACCGTGTCTCTTTTGGCGGTCAGATTTGGTTGATTGTCCGATTTTGTCTCAGGCAGCGCTTCACCTCCTCAACCTGCCAGTGTCCAGTGTTATTCTCGAAGCTCAGGGTCATATTAACGGGAAAGAAAGAGTGCAGATCAACGAGAACTTGGGAAAGTACATCACGTAATCCTGATGTACAGAAGGTGAAGTTCCATGTTTTTCGGGCATAGGCTTCATATCTGACTTGTTTGTACTTCAGTTTTTTTTTTTCTTGTTTCTTTACAGTTGCACACATTTGCCAAATAAAGTGTCCATTTCTATTATAATGTATCTGCGCCGTTATTCTTTGAGTGATCACAAATATCGAAGCTGCAAGGATCATCCGATCCGGTGTCCGTTGGTGTTTATTTCATATTCACCGAAAAAAGACGGTAAAATCTTGCGCGCATAAATATACACCGAAGAAAAACGAAAAATGAATTTTAAAATAAACACCGAAAAAAGTAGGCCGAATTTCGAAAAAATAAAAACCGAAGACACAAAACCCTAATCATAAGTAAATTCATCCCCAAATTATCTCAAATATGCTCCGCAAATATTTTTCGGCGTTTTTATCCTCGATAGGCACGTCTAGAAGTGATTTCGGAGAGCCTAAACAAATTTCTCATTTCAAAGCTGATTTCAAAGCTGATTTCAAAGCTGGTTAAGAACTTAAATATGTGTCGGGAACACATAGTTCTTTAGAACTATGTGTTCTTGGCACATATTTACGTTCTCAACCGTATAGGAGTTTGTTATTGCCTCTTACCTGATGAACAACAACTGCGGGCGGGACAAAAACAAAGTACACGGGGGCACGTGGCGGAACTGTGACAATTGCCCACGCAGACCGCCAGACAGTGACCGATTAAGTAGCCGCAATGTCACGTAGAATATGTAATACTACTTTGTTCTATTTAACGAACAAAAAAAATTCCGAGCGCACCTAAGCACTTTTTCTAAGTTGCGAATGCAAAAGCATTAATGTCGAAATGAACGTCGCTGATGCTTATTTGCAAATTGAATTGACCGGCATTTTGTCAAGAACAGAACTCAAAACGCTAAGCTATCCCAAGAATTTCACTCGGGTATGCGCTATTTTAGGACAAATTCCTCCGAGTAAGAAGATTCCTATAGTAGATGACCAAATCTGACCCTCTTTTCTGCACGATTATTCCCCCGGTGCTGAGTGTAAGCAATGATGGTCGGGATAACAAACGTTGCGATTGCCGCTTGGTGTTTCTAGAAAAGGTAGGCTGCAAGGGCTTGTCCTAAAACTTTCGAGACATTTTGAAAATAATGCTTTTAGCTCAGTTGCGTCGTCCTCACGTATATTGTGAAAAGTATTTCGTAAACTAGATTTCACAAATATACGGAGAAGTGGTGCCCATTCTCTAATTAATTCCCAAGTTCAGGAGCACGACTATAGAACTCAACTTTAAAACTGCGAAGCAAAGTTGTACCAGTCACGCATATTTTAGACTTACCTCACCGATAACCTTTTGATTCGGGTAAAATATACGCGACTGAGGTAAACAAATAGATGTTGAGTCGTACAAACGCGACGTTTCGTACGTTAACGTAGCTTTTCTTTTACCGTTTCGTTGAAATAAATAACGCGATTTGTTATTTTTGGTATCTGAAAATAAGTGGATTGTACGAGGGATAAAAAGTCATAAAGTTGCTCGTTTCACAGTTGAAATAGCGCCTATTGCCGAAACAATGCAGAAAATATATTCTCAGCTTAGCGGTTCAAACCGGTTCGAACAGTTGTTTCTTCTCCTTGGAACTGAACCGGGCCTGAACAGAAAGCCGTGTACCCGAACCCAAACCGACTCATCAAAATTTCTGTTCTCTCTGGTCAGAGGGGAAAAGTAGACTCAGGGGCTGCTATAAGGACTGTGCAATCAAGTTTGGTTGTTCAGGCAGCGCTATGGAGCGCAGAATTCCTGCAACTATGGCATACAATGGTCGTATTCACTGGAGTCAAACTCGAGTGGCCGTGCGCCCTGCCGGACCGTGACGCAGCCTTGGAGTCTAAGAATTTGGAAACGGGTGCTATTCAAAGTTGCTCCTTTCGGCCACCAGCTGCACTGACTAACAGCTGACCATTGCACCTTCTCTTTACTGTCCCGTTGTGCCTGAACGTAACAGCTCGGTTCACAACGGCCAGAGTCGGTAAAAAAAAATTGGTGTCTGAATGCCGGAGGACGGTGTCAAGCTGATGTTTCCAACATTCACTGCCACGAGGCAATTCTTTGCTTAGAACTCCTAGACTAAGTGCGAATCAGTTTCGGCAACAAAAGGCGCATTATCATTAGCCACCTAGGGTCTGGCCAGCGAGAGATGAGTGGCGCTGTCCCGCGATGCATGTAATGTATTCCCGTAATTTTGTTCAAAACATAGCTGCAGTCCAAAAGCACACATTTATCGCTGCAACTTTACGAACCTGGCCGAACGGACCCGCACTTATTTTAACGACACGTACGGCGAGGCCGTCATAATACTGGCAAAGAATGGCTGTTTTCCTCGACGAAGCGAAACCAAAATCTTTGTCCAGGATATCTTACTCCAGTGACATACACACAGTCGGCCTACGTGCGCGACTAGCACCGTACCGCGACGGCCAGAACTACGGTGTCGGGAGCACGACCCAAGTGCTCGGCGTTTCGTGCCGCCAGAGTAATGAGGGTCCCAAACTCTCGATCAATTACGTCGCAGAAACTACCGGATAACGCCGTACATTATCATAATCCTGGCAGACGACAGCGGATAAACGGATGCAAACAATACTATTGTACCGGTGTCTTGATTCATGGAATTTCAGTTGAACGGTAGGCCGCGAGACGAGTTAGAGGATGACGAAGGTGTGTAGGGTCCACCTCCGCAGGGACAGTGGCTGTTCGCTACGTAGTTGCAACGTCACCAGCCAGAAACCGAAAGGCCCGCACCAAGGTCCCAGCAAACACGTCGGTCACACGCGCATTTCGGCCGCGTCGACGAGAAGGCAACAAAAGAAGTCTGGCTCACCGTTCCTCCTCCTCCTTCCTGCGCAGCGACGCATTTATCCTCCTCTGGATGGCCGGGTTGGAGATGAGCTTGCGGCTGGCCCCGGGGGAAGAACCCTCGGAGATCACCAGGTGGCGCTGGCCGCCAAGCAGAATCCGCTTTGTGTCGTCCTCCTCCCCTTCCTCCTCGCTCTCCTCCTCTCCGCTCGAGCTGGTCGAGGAGTCCTCCTCCGCCGCCTTCGCCTCCTCGGACGAGGAGCCCTCGCTGCTCGAAGTTTCGTCCTCCTCCTCCTCTTTGGTAGGCTTGTGCTCCGGCTTGAGAATGGGTTTCACCGCCGCTGCTTGAGTTGGCTCTGGATTCTGCTCCGGCTTGAGTATTCCGCGGATGTCCTCCTTGGTCTCCGGGCCATCTTGCTTGAGGATGCCCTTGACGACTGGCTGCTGTCCTGCCTGAGGCTTGAGGATGCCTGTGAAGACAGACAACAATGCCCGTCTACTTTGCTAGTTTCCTCTTGGAGCTCGGAGAGGAAATTTGGAATCGCTACGTGCAGTAGTGGAGACATCTGCGGCTTGTTTCGCGCATCTATTTGTGGACGTGCCCTAGATGTGTGTACTAAAGATGAATTAAAATTAACCTCCGTGGTAAAAGCGTCTCTTTTCTGGAATCAAACTTGAAAGTTTAATTGTCTCACAAAAATTGTGCACTATCTCAGCATCTTATGTCTTCGATGACAAACAGAAATTTGCAGCATTGATGTTGAGACTATTCATTGTACAAATTTGTGCTTGGGTTCTTTTATTGTTTCGATTTTTTGTTTTTAATCGAGTTTTAGCAATTGCCATATCTCACACACGAGCCTTTTGAGCTAATGTGTGTCCTAATTATAGTATATTTCGAAGATGAAACCAAAATTGTATTGCAGTCGCCGACCAATCTTTCGGACTCTGAGGGGACCCCGAAATTGTCCAAATAATCAAGGGCTGAAAAATCGATTTCAGCCAAAATATCAAATTTCCGCGCATATTCCGCCGCGTATTGGCTACTTTCCACTTGGTGGATGTCAATTTTAAAGGAGCTGCGCAACGATTTTAACGTTGAAAGAATTGGAGTTTTCTACTTTTGACACGGTTCCCCTTGTCACAAAGGACAGAAAACACACCTCCTTCTTTCGAAATGTTGCGATTCCGCCGCGTAATCGCGAAGCAAAAATTAGAATATTCCTCGACCTGCAGCCGCGAGCGGCGGCCATGAGAAACAGAAGGCATGACGTCAATGGGGAATCTTGTAGAAAGATAGTAAGTTGCGCGAATACCTGCTCGATAAAAGGTAACTTTTGTATAAATCTTGTCGTTCCAACATAAATATAAATGCGTCAAAAACCTGGTATCATCGACAAAACTTTTATTATACGGAGTTACAGTGGCGCCATCTATCCTAGGTCCACAAAACCGTCAGCAGCGGAACAGCCGCCAGAAACCGGAGGGGGGACAGGGCCGGACGGAAATGGCCGGACCCAGATGAGACTTTCCTCCTTTCACCACTGCCAGCACGTGGTCACGCGGTGGCGAGCGGATGAGTTCTCGCTGCTTACTGATGGCTCTAAAAAGAGAGCTACACCGGAACCCCGCGCCTCCCCCATTGACGTCACAGCGCACGTGACTCGGAAGTTAGTGAAGGAGTTGAGAGGCGCCCAAAACCTCAATCTTTGTCCATGTTTAAAATAAAAACTAGAACATGCAGGCAAAAGCGTTTTTTTTTTGTTCTTTCTTCAGAAAGGTCGAGACAGCAACTCCCAAATTATTTAAGCAAATCACTATAACTGTTGCACAGCTCCTTTAAGTTCTCGCGCAACTTCCGCTTTACATTGTTCACTTTTCGCTCGTTTGTCGATCTGTTTTATCACGGTGCTGCGCTTTGTCGGCGCCTTGTTAAGGGGATACACCCCCTGGGAGGGTCAACTTTTGAACCCTTGGCTTAAAATTAATGAAATTTACAGGGTAGGCTGGTGGTCATGCTAGAGGGTGCATGACAAACTTTCAGGTCTGTCGGTTAAGTGGGAAGGAAATTAGGGCAGCTTCTATCAGCAACACCCCTACATTGTTTAGTTAGTAATCTATCGTTGGAAAACTATCGCATGCCTAGGATGTGCGCCTATGGAAAGTTTTTTGTAAAAAGTCGCTGATTTCTATAAATTTTCTCTTCTGCAAAATTGGTCAACTTTTTGGTCTTCTGTGTCTCCGACAAAATGTCAACATTTTTTATAGGAGACATCCGTAAAGTGACAAACAAACTCCATAGGCGCACTCCTTATTAAATTTTAGTCAGGAAAAGTGAAGAACGAGCCTTCCCTGTATTGCCATTATCAAACGATAGATTGACTAAAATGGAATTTATACCAAAAAGTGGAACGGAGAAGAATGTGTTCAAAGTGCTCCAAACCCTACCTTTTCTTTAGCTTCGGTGGACAGAAAATAATTTATAAAAAATTAACTATGCAGTGTAAACTAGTAAATATTTCTGGGAATACTCTCTGGATGTAGATGAATGTAAATATGTAATTTTTCAAAATCAACGTTTTTTGTAGAATTGCTTTTCTCTGGGTAGTGTCCCCCCTTAACACAAACAGCCAAGTTGAAGTTGGTGCCATTTGGCAATATTTGGAGACAATGTTTAGTCCACCAAGCTCGCTTCAATACTAAGCCTATCCACAAAAAACCTTCGCGCTCAAAGACCGCAAGAACGGCAGACGGCCACTCTTCTCGCAAATCACGCAAATTATGTCCGAAATTTTGGTCAATGTTATACGTTAACCCTATTGGGTGAGTGACGGTTTGACGAAAAGGTCCGAATGATCGGGCGTGTCCAAAATATCGGCCTCCAAAAAAATCAGTCGGCAACTGTACATCTTCACTGCATCAAAACCTGAAAAGTCTGTAGTTTCCGATATTACAGGCCTGTACGTAGTTTCCAATACTACAGGCATGTTTCAAATTTGCCTCATTATACACATAGCTTCGCTCTGTCAGTTTTTATTGCAAAGAGGTTTTACTTCAAAAGTGGTTAAATAATAAATGAGTAACACCGTCAGTTTTCTTGCAGAAACCAGAGCCCCAAATGGAAAATCCAACATTTGCCACACCCACTTCACCCAATGTGACGAGTCAAAAGCACTCACTCTTGGGCGCAGCAGCCGCCGTAGCCGGAGGAGCGGGGCAACACTCTTCCGGTGGCGACGAGTGCGACCTCGCCCTGGTCAGGGGCAGCCCCAGGGTCGCCTGCGAGCTGGTGGACTCTGCCTCCTGCTTGCCCGGCATCGCGCGTCTCATGCTGCTGGAGCGCACCGGAGGCCGCTGACGCAGCACATCCAGGCTTACCTGCAATGAGGAGGAGAGAACTCGAGCCTCTTGGGAACTGAGCTCGAAAGAGCCTTTCAAATTCATTTCTCCATCCTGGGCATCCATCACGTTGCTCTCCCCAATGCCCTCCTTTGGGAAGAGCAACCTTTACAAGGAGCTTCGCAGATGGGCACCGCAAGCCCAGAACGAGCTCTGGTCTTTCAGCATCCTTGCCAAGAGTGTGCACTCTCGCAGTTTGTTCATCGTTCAGCAGGATTCGGGGCAACATGCTAGTGCTTGTAGCTTTGCTCGAAAATAAAATACAACAAAGTAGCGCGCTCCCATTTTGTTCTTTCACATTTGCCCTTTACAGTGAAACAATTTCCAACAGCTGTTTAGGAAGTGGACACTGTAGGTGAACTCTGCTTTTTCTTTTCGCATGGGCCTCTATAATTAAGCAACTTATCCGAGGTGTCAGGGGGGCTGCAAAACTTGGCCCACCCCCTTGGTTCAGATTCACTCCCCATGAAGGAAGAGGCACTATATTGGTACAAATTTCCCCTAGCGGTGTGGACACATCAGTTTCTAAATAAACCACTCACTCAAATGGAAACTGGTGGTTTTTGCCTTACTTAATTGATCCATGTATGAGCAAAAAAACTGACATTCTTCTTTTAAAATTTTGAAAAATCTTTACAATTTTCTTAAAGGGATACTACAATGAAATTGTTCGCATATTTCGCGGTTTATATTTGTTCCAGGGAGCACTATCACATCAGACACGCCAATTTCTCGTTCAAAACGAATTAAACAATTAGAGACACCCGGTGGATGTTGCTTAAGCCTCATTTGGAATGCCCGTCTAGGAACCTTGACAGCTAGCGACGATGCCTGTCTCGCCTAGAAGTTAACGCATTGAACCTGACGTCATCCGACCAGCTCTCCGGTCATCACGAGAGAAAATGGGATGGAGGAGCTCCCCTCTCACTGGAACTCTCTTTTGTGTTTCCCAGACGTCGCTATTGTCCCTTTAGAAGATTATGGAAGATTAACCCATCACTCAAAATTCGTACAGAAGCAGCTTTGCGGTTAGTTGCAATGGCCCGATCGCTGGCGTGCTTCGCCGCTTGGGTGGCTGGAACGGCTAGGACATCCTCTCGACATCAGCCTCCCCGCAGCTTTGCTCGTACCGGGACAATCTATGTCACGATTGCGCCGGATGTCACAAGCCCCGCGTTGGCTGCTGTTGGAGCGCTAGTGAGGGTGGGCCTTTTATAACGGATCCCACGGCCATCAGGCTCAAAATACAAACGTGCGATTGTCATTCACGGATATTGTGGATCACATTCGGCCTATTTCAGAACGTGACGGGTATATTTCAAGTTTCGTTGACGTATCCCTTCGAGGCCGATGTAGCAGACTTCGAGTAATGGTTCGATTATTCATAAATGATACAACCCCTAGGTCTTAATTATGAGGCCGCTTGCAATCATCCATCCCCGTGGCACTTTATGAAAGAGTAGACGCGTCCAGAGACTTTTTCCACAGCGGCTTCTCCAAACCCGTTGATTAGATTTACCGAGTGACTAGACTGGTTAATTCGTAATGTTGGCAACGTGCCTCCGGCACTTTAATTTGTCCTAGAGCATAGATTCTTAAACTGGTTTCCTAGGAAACCAGGAGTTCCTGAAGCACCAAGATACCTTCGACAGTCCCTGCTTCCAAGTAAAGTGCTCTTACAGTTAAAGCATGATTTTCCAAGATCTGAGCCATTCCTTAGTGCATAACTATGTGGCAAACATTCCCTATTTTTGTGCATCTATCTTTACAAAGTTTGTGTAGAACAGCTCCTGGCTTGGCATTGATAGCCGAGTCTCAGGTCAGTTCCTTTTAGATAGAAGTAGCAAAGTTATCATTTCAGTTATCGCAACAAAAAAGTAATTCCCTACAGTTAGAAGGACTTTTAAGCAGCTTTTTCGTAATAGAGAGAAAGACTAAACAAATGCCCCCAACTCCACATTTACTACGGGAAGTGCGAGCAAAGTTTGCGCAAGTTGGCACGAAGCAAACCTAACGCTCGCAATGTGGGAAAACATAATACGAAAAGTGAGAGGAATGGCCACATTGTACTTTTTCAATGAGAGCTTCATGCCCAACAAAAACCGAAAAGTAGCGTCCTTATTCTCGCAGTCACTTTGGAAAATGGAATAGAACTGCAGCGTTAGGTTCTGAAAAGGTGGCACGTTACAGTTCAAAGATACCAAATAAGTAACCAAGTTACAGTTACTTGTAATGGTATCACCGCCCAAGACTGGTTCCAAGTCAAATTCGGGAGTTTTACGTGGGGCATCTGGCATGCCCCGGCGGAGGACCAGGGATTGATTTTGACCACCCGGGTGTCATTCGACGTACCACCAACCGCTTCTCATTCTTTTTTGTTCAAAGGGGCACGACAGAGCATATCCCAGCGCAAGCTCTCGGCACGGACCCTTCCACTGTTCGTTAGCGGCCTTCGCATCTTCCCCCACGGGCGCGCGCCGTCCTTGAAGAATGGCGTCGCCCCGAACGGAGGGACGCCGAGGCCCGGACGCGCTCCGGCACTCACCGTCTGGTTGAACATCTTGAGCTTGTCGGCCAGGCTCATCTTGGACAGGGCGTCCTCCTTGGAGTCTTCCTCCTCGTCCTCCGCGCCCCCGGCCGCCTTCCGCAGCTCCCCCGTCGTCACGGGCTGCGTCCGGAAGCGGGGCAGGGACCGGCGCTCGGCCGAGGTCGGCTTGGGGGGACGTTTGCCTGGCACGTTCAGGGACGGGTCCACGGTCCTCTTGAACAGGGACACCTTCGCGGCCACGCTCAGCTCGCTGGGGTCGTCTTCGTCTGCCGCCGCAGCCGCGGGCTTGCTCCCGTTTGACCGCTTTCTAAGGAAACAAAAAAAATTGCCAACGACCTTTATGTTTCAAGCAGATACCATATTTACTCGCATAATGAATGCACCCCCCAGAACGGGTACCAATATTTTGACTTTTTTTGCCCCTCGCGTAATGAATGCACCTCCAATTTTTGGCTCTGCGAGTCTCGAATTACGTCCAGCTTAGTTAGCCACCAAGCCCACCGAGCCAATTTACTTTCGCCGCCAACTGGTCAGGCTAAGTCGAGCCCAACCAAGCCACTCACGTAATGGCTGCAAGTGTGTACTTGCAGAAGTGATCAACCGTGAAACCGAGTGGCGCGCACACTTGACGAAGCTCGGGTCGAGGAATTGCCCAGCCCCGGACATTCTTCGCCAATTGGATGCACCGATGTCAACAAACACGCCATTGTCTGTGGTCCACTTTCGGACAGTGAAATAGTGAAAGTGGTTAGGCCTAAGAGCGGTCACATCGCTCTCCGTGCCGAGTGAGCTTCGTAGGGCGTTTTTCCTTCGGCAAAAGCATGGTTACTGTGGCGCGCCCCCGACCAGCCGTGGGTGCGCCTTTACCAGTGGAGACGTGCCACAGTACCTTGCCGTGTCATATTAGCACCTAATATGACATTTGCACGAAGTGTGTAAATGAAATATTTTACCCTGCGTAACGAACGCACCCCCCGAATATGTGTCAACTTTTTGGGAAAAAAAGTGCGTTCATCGTGCGAGTAAATACGGTAACGCATTATTGGGGCTTGCTCCGAAGTTCCTGGAAAATTAAGATTATCGCAACTCGTCGCTCGAATTATTTGGACGGACGGCCCGGTGCAGTGCGGCTCTCATTATCATTTTGCCGGCGATGGACGTTGACCCGGTGATCTTGTAGATCGAGAATGGAGCATTTGCCCACAATGCAGAGTACAAGGTAGCGAATTTAACCGGATATCTTCGCGATGTTGGCCCACGAACAGATTAACGCACGCACACGAGCCCCGTCGCCCTAGACACCAAAGGCACTCGAAGAATCGGCGAACCGAGACCCCCAGATTCCCTAGTCCTCCGAGTACCTCTCGCCCGTGTGGCAGGATCACAATTCTGAGGGCAGTGCGCACGTTCAAACGTGCAAACACTGAAAAAGGTAAAAACGCTATTGCCATCCTTCCATTGCCTAAACACATCGGAAAACACTGAATCCATGTTTTTACCAAGTTTTTTGCCGTAATAACTACGTAAAAAATGTTAGTCTCTTTCTACGATATATTTCCTTCGCGCGTGATTAGCACGGGCACCCTCGTAAGCGAACAGTACTAAAAGGTACTCTCAGTGAATACCCTGCAGGGAATGCACTGCGAGACACCTGCGTATACATAAACAAATAAAATTAATAAAGAACACTTGCGTGGCATCCATAATTTCTTCGGCCGTGATTGGCAGTGTCCTCCGCCTGAGACGGTCCTCGCGGGTCGGACGCCTGTCTGGACTGTTCGTCTGCGGAAACTCCAATCTCTTGACAACTGGAAGTGGGTCCGGCTTTGGTTCCGGCTTTGGTTCTGCCTTCGGTTCTGGCTTTGAATCTGACTCCTCCTGGCTGAAGACGCTCAGTGATGCCTCCTTCGAGACTAGGGTACGGAATGACCGCACTGACTCGAGGCTGCAACACAACAATCAGAGTCTCAACCGCATGCACAAAGAATCCCTTTCACCATCCAACTGTCCAGACTACGAGAAACATTGAAGCTTTGAAAGTTTTGGTCTCTTACAGGCTAAAACGTAAAGTATCCGAGTTACCGTCGGATTTTTCGGACTCGACAGGGATCGTGCAGATATCCGAATAATCGGGCAGTCCGAAAGAATGATATCGGTCAAAATATTAAAGTTGCTCGCAGCTTAAGTTGGCATCGACTACTTCCCACTTGTTTAATGATTGCGGCTTTGCTCCCTATTATCGCGCTACATCATTTGGGCTTTCTCGGGGATTTTCGTTGGTGCACGCGGCAAAGACGCAATTGGTGCATACTATGAGACAATGTTCAGCCCGCCAAGACTGATCTGCTACCAGGTCGCAAGATCAAGCAACGAGTTATATGGTGTCCAAAATTTTAGTCGGCGTTACGCATTCACCCTCGTGACAAGTAACAATCCGAGTAATGCAGCGTGTCTAAAGTTTCGTCCGCGACTGTGCATCAACACGCAATACCTGTCAGAGGCCTTGATCTCGCTGGCCGTCACTGGCTGAGTCTTGTAGCAGGAGGCATTCCTCCTGTGGTATTTCTTGAGTTGGGCCGCACGGTCCACAGAAGAGCCCACAGCTCCCCTGGAAAGTACATCTCTTTTATCACCGGCGCTTCTGCTTTTGGGGATTATTGTGGCGGATTAGGGAGATTAAGACAGCAAGCCATCCTTCTATCAATCCTCGAATGCTCCATCTAGACACGACCAAGTTGTATCAACGGAGCCACTGATTGTGCGATGCAACGAGACGTGCGTGTCAGTTCTCACAATAATGGCAACTTCAGATGTTGCTCAAATACTGCCCTTGGCTACTTTTCAAAGCCTGCGACTATCTAGTTATAGTCTTGTTCTACATAAGGATACCAATATGTGCAATGCTATCAATAGAAATTCCCCAAAGCACCCGGAGTAGGGCCTTTAGAAGGAAGCAGGGTTTAATCCATCAGTGCAGATATTGCGCCTGAAACGCATCTCAGACCGGTCTGTTTACTGAGGCCACTTCGTTGCCTTAAAGGAGCTGCGCAACGATTTTAATCTCGAAAGAATTTGCACCTTGTACTTTTGACACTGTTTATCTCATCACAAAGGGCAGAAAACACACATCCTTCCTTCAAAATGTTGCGATTCCGCCACGTAATCGAGAGGCAAAAATTTTAACATTTTCCGATCTGCAGCTGCAAGCGGCAACCATGAGCACCAGGCGGCGCGACGTCAAAAAGGGACTTTAAAAAAAAATACTAAGTTGCGCAACTACCTGCTCAATAAAAAGGAATTTTTAGAGGCGAAGCTCCTTAGGGTCTAGCCTTGTCCGTCCGTCCGGCGTCCGTGCTCACAAAAAAAGAAATAAGTGTTTGCGCAGTCGACAGGATTCGAACCTGTGCGGGGAGACCCCAATGGATTTCTAATCCATCGCCGTAACCACTCGGCCACGACTGCGGGACGAGTAGGGGGCTCTTAGATGCGGTAGCAACTCAAGAGCTGGGGATGTCATGGATGAAACGTTGCATGGAGCCGCTCAACGTCTATACAGGAGAGGGCGCTGCGGTCAAATGCTCAAATGCGTATATAACCACGTTCCATACCACACACTCTCTTTCTGACATGGACCGTTGACTTAAGCGGTGGAGATGCGTTCCCACAGCTTCTAGCGGACCCAAGCTGATCCGCTAGAAGAACCGCTGGCTCTGCGTTTCACCGACCATAAAGCAGTAATAATGAAGTCGAAACGCAACCTGGAACACTACCTATGAGCAATAAAAAAAATCAGCACCATCAGCACTACCTATGAACAATAAAATCAGTATCATCAGCACCACCAGAGCTTCGCCCCAATCAACATCATTCACCACGTGGAGATGCAGTCATATTTTTATGAATCTCGTCGTTTCATCGTAAATATAAATGCGTCAAAAACCTGGTATCAACGCCAAAATTTTTACTATATGGAGTTTCACTGGCGCCATCTATCCGAGGTCAACGAAACTCAACTCTATCTGTTACTGCGAGGAGCGAATGCAAGCACGTGGTCACATGGCCACGAGCAGGTGAGTTCTCGCTGATCACTGATGGCACTAGAAAGAGCTTCACTGGAACCCCGCGTGTCCCCCTTTCAAGTCGCAGTGCACGCGACTCTGGAGATGGTGAAGGAGTTGAGAGATGCCAAAAACCTCAATCTTTGTCATTTCTTAAAACAAAAACTAGGACATGCAGGCAAAAGCTGTTTTTTGTTCTTTACTTCAGAAGGGTCGAGACACCAACTCCCATAATTATTCCAGCGAAGCACCGAAACTGTTGCACAGCTCCTTTAAAGGGACACTGGCGGGGTATTTATATTCGCCGAGCTTTTTTATTGAGCATGACCGACAAGAGCCCAACTCTCCAGAGCACGATTTGCGGCTCGAAATTCGTATGCCTTCAGGCGCGCTCACTCTCTTTTCTAAAGTCAAGTGCCCTTCAAACTGATGTACAGCGAATATATTCCAAGTCGCGGGTCATCTAAGGCGCACATTCAGTACGAAAAAGAGAAAAGAAAACAAACCCCAATCTTTTGTGGTTTCCAAGAAGCCGCAAATACGTCGATTGAAAAACATTGTTGTACAGATCGCAGAGAGATGTGTGCGCCATTCTCAATATGGCGACATAGAGCGGGCCAGACGACGCCGTGGCGGCGCACGAGGGACCGACGTCGCGACGGACGTGAGACCGCCACTTTGGAACTGCGGTACGTGGTACCGGCCAGTCGATCTTCAAGCGCAGAGGAGCAGGGGCGACGAACACAAGTGCGAAACAATCGCGAGACAAACGGTGCAAGCTACGTCCTCGTTGTCGTCGTCTGCTTCCCACACCCGAGGAGTGGAGGAACGGGAAAAAAATTGGGTAGGGAGCGATAGCCACGTGACTTCCGGCAACTCTCTCCTCCGAGCCTCTGTGCACGCGTTTCGGTTTTCAGCAGTTGCGTTTTTTTCTTTTTTTACTTTATTAAAAATATACGAGACTTTGTAGCAAAATATTGATTGGGTAGTCTTCACACTAAATCCCCTGGCAAGAAACTTAAAAATATTTTGGGGGGGGAGAGGGGCTGCCAACACGAAAAGTGAAAATTTTCTTAGCGGACGCCTGAAATTTCCCTAATTTTGCCGAAATTTTCCTCGCTTGCCCAAATAATTATGTAATACTAAATATTCATTGTTTTCTGCATCACTTCCATTTCTGCTATGAGAAATATATGCCCAGCGCAAGTTTTTCCGCTTCTTGCATAAGGGTCGCGATGATATCAGGACGCCGAGCTCTTATTGGCCGATCGAAAAACATAGTGGGTAGACCTCGAGGCATTTAGCATCGAGGTTTAGCCACTTTCCTTTCAACCAAAGCCAATCGGAGCTCGGCGTTGTTCTGACGTCACCACAACCCCTGTGCAAGAAGCAGACGACTTGCTCTACGCATAGCCTTTACGCTACGCATACATTTCGCAGGAAACAAGTTTATCGAGCCAAAAACCGCGGCCAAAGCAAATCCGGCGAGGGAAGTGTCACCGGGAGATTCAAACTGACGAATGAAACCCTATCTTCGCCTTAGATGTTGCGCACGTCATCGGAACATTGCATCGCTTTAACAACTTCATGAGCGCTTCTTATAATAGTCCAAAACAAAAGCTGCAACGCAAGCGAGAGTTCTCAAACTTGAACACACAGAACACGACGGCACTTCACAAAATAATATTAGTCATGGTAAGTCTATATCTCCAGACATTGCAGTATTTCATCTTATACTCGAGCTTTTTTTTTTTTAGAGTAGGCACAGCAGCACTCTCAGAATCTTCGACTAGGCTGGTACCTTCCACCATAATTTTCGGGGGACGATGAAAACTGACGTTGCCCAAAAACATTGGGTGGATGGATGGATGAATGCTAAGGCTGTACCCTCTATAACAAGCGGCCTTTGTGCCACCTAGCCTAGTAATCCTCAGTGCTGCCAGAAGGTCGCACCACAAACCGCCAAACGGCTGGAGGAAATGACCGAAATGTAGCCAAACCCGCTAAAATTCTAGCTTATCCCGAAACAAATATTATAATTGACCTAGAAAATTCCAGACATATGCGGTGCCCAAAATTTCCCTCATACTAGCAAGATTCCCCTTATTCCCACATAGACCCGAGTATTCCTTTAATCTGGGAAATGTCCCTCAGGTTATAGCCAACCGACGGAAACTCCAGCAGCCTCCACTCGAGACGCCACGGTGTCTACGCATGCTCCGCTATCAGCCGCCAAAACCTCGCAGCTTCACGACACATTTTCTCGCCATTTCGGAATCACTACAACAGACAGACGGTACGACCGCATCCCAAAATTCACTCAATATTACTCCTGGGTAAAGGTTTCGTACCTCGGCATTCTAAAAGCTAGCCGCGTACAGTCTTTCAATCTGCGAGGTCACGTGAGTAACTCGGATCCATTTGGGTAAGATTTGGATCGCAGCCACGAGACGCCCAACACACAGGTCGGAGATGCGTTTCAGACACGACGAGCAAAGTCTGACTTACGGAAGTTTGGGCTCGACGGCCGAATCTCCGGCACCGCACTCTTCCGACGCACTGGCTGCGACAAAGTCCTCGCCGCCGAGAGTCACGCTCACGGGAGCCCACCTCGCCGCGTAGTCCGGACTCCAACCGGTGATCACCCTGGGCTCCGACGCCGACCTACCCCTGCGCAAGAAAGCGACCGGCGACGACGGAGCTCCGCCTTCACCAACTTCGCCGCCCGTGTCGCCCGCGGGCACCCGAACGACGGCGAGCACCGGCCGCGACTCGAGCTCGATGGAGTGAGAACGCCTCCGCACCACAACGGCGCCCTCGTGCGCGTGCTCGTGGCTCCAACGCCGGCCCTGCGGCTGCGGCTTCAAGATCGGCTTGGGCCGCTCCTCGCCGTCCTCGTCCACCGACTTTCGCTTGAGGATCGGCTTCGGCTCGCTCGGTGCACCGCCCGCGTCGTCGTGGCGCTTGAGGATTGGCTTGGGCCCGCCGACCGGCGGCGGCTTGGCTACGTCCTCCGGCTTGCTCTTGAGGATCGAGTGGAGCTCCGGCGAGTGGTCCCGCTCCTCCGAGCTGCTCGACTTGTTCTTGAGGATGGAGTGGCGCGGCCGGCGGTCGCCGCCCACCGACGCGTCCTCGTCGCGCGAGTTTGCCTTGAGGATGCCGTGCACCGCGTCAGAGAGCGAGGCGCGGCGGCACGACCTCGGCTCCTCCGCCCTTTCGTCGTCTCGGGCGTCTTCGGAGGCCTCGACGCAGGGAGGCGCGATTGGCTTGGGGTGTTCGGCACCCAACGACGCCTCGGGCGACGACGCTAGCCTTTCGGACGGTTCGAGAAAGGACGTCGAGGTGGTATGGTAGGTGACACTAAAGACTCTCGGCTGGTGCTGGGGGTGGACGCCGACGTTGGCTTCGGCGTCCGAGACCAGACAATGCGACGCAGCTTCGACGAAACTTGAACTATCGGTAGGTTGCGGGGTCTTGAGCTCTCCCGCCTAGAAAAACAAAAATATCTTAGATTATAGCTTTTGATATTTCGTGCAAATCAAAGGGGCGTTCAAAACAGGAGGTGAACCAGTAACCGAGGTTCTCTTCACATGGACAACCGCAGAAGTCACTCTCCAAATGCCCGAGCAAACTGCTTGTTCGTGATCAAATTCAATTAGGTAACTCATATCAAACAGTAATTCCTGAAGGTATCAACCAGTTTAGTCTGCCCAGATACAAGCTTGAAACTAGCAGTAAGCTTGGTGCATGCTACATTGGTGATCACACGATCAAAACTCTCCATACTTCCTGGTCCAGCAAAACACAGCTAGGAACACAAGGAGAAATCTAGCCTTCCTCTCTACACGAGTGCGTCCCCAACCCGAGGTTCTCTTCACATGGACAACCGCAGAAGTCACTCTCCAAATGCCCGAGCAAACTGCTTGTTCGTGATCAAATTCAATTAGGTAACTCATATCAAACAGTAATTCCTGAAGGTATCAACCAGTTTAGTCTGCCCAGATACAAGCTTGAAACTAGCAGTAAGCTTGGTGCATGCTACATTGGTGATCACGATCAAAACTCTCCATACTTCCTGGTCCAGCAAAACACAGCTAGGAACACAAGGAGAAATCTAGCCTTCCTCTCTACACGAGTGCGTCCCCAACCCGAGGTTCTCTTCACATGGACAACCGCAGAAGTCACTCTCCAAATGCCCGAGCAAACTGCTTGTTCGTGATCAAATTCAATTAGGTAACTCATATCAAACAGTAATTCCTGAAGGTATCAACCAGTTTAGTCTGCCCAGATACAAGCTTGAAACTAGCAGTAAGCTTGGTGCATGCTACATTGGTGATCACGATCAAAACTCTCCATACTTCCTGGTCCAGCAAAACACAGCTAGGAACACAAGGAGAAATCTAGCCTTCCTCTCTACACGAGTGCGTCCCCAACCCGAGGTTCTCTTCACATGGACAACCGCAGAAGTCACTCTCCAAATGCCCGAGCAAACTGCTTGTTCGTGATCAAATTCAATTAGGTAACTCATATCAAACAGTAATTCCTGAAGGTATCAACCAGTTTAGTCTGCCCAGATACAAGCTTGAAACTAGCAGTAAGCTTGGTGCATGCTACATTGGTGATCACACGATCAAAACTCTCCATACTTCCTGGTCCAGCAAAACACAGCTAGGAACACAAGGAGAAATCTAGCCTTCCTCTCTACACGAGTGCGTCCCCAACCCGAGGTTCTCTTCACATGGACAACCGCAGAAGTCACTCTCCAAATGCCCGAGCAAACTGCTTGTTCGTGATCAAATTCAATTAGGTAACTCATATCAAACAGTAATTCCTGAAGGTATCAACCAGTTTAGTCTGCCCAGATACAAGCTTGAAACTAGCAGTAAGCTTGGTGCATGCTACATTGGTGATCACACGATCAAAACTCTCCATACTTCCTGGTCCAGCAAAACACAGCTAGGAACACAAGGAGAAATCTAGCCTTCCTCTCTACACGAGTGCGTCCCCAACCCGAGGTTCTCTTCACATGGACAACCGCAGAAGTCACTCTCCAAATGCCCGAGCAAACTGCTTGTTCGTGATCAAATTCAATTAGGTAACTCATATCAAACAGTAATTCCTGAAGGTATCAACCAGTTTAGTCTGCCCAGATACAAGCTTGAAACTAGCAGTAAGCTTGGTGCATGCTACATTGGTGATCGATCAAAACTCTCCATACTTCCTGGTCCAGCAAAACACAGCTAGGAACACAAGGAGAAATCTAGCCTTCCTCTCTACACGAGTGCGTCCCCAACCCGAGGTTCTCTTCACATGGACAACCGCAGAAGTCACTCTCCAAATGCCCGAGCAAACTGCTTGTTCGTGATCAAATTCAATTAGGTAACTCATATCAAACAGTAATTCCTGAAGGTATCAACCAGTTTAGTCTGCCCAGATACAAGCTTGAAACTAGCAGTAAGCTTGGTGCATGCTACATTGGTGATCACACGATCAAAACTCTCCATACTTCCTGGTCCAGCAAAACACAGCTAGGAACACAAGGAGAAATCTAGCCTTCCTCTCTACACGAGTGCGTCCCCAACCCGAGGTTCTCTTCACATGGACAACCGCAGAAGTCACTCTCCAAATGCCCGAGCAAACTGCTTCGAGGTTCTCTTCACATGGACAACCGCAGAAGTCACTCTCCAAATGCCCGAGCAAACTGCTTGTTCGTGATCAAATTCAATTAGGTAACTCATATCAAACAGTAATTCCTGAAGGTATCAACCAGTTTAGTCTGCCCAGATACAAGCTTGAAACTAGCAGTAAGCTTGGTGCATGCTACATTGGTGATCACGATCAAAACTCTCCATACTTCCTGGTCCAGCAAAACACAGCTAGGAACACAAGGAGAAATCTAGCCTTCCTCTCTACACGAGTGCGTCCCCAACCCGAGGTTCTCTTCACATGGACAACCGCAGAAGTCACTCTCCAAATGCCCGAGCAAACTGCTTGTTCGTGATCAAATTCAATTAGGTAACTCATATCAAACAGTAATTCCTGAAGGTATCAACCAGTTTAGTCTGCCCAGATACAAGCTTGAAACTAGCAGTAAGCTTGGTGCATGCTACATTGGTGATCGATCAAAACTCTCCATACTTCCTGGTCCAGCAAAACACAGCTAGGAACACAAGGAGAAATCTAGCCTTCCTCTCTACACGAGTGCGTCCCCAACCCGAGGTTCTCTTCACATGGACAACCGCAGAAGTCACTCTCCAAATGCCCGAGCAAACTGCTTGTTCGTGATCAAATTCAATTAGGTAACTCATATCAAACAGTAATTCCTGAAGGTATCAACCAGTTTAGTCTGCCCAGATACAAGCTTGAAACTAGCAGTAAGCTTGGTGCATGCTACATTGGTGATCACACGATCAAAACTCTCCATACTTCCTGGTCCAGCAAACACAGCTAGGAACACAAGGAGAAATCTAGCCTTCCTCTCTACACGAGTGCGTCCCCAACTACTGAACCCCACATTTAAGAGGAATGTCATTCCACAACTCAAGTGCATAAAAAAGCTTTCAAAGTTCACAGCAGCTGTAAAAACAAAAAGGCAGGCAAGGTGGTAGACATCAATCAGTTCAAAAGCACGAGACCCAAGTTTCGGACTTCCAAGTGGAGGTGAATATATTTCAATGTCCATCGTCAAGACACAAGTGGCAATATTATTTTTAGCAACTTTAATGACACGCATCGACATACCGTAATCAGTGCCTTTCCAAATACACAATGAACCTCCGTATAGTATGTACCGTATTTTCGAAATGTAGATAAAAAAAAAAAAAAGCTTTTTCTTACACAGTTTGCACCCGGTGCATAGTTCGCACCTGATGCTTAGTTGGCGCAAAAATCTTCTCGTACACGGCACATATTGACAAATGTCTGCTTTCTTAGCTTGCAAAGAAGCTCGTGTTACACATAAATCATCATTAACATACTCTCATTTACAAAATTTGTCACGTCTCGTCATAATGAACCATCTTGAAAAACAAAATTCTTGTATAGTCCACACGCGTACAGTCCGCACAGCCTAAAATTTCAACTTTTAAACCTGCGTAATCCGTGAACTATTGCCCGGAAAATACGGTACTGCTTTAGCGAAGGTATCGACGTAGTGAAGTAAATAATGTATGTTTGTACATACTTTATTTACTTTACATTTGAGAGAACTCCCTTTACTGTGGTAGTCTGTACCAGGTACATTGTTAACCAAAGCTCAAACAAATCTTGGCTAAGGGAAAAAGAATCCACTCCCAAAGCATGCACCATATCGAGGCAAAGTGCCGTTTCTACATACAAGAGCAGCGTTCTCTACACTTTTTAGTTGAGTACAAAGTTGTAGGTGCGCAATCTTGCCACAAACCTGCGTTGTTTTAGTTACCAATCAGCCTAAGCCTGGCTGCACAAAATATGCATTCCAGAAGCCTTACGTTTTTACTCGAATACATAAATGAAACTACTCGGCAGCTACGGTTGTTAGGAAGCATTCTTTGCCAAAATAGAAATGAAAAATTGAGCAGTCCCGCGTTCATCCGCAGTACAGTCACGGCGAAGTCGTTGGGCACCGGCGTCGTGTTCACGCACCGTGGGGTGCTTGAACAAGAGCGTTCAGAACAAGATAGACATTCCCAACACTCGAGTTTTTTTCCCCGTCTCCAGGCACGAGCTCTTGGTATCGACGGTGCTACGACGGCATTTAGTTGTCGGCCATTTGCCGTTTCCAGAGCGCGTGCGGCGGGCATCGGGTACTACAAAAACCGAAAGTACTATAGGGCGGGTTATTAACGCTGGGGCGTAGCTCAGTGGCAACGTCTCCGCTTCACACGTAGCGGACCCAGGCTAGATTCTCGCGGGCCATCTTCTTTCAGGATTTTGCGACTTCGGCGACGAACGCTTTGCATCAACTACGACAACTACAACAGATGTTATTTGCAGAGGTGAGAAGAGCCCGTAAGAACTATCGCCGTAAAATGCTGCTCCGTCTCGCTTTCCCGGAGTACACCTGCGCTGCGGACGGAGCACACTCCAGGACGCCTTCCCCGCAGCGCACAAACGGGTAGGGGAAAACACACTCTGTGCAACTCAACAGTTGATTTGAACGAGCCCTTTTAGAAGTTTCCTAAGACCAATATTTCCTACGATGATCCAAGTACGCACATATGACATATTTTTTAAAACTAAGGCGAAAGCATACTGTCAGATTAGGAAGAATTCTTGAAGGGTTGTTCCCTGAACATTTCAGAGGGCTCTCGCACATTGTACGGTAGTCAAGGTGTTCAAAGGCCGCGCAACACCCTGTCAACGCAAGTTGACAATGCCAACACTCACTTCACAGGGCTGAAGATTGTGACTGGATTCGGTGGCAACGGCAGACTGGGATTCGGTCGGCACCAGGGAAGACACGGAGAGAGAACTCAAAGGTTCCAACTGCCGGGGTTTGTCTGAAACTGAAGGAAAACACTCCATGACTAGCAACGACCCAAGACTCGGCACAAGCGTGACATAAAAACTCTCAGCCTTTCCACTCTGGTGAAGAAGGAAGACCAGCAAAGCTCTACTATGCTGGGAATGAAATATTTATAAATGTAAGGATTATGGTGCGACTGGGTAATTGGCTATTTGAACGATTAAGGAATCAGACATATATATAACGATCCGGGGTTGTTACTTATTTCGTAACCACAGTGACCGTGGCCTTGCGATCGATGTGGTACATCGCCATACGGCGTACGCTGACGGCAGGTACGTTCTTCGCGAAGTCTATACACGTCCGACGCCTGGTTGTGGGCACCGTAGGTTTGTTCACACACGCAAGCCCGAAGCACTCGAGCATAAACGAATTGAACCATTTTCCCTCCTGGCGTGCAATGTCAACGTTAAAGTCACCCGTCAGTACGGCAGACGTGTCGTCGCCGAGCATGACCCAGCCAAAGAAGTCCATCATGAATGCTTCAATGTCTCTGTTGGGCATCGCGGGGGGGACGTACACGACGGTGACCACCGGACCGTCGCGCACCTGGACGGAAAGGCTGGAAACGTTGCCGCCATCTATGAGCAACAGCGGCAACCAGATTGGTTGTCTGGTTGCCGCTGTCGCTCATAGATGGCGGTAGCTGTCCAGAGTTTTGTGTCGACATTTGTTTGGTACCGGACACGAAACTGGGGACCTTAACAGCTCCGTTGTAAAAAAGCAGAAATGAGCTAAAAGGTGGGAGCCCCGCTTGTGCTCAAAGAATTCTCTACTGGGTGATCCACTTCATCTGCTTCTGAATGCCGCTAATGGAACCTAACAGGCTGCACAAAACTTCAAGAGTGCCATCCCGCGCCACCTCTTGCCAAGCTGGGAAAGTTTCTCTCGGCCATTTCCCAGTCTAAGTTGCACCCACCTCCTAGAAACAGCCATTTTCACAAAACTGTCTTCGTACGAATTGCACCTTTGCATAAGTCTCGCTTCTTTATATGTACGATTGGCGTGGCGAAACTGCATCGATAAACCCGCAATATGTATTAAGATTGCAATGTAAGCGGAAGCAGGAGCCAGTTGCAATATTCTCGCCAACTAATCGAAAGAAATATAACCCCCGTGACAAACTTGCTCAGTTAACGTTCGTACATTTAAAGGGCAACTCCGCTTCATTTTTGATATTTAGAAAACTATGCAGCCCTCTTCAGTATCATACAGGAAGACCCCATGTCAAATATTACGATCTAATTCCGTCTATATATTTATTAAACTGGCTGCAAACTTTCAAATGAGCCAAGTCGCCGAAATCTGCCAACTCTAGCGTGCGACGTGAGGCGCAATCGTCAGCGCAGTCAATGCGACGGAGTTGGAGCGGCCAACTTTGAGCCACTACGTCAGAGGCATGACTATGTCACTCTCACGTTTTGTTTGTATTTACTTTTCAGAGTGAAATTAAACGATGACGTCATAAGTTTCTCCTCCCGGTGTTGGCTCAACCGCGTCCACGTGATCACCGTAACGCGGATGCGCTGCCCTGCGCACTTATCGGCCTGTTTCTCCGCTCCCCCTCTCCTCTTTCGGCTTCTCCCCTTCCCCCTCTCCCCCGGGCCATCACCGTCCACGCCATGCGAAGCGACCTGCCCGCGTCACGTGTCCTGGCCCTCGCCCCACGAACGTCACAAGACCACGTGGTTCGACGTGACGTGGCCATGACTCTGACGACAGGAGACCAATGCTGCCTGACGCAACCGAAGTTTCAGTTTCGGTATCAGATGATGTTTAAATTAAGATTACACAAATAATATTCCACATTTCACGAATCCAAAGACGTAGAGCTGTTTAGTAGTGCTTTGTGAAATGGAATCACATGTAAGCCTAAATTTTTCAGAATTGAGCGGAGTTGCCCTTTAAAGGGGCCCTCCAAGAGTATTTGAGCGTCTACGTTTTTTGCGGTTTCTCCACGCTAGTGGTCCCGGAAACCCAGTGGACAACCAAAGAGTTTAAAAATATTGGCGCATCATATTTTAATTTGACAACTCGAAAACAGCTCCTCCGACGGTGGCGCCGCAAAGTGCCGAATGCGCGCGCATAACGGCGCTCCCTTTCACTATACGTCACATTCACTGGGTTTCGTGATTGGCGAGAGCCGTCCCAGAAATTTTGAAGCGGAATAAAGTATATCGCACGTTAGCCGTCATTATTTCTCTAAAAAGTTGTTTTTATAGAGCTAATAAAGTTGCAAAGTAAAGTTCAAAAAGGGCGAAAACAATGCCTCGTTAAAGCCCCTCTAGGGACTTTACGCCTCGTCACTCATGCGCGCCTCCCAGCGGCGGAGTACCTTCTACTCGCCGAGGTGGCTCCGGTGGCGGAGTTGCGGGAGACGACCCTTCCGCGGCTTTCGAAGCGGCAGAGACGCGTCGCGGCGCTTGCGTGGTGTGTCCTCGTACGGCGCGACGCCCAGCTCCGCACTCCTTTTTAAGAATTAGGCGCTCAAAATCCGATAAGCCCGGTAAATTCATCGATGATGGCAACCAGATTCCAAAGGTACGATGGTTGCAGCGAGGCCTAATGGCCGACCGGGCAGACGGGCTATCAACCAAACTCGCGTCCAATTGGCCAGCCGCTTTGCTCCAATCGCTAAACTGTTTCATTTTACGTCATGAAGCGCAATGTTTTGCTTATTTAAAGTTGTTTTCTGCAATATTTAATTTGCTAATAACTCACAAAATATTGCGAATTTCTGTAATATTTTTTTCCCTCGGTGTTCCTGCTTTCATGGAGCTCCGTTTTAGCGCGAACTTCAAACCAGTCAAAAAATTGTTGGTGGGCCCCTTTAAAGAAGGAAAAACGCGGAAGCCACACCGTTGTGCGAGATGCACGGACGAAAAGTTCGAAAAAATTATGAGACTTGTCCCGGAAAATACTATACTCGCACACACGCGCTCCTTCAAACGTAGACGTATCTTATTAAAGGACACATGCAAAAAAAAAAAACAGCTTAGATGAAAAAAGGATATCATAAAACGATTTTACAACGAAGAAAAAGTTTTTTAGAGATATATTTACGGCGCTATACGAATTTGTAGTTGGCGCCCGTGGGCGCCGCAGAAAAGTGGCCCTTATCTATCACGTGACGGGCCCATATTTGTCACGTGGTGCTTGCGCTCTTTCGGAAGCTTCCTATGGCCTCTAAAAGTAACTTATTCATCTTTGTTTGAAGTATAACAAAAAACTAAGATTAATAAGTAACTTTTAGAGCCCAAAGGAAACTCCTGAAAAAGCGCAAGCAGACGTGATTAGACGTGATAGACCTGTGCGCCGGTCAGATGACGGCGGCGGCGCCCCGAAGCACACAAACTTGTGCGGCGACGGCGGCGTGGAGAAACGCGTTGAAGTGGCGTCGTACAACACTCAGCGTGCAACGACGGCGTGGCTTTGCGGCGCCGGCGACTCAGGGCGGTGGCGCGCGGGCCTACCACGTGACCAGCAGCGACTCCGGCGGGCGCCAACTACGAATTCGTATAGCGCCGTAAATATTGCTCTAAAATTTTTTTGTCTTCGTTGTAAAATCGTTTTATGATATCCTTTTTCCATCTAAGCTGTTTAAAAAAAATGTTTTTTTTCTTTGCACGTGTCCTTTAATATGGACACCACCATTCCCTCAAAAAATCGTCCATAATGCGAGTTGCCGGCAATAACGACTCGCTTCTAAACACTGCGCACTCGACCAGAAAGGCACAGGTTCGCGGAGCAAAGCAGTTGCATGCAGAAAGCAGTCATACGCAGGGTTGTTAGATTGACAGCTAGGTCGAGAAAGCACCCAACTCTCTTCGAGTAAACAACTCTACTCGCGCTAACCCTAAACAAAATTAATCTGTCAGTGATTGCAGAAATCGGGTGCTCAGTCCTCCATTCCAAAGAAATCATCGCTACTAATCTGTTTTTGAAGACAAAGTTACGCGAGTCAAACGTAAAAAAGGAATTTTTCTGCCCGATCGTACGGTTATAAGGAATCTCGTACCCTAAAGTGTCGATGACGAGCGTGGCTGGCTTTCTAAAAACAGAGGCATTTTAAAGTTGCAGCACTCGAGACAAGTGCCAACACAAACTCGTTTCTTATCCCGGCGCAACAAACGCCGTCGTACCTTATCGCCTCGTGCTTGGGGGACGATCGAAGCTCTGTCTCACCACTCAGCCCCCGAGACGCCCCAACACACGCAACCCAACCTTTGACCTTCAACTTGAGAAAAGGGAGCGAGAACACCAGTCAGAAATACCCCACCCTCGCAGGGCGGGGGGAGCCGACGGTCCACAAACACGTGCACAAAGTCCGCAGACTCTGCACTACCTGCCAAAAAGGAGAAACACTGCCGCCCGAATCCTCGCAAGCACACCGGAGCACAGTCGGAGCACAGTCGGAGCACAGTCGGAGCACGGTCAGAGCACGGTCAGAGCACGGTCGGAGCACGGTCGGAGCAGTTGCGAGGGACGTCGGAGCTCCCGTCGAGGGAGGGGGGGGGGGGCGACTACGCGGCGCTCGCGCGGAGCGGGCGGTGTCTCGTAGCGCTCCGCAGCGTCTGCATCTTTCCAGAATCCACGCGCGTGCGCGTATCCTGAAACTGGGTCTCAGGCTCTCCGCTGGCATTGGGGTTCGGAAACTAGGTCCGAGAAAGGGGGGGGGGGGGGGGGCTATTTTGGGGACTACGGAGGGAGAGGAGGACCCGGGGCCCAGAGTTGGGACAGGGCCAGGAACAACGACGACGCGAGAGGAAGGGGGTGCGGCCGTCAAAACAGCAACACCCTCCGCAAATGAAGCGGACGGCTGGGCGATGGAAGTGCCGGCGGCTTAGTTGGCTACGTGGGCGTCGAAAGGATCGCGACAGGGACCAACGCAGCGAGGACGAAAATTGAACCTGTACATCCTGCCCCGTTAGAAAAGACAAACAGAACACCCAACTCGAGAATTCTATACGCGCTGCAAAGGCTGGCCTTCCTCCGGAAAGTTTGAGACCGGGGCAGGAAAAGAAAGAATGCTCCCATCCGCATTCTTACGCTGCTCCGAGACTCTGCGTACAATTTTAAAGGTAAAATTTGCTCAACTGTTCTTATTGAAAAAAAAAAATATATAGAGACTGCGGGGCACGATAGTATTATGAAACGGGCTACGAGTTAAGTATTACGATGCAGTTATTTCTGAATGTTTATTAAACTGGCCCGCAAAGTTTCACAGGCACCGAATCAATGAAATCTGCTAATTTAGTGGAGGACGTCTGGCACAGCCAAAACCACGCTAATGTTCCGCATGTGGATTTCGTTTTACTTTTCCAGGCAAAGTCTAGGGGTGGTGCCAGCAGCAATTTTTTCAAATGATAGATTGATCATCCGATTTTCGCAATCATTCGTTAGGTTTGAGCTGTTCCAAATATATTTTGTACTAGTACAGTTGTCCAGATGAAAAGCGTTTGGTGATCTCTGGATTCTGCTGTCGGCATGACAACCCTGTGGGCAACCACTCCCAGGCTTTGGAAGGCGATGCCTTCTTGGTCAAGAGCACAGTGGCTAGAAGGGAGTGTGTCGAGTTGCGAGTGTGAGCTAACAAACGCAAGTTACTGTAATTGCTACAATTTCCGCAACTCAATACTTAATGCGAGACACACATAGATCTTAAGTTGGTACTGGCTGCAGAGTAGTTTTTTGCTCACACCGTTCCGCTACTTCGACGGTTAACGACCTCAATCTGCAAGTGGCACGACAACTGCACCGCGGTCATCTTTCTTGCTACGCAGGCATTCCCGTTGGGTTTGCCTTTATTTTTACTTTTACTCACGACCCAATCGGCTGCAAGGCCTCCCTCGAAGGGACACTGACGGGGCATTTATACCTGCCAAGGTTTTTATTTGTGCGTGACATATGGGGGGCCAAACTACCCAGAACACGATTTGCGGCTCGAAATTTGTATTCTTTACGCCCGAGAACCGCCGATCGAGAACTGGCCGGTTCGAGTCGTGCTCACGCTCTTCTCCGTGGTCACGTGCCGTTTTCTACGCTTTATGGTGTATTCGCACGACGGAGTTTCTTCCCGAGGAGAAGAGAAAACGTCATCGAGTTCTGAGGTCACGTGCTCCGCGTCACGGGCGTTCGCTGATCCCCCGAGCTCGCGGCATGCTCGCGGGGACCCGAGGAGAATCTGTGGCAAGCCTACAGAATATCCGCCGTTCCGTCGGTATCCGTCGGAGCGGTCGGGCCGCCTCTTTTGTCCCCCTGCTTTTGGGGAGGGACAATGATGAATAGCTTTCAAGTGTGGGGTGCCTTTTCTTTATTATTTTGTGCCTGCCTTTTTGTTCGATGAGCCCCCGAAAGTCTCCAGCAGGCTTGAAGTGTGGGGTGTCTTTTCTTTATTATTTTTTCCCTGCCTTTTGTTCAATGAGCCCCCGAAAGTCGCCAACAGGTTTGCGAAAAGAAAAACTCCGGCGACTCAACTATATGCGACTCCGTCGTGCGAATGCTCGCTTGGAGTTTCTGCACTGCTTCCTCCTTCTCGTGCCGTTTCCTTCTCTCAGCTCTATGACATACTCGGTTTTCTCCGGGGATAAAGATCTCTCGTGCGAATACACCATTAGACACAACCACCAAATATAATCAAAGTCGTGGATCATCAAAAGCAGACACTCAATAAAGAAAGTAGAAAAGAAATATAATACCCATTTTTGTGGCTTCTAAAAAGCCGTAAATATGTTGATGGAAGAAAAAAGAAGTTGCACAGCCACGTGACTTCCGCCAACACTCTCCTCCTCTACATTTCTCCTTCCTCCCCAGTCCAGTTTCGGTTCCAAGCAGTTGCGTTCTTCTATTTTATTAAAAATATACACGACGCTCTAGTAAAATATTGATTGGGTAGTCTTCCGATACCATAATGAATCGCCTGGCAAAAAATAAAACGAAAGTTTTGGGGGGTGTCCCTTTAAAGGGCCCATGAAATGAATTTTGGGCTGCAATAAATCAATCTATATTGGTATTTTACTAATAGCACATCGTTCAGTGGGCCAAAAGAAAAAAGGTAGAAAGTCAAAAGCTTGACTTTCGGTACGAAACTTTGAAAACACAGCGGACTATTTCGTACCTCCTTCCCTTCGTAAGCACGCTGCCTTTTCTCTGCGATACATCCGCGGACCCCGCAGCGCGTCATCGGGCCCCCGCAGCGCGTCACCGGGCCCAAACGAACGTCACACGACACCGGAGCTCAGTTAATCCCTTCACCCCTAAGCTGACATTGTGGTGGAAGCTACGCGCTTGCCGGACCAATCAGCCACCCCCCTTTCATCATCTCTCCTCATTCTCTGCGCGTGGGTATGCGCGAGAGAACGTGTGGCTGGCCCAAGGAGCACGTAGCTTCCACAGCACTGTCAGCTTCGGGGTGAACGGAGTGGGGAAAGCAACTTTTGTCTGAACTTTGAGCGACGGCTAATCTTCTAGGGGGACAATGGCTGTGTCCGGATTAGACAAACGAGAGTCCGAACAAGAGGGGACTCCCCTCTTTTCGTCTTCTTGAACTGTTTGGTAGAATGCGCGATTTATGAGTTGAGGAGGAAAGCTAAACAGAAAAAAGTTGGAAAAGCGTTTCATGACTCCTTTAAAAGCATACTTCATGTTTCGACAAACGGATTGTCCTGCCCACACAAGAGCGGTTCTTTCCTGGGTCCGGTTGTTTGGCCGCCCAAGATGTAAGGGCGTTTTACACCTCTTCAATGGACAATCCTGTCAGCATTGTAAGTAACCTCGGTGAAAGACGCAAGCACTTGAGAGGGAAAAAAAAGCTCTTAATAGCACACTCATACCTGTTATATGTTTTATGAATGCAATGCGTTTCTCCTGCACACTTGTAAGCCGAAGGACCAAAGATTGTTTCCTAATCCCTTTAGCTTCAGAAAAAATACATTAGCTCGTCGGCTAAAGCATTACCTTAGCAATTAAAGGCCGACCCGCAAAATATTTTTCAACCAGAGTGAAAATCCCCCTCGCCCCCCTTCCCATTTCCCCCTCCCCCGCAGCGAGGGGAAGGGTGCCGAGAAGGATTTTCACCCCGGTTGAAAAATATTTTGCGGGTCGGTCTTTGAAGAAAGGCGACGGTGCAAGTTCATTGACTCGCTCGTTAGCTTGGCTACTACGTGACCCATACAGCAGAGATTAAGGTAGGTACAGTCTAAGATCCTTATAACAGACCTCGATTTTAACTAAGATTTCGGTCTGTTGTAAAGATTTCGGTCTGTTGTAAAAGGGGTACGCTTTATGCAGATATGAAGTTGAGTCAATGGTACGAAGGTCAAAACCAATTCAACTTCACAAATCGGTGTGTTATATCCAAATGTCCGTTGTAATGAGCTTAGACTATCTTGTTTATGCTATGGAGCATATGCGGCTTTGTAAACACCAAAATCTTTGCAAATAAAAGAGCTACATTCCTCCTTTCGCTCGCAGCAGAATGCTCCCTGGTTTTTCACGCGTCACCACTTCCCTTTGGAATGCCCTCCAAAACTTGGGAATTTCAGCAGACTTTAGAAGAACCAGTTCTAAAGTCCAGCAACACCGACTGGGCCGTTTGGAAACTGCGTACCTCACTCTCGGGCGAAGGGCATTCCATCTTAATGAGCCTTTCCTGCTCAAACTGGAATGTAGCTCGAAGCGAACCATGCCGAACAAAAAAGGTCTGCTCCTCGCGGATGATGCATTTGTAGTGCCAATAGAAACACGAGTGCCAAAAACTATCCGCCTACGCCGTCCACTTCAACGAAAACTCGCTTGCCGGACTGCACGTCGCGGCAGAAGCGGAGCTTCTCAAATAAAGCTAAATTTAGCTGGACTTAGGAGCACCCTACTGCCAGAAAGCTCCCATACCTTCGATCCTCAAAGAAAACAACAAAATAAAAAAATAAACAAACAGAAGGCAAAACTCAATAGAGCTGAGGTTCTCATATAAAAGGTCCGCTCTGCGCTTTACGCAAGTACATTGTTCGTGGTGCACCTAGCGTGACGATGCAGGTTTTAAGAAAAAAATGCACAGCGGCGCAAAGATTTGGAAAACACAGTGTTTATCTAGCAAAGTATGCACCCTCGCGCATGTTACTTGCTATTACTTTCAAGAGGCTGCGGAAGGACTCGAATGGGTCGACCTTACCTGAACTGGAGAAAAGACTCGCGTCGGATGGTCGGCTCGCAGCAGCGGCTGCCCTCCGCCTGGGTGGCTTGTCCGCGGCGGCTCTGGACGATCCACCGGGGTTGTTTTCCGAGCGGCCACTGGCAGTGTTACTTCGGAGCTGGGGGCGGGACGATGCAAGCACGCAACTAAGCCGGCCGAAGTCGGATTCTTAGTCCATGCGCTAGTCTGAATAGCCGAGTCGAGCAAAGGAGGAGTTTTGGCGCTTCCGGCATTCTCCTACGCAGCTACGGGAAAATCTCCTTATCTATGTCGGCGAACCGTGCCACAAAATGTCCAATCGAGGAAAATGTACCGACAACGTTTTGTGCGGAAACAAAAGACGAGGTTGAAAACTGCCACTTTGTTCTGCTTGTACACTGATGCCATTTAGGTTTCCAGTTAACTTTTTAGGACCACGGCTATTGTTGGCCCTTCCGTAAAACCTCTACCAGTGTTCAAGATTAAGAGGCATACAAGAATTAGAAAAGGCAGACCGATTCTCGCTCCTATTAGGCATCAAATCTCGTTGCCGCCTCCGCCATTGACGACATTACGCATTTGTCGCGAGTCCTAATGTACTATTTTCTTTTGTTTCTCTCCAATTTTCAGAATAGAAGGTTGCCTCATTTAAATAGAGTCCTTTTAATCGCGAAAATGCAAATACTATCCGCACACAAGATCGCTCAATCAGTCGGACCTACAGCAACAAACCAATTATGCGAACAAAACTTCATATACATACCGAGAAGAGCAGTATCGCAATGTATCTTTTTTGCATCATTGAAAGTTACATCTTGAGACAATCGGCAAACACCGGTAAAAAATGCCCGGACCCAATGCCGACGGGTAAAAATGTTTCGTCCCTGGGACCACGAACTCCAGGCGATAGCTTCCAATGAACGTAATCTCGTTTCTAAAAACAAGTGGTAATGACCATCTTTTGTTCCAGATGTCGAGGAAAACATCTGTCGCAGCTTTAAAGCTAGAGGTGGGCGGAAAGGAACCTACCTTAAGAGGCACATTTTCATTGAGGTCCAAAGGCCGCAAGAGGCCGTGGCGCTCTCCTCGATGAGGCGCTTCAGGCTTGGCGTTGTGCTGAGTTGGATCTGTGCCGGAACACGAGAGATCTGCGTCTATTAACCAAACATTTTTGCCCATGGACGAACCTCGCTCGAAGAATAGTGGACGACACTTCCTCGATGCATCCAATGTTTGCCATATTTCAACGCAGAATGTGTTTCAGGGCTGGCTTCCAAGCCTAGAGCGTCGCAAAATGTTGCAACTAAGACACGATAACGCTGCCAGTTGTCTTTATAAAAAACTGTCCCTCCGCGAGAATCGGACTACCGGCCTCTCACTCAATAACTCGATACCCTATCCACTGCGCTAGTCGAGCAGCTTTCATGGTTGCTTGACTAGTTATAGTTGCTATATGTGCACTCGTGTTGCCCAAAGAGCTTGGTGCTCCAGCGACATGACGAGCTCAAAACATGCTGCACATTGTGCGCCTCGAGACTTCATTCGTAGAATTAGGGTGAGCTTAAACACCTTTTCAAAGTCTTCTCTTACACTGCTTATAAACGCGGTTAAAATTTTAACTAGAGGGGCGCGACAGACGAAACAAAAATACGAGGCAGGACGTTGTAACCTGTTTGTAACACGAGGCAGGACTCTGGATGGTGTTAGACCTACAGGGGAATAGGCAAGACGTACCTAAGGCATTGTGAGCATTGGTGGCGGCATTGGAGAGCAGGCGCAGGCTGCAAGGCAAGACAGCCACATCAGTTCGCGGCTGGGCAGCAAAATTACCTCCGCATACAACTACCCCCAAAACCCGATGCACGCCCATATTTACCAACACGCTGTTTGCAAACGAACAGGTGCCTGATTACACCGGGTATGGGCGCTGCACATGCTCAGAAACCAAACTCGCGCAAAGAAAAGCACACGCACCAACGGCAGTGCCGCCGCAGTGGAGTATCATCGCAGAGTTGAGTTGGCGTACAGACGGGGCAAGCTAAGAGCTTTTCCTATGTGGAAACAAAATTCCCTTTTCTTTTTTTCTTCGTAAGAGCGATTGCAAAGCAAGCGCTCATGTTTGTGCTCTCGGCAAACAAAAGGTCAATGCAGGACCTCTGCCAGTGGGCGGCTGGGCTGCAGCAGCTTTAATGCCAGAGAGGTGACAGCTTTTACTTACCCCCGTTTATGATCCAGAACGACTTCCCCAAAAAAGTTATACGGTATCGACAGATTCCTATTCTGCCACAAAATCAGCTTACCTATCTAGAACCACATGTACTACCAAGTATTTATGGCTCAGGCCATATTTAAGAAGGAGCCAGAGAGGCACCAGATTTTTGGCTACTTTTTACCTAACAATATCCCCGAGCCCTTACGAAACAAAACTAAATAAGAAACGGAAAAAAATCTTCCCTCCGGCAAAGGAAGAAAATTAACGGATGAATATTACGAGCCGTCGAATATTAAATAGGTCGCTAATCCGAGTGGCTACTTTTGGTGCATGCATTCGCAAGCCTGATTCAAGATCTTTGCATATAAGGGCTGCAAAAGCAACTAACTAGAGTTGTTTAAGTTCCTGTATTTAGTTATTATTTCAGTAACAAGATACCTCGGAAGTTGCAATCAAATTTCAGTAAATCTAACTTGGCTACATTTTTGGAGCAACTCGCTCCTTCGTATCGCAATTTTTTATAATCATGTTGAAAAATCCCAAAATCTATAGATTTAGTTATAGCATTGGTGCTACCTGCTCTCTCTGCTCTTCTGCAGGCAAAAGGGTGAATCGAGGTAGAACTGTGCCCTTTCACATCGATCAACAATTTCGGCACACTTCGAAACGGAGGGAAACTTTCTAAGCAATTGGGACGTAATATGGCTACTTTCTGCGAGCAACTAACGGCAACTATAGTCATTTAGGAGGCTGGAACTGCATTTCTAATCGCAACATAACGGCTGGCTCGCAGACGTGCGTTTGGGCGCAACCGACTGGATTCCCTACCACCTACGACGAAAGAGCACGCTGGTGCCGCCCATCAGGTAGCCCTAAAACCAACCTGCGTATAACAAGACTGAAGGTTTTGCAGTGTTTGCGAAATGAGATCGACATCTATGAGAACGTCGCGACATTGCCAGAAATATTTCAAGCATGTGGCAGCTGCAGATATGCAGATGAAATGATGATATGCAGATGAGAACTGTTCCAGGGCTGCCCGGTAGATGGCAGCAGTGCGTTCTCATAGTAAGAGCGGATGCAACGCAGTCGACAAATGCAAATGCGTGAACCCGCTTCGCTAGGAAAGAACCAAACTCTCAGCAATACCACTTGGAGCAACCAAAGCAACTCACTGGTAAGCCTTTGTCATCCGAACACTGGGGGGTAGTCCCCGCCTGTCGCACGGCTTCTCGCCAGTGGCAGACTTCTCGGAGGGGGCGGTCTCTTCGCAAGCTCTAGACGTTTCGCTGGCATGCTTCTCGGCTTCGGCAGTTCTTGTCGGCACCGCTTTAGACTTGGGAGCCCCGGCTGCCTGTGTGCCATTAGCCTCCGCGGTGGCCCTAGCACTGTACTTTCTTGCAAGCTCCTCACGGCGCTGCTTCTTGTACCTGCAGAGTCACATTGAACAGAAGGGTTAGTGGTACACGAGCTCTTGCTGTAGTCGGAAAAATCTGAAACCTTCTAAACGCTTGCCCATTGGCGATTCTATGATTCAGAGTTCCAGTAAAATCTCCATAGCGGAGTTCTCCGAGAGTGGTGCTTCCTGGATGTGTGGTACCTCAAAAAATGCCTGTTTCAATCCAGGTGCCTTCAAAGTGAACTTGATTGTTTTCCGATAAGTGAAACTTTCAATAAGTAGATCCTCCAGTAAGTAGATCCTCCAGTAAGTAGATCCTCCAGTAAGTAGATCCTCCAGTAAGTAGATCCTCCAGTAAGTAGACCCTTCAATCAGCGGAACTTCCGACAAGCGGGACGTCCGACAAGCGGGACGTCCGACAAGCGGGACGTCCGACAAGCGGGACGTCCGACAAGCGGGACGTCCGACAAGCGGAAGTTCCCGGTAGTACAACTTAGTACAACTTCCCGGTAGTACAACTTCCCGGTAGTACAACTTCCCGGTAGTACAACTTCCCGGTAGTACAACTTCCCGGTAGTACAAACTTCCCACGAGAAAAACTTCCCACGAGAAAACTTCCCACGAGAAAACCTTCCCACGAGAAACCTTCCCACGAGAAAACCTTCCCACGAGAAAACCTTCCCACGAGAAAACCTTCCCACGAGGAAACCTTCCCACGAGGAAACTTCCCACGAGGAAAACTTCCCACGAGGAAAACTTCCCACGAGGAAAACTTCCCACGAGGAAAACTTCCCACGAGAAAACTTCCCACGAGAAAAACTTCCCACGAGAAAAACTTCCCACGAGAAAAACTTACCACGAGAAAACTTCCCACGAGAAAAACTTCCACGAGAAAACTTCCCACGAGAAAAACTTCCCACGAGAAAATCCACGAGAAAACTTCCCACGAGAAAACTTCCCACGAGAAAAACTTCCCACGAGAAAAACTTCCACGAGAAAAACTTCCCACGAGAAAAACTTCCCACGAGGAAAACTTCCCACGAGAAAAACTTCCCACGAGAAAAACTTCCCACGAGGAAAACTTCCCACGAGAAAAACTTCCCACGAGAAAAACTTCCCACGAGAAAAACTTCCCACGAGAAAAACTTCCCACGAGAAAAACTTCCACGAGAAAAACTTCCCACGAGAAAAACTTCCCACGAGAAAAACTCCCACGAGAAAAACTTCCCACGAGAAAAACTTCCCACGAGAAAAACTTCCCACGAGAAAAACTTCCCACGAGAAAAACTTCCCACAAGTAAACCTTCCCACAAGTAAACCTTCCCACAAGTAAACCTTCCCACAAGTAAACCTTCCCACAAGTAAACCTTCCCACAAGTAAACCTTCCCACAAGTAAACCTTCCCACAAGTAAACCTTCCCACAAGTAAACCTTCCCACAAGTAAACCTTCCCACAAGTAAACTTCCCACAAGTAAAACTTCCCACAAGTAAAATTCCCACAAGTAAAACTTCCCACAAGTAAACTTCCCACAAGTAAAACTTCCACAAGTAAAACTTCCCACAAGTAAAACTTCCCACAAGTAAAACTTCCCACAAGTAAAACTTCCCACAAGTAAAACTTCCCACAAGAAAAACTTCCCACAAGAAAAACTTCCCACGAGAAAAACTTCCCACGAGAAAAACTTCCCACGAGAAAAACTTCCCACGAGAAAAACTTCCCACGAGAAAAACTTCCCACGAGAAAAACTTCCCACGAGAAAAACTTCCCACGAGAAAAACTTCCCACGAGAAAAACTTCCCACGAGAAAAACTTCCCACAAGTAAAACTTCCCACAAGTAAAACTTCCCACAAGTAAAGCTTCCCACAAGTAAAGCTTCCCACAAGTAAAGCTTCCCACAAGTAAAGCTTCCCACAAGTAAAGCTTCCCACAAGTAAAGCTTCCCACAAGTAAAGCTTCCCACAAGTAAAGCTTCCCACAAGTAAAACTTCCCACAAGTAAAACTTCCCACAAGTAAAACTTCCCACAAGTAAAACTTCCCACAAGTAAAACTTCCCACAAGTAAAACTTCCCACAAGTAAAACTTCCCACAAGTAAAACTTCCCACAAGTAAAACTTCCCACAAGTAAACCTTCCCACAAGTAAACCTTCCCACAAGTAAACCTTCCCACAAGTAAAACTTCCCAATGGTAAAACTTCCCAATGGTAAAACTTCCCAATGGTAGAACTTCCCAATGGTAGAACTTCCCACAAGTAAAACTTCCCACAAGTAAAACTTCCCACAAGTAAAACTTCCCACAAGTAAAACTCCCACAAGTAAACTTCCACAAGTCAAAACTTCCCAGTAAAAATTACCACAAGAAAACTTCCCACAAGTAAAACTTCCCAAAGTAAAACTTCCACAAGTAAACACTTCCACAAGTAAAACTTCCCACAAGTAAAACTTCCCACAAGTAAACCTTCCCCAAGTAAACCTTCCCACAAGTAAACCTCCCACAAGTAAACCTTCCCACAAGTAACACCTTCCACAAGTAAACCTTCCCACAAGTAACCTTCCCACAGTAAACCTTCCACAAGTAAACCTTCCCACAAGTAAACCTTCCCACAAGTAAACCTTCCCACAAGTAAACCTTCCCACAAGTAAAACTTCCCACAAGTAAAACTTCCCACAAGTAAAACTTCCCACAAGTAAAACTTCCCACAAGTAAAACTTCCCACAAGTAAAACTTCCCACAAGAAAAACTTCCCACAAGTAAAACTTCCCACAAGTAAAACTTCCCACAAGTAAAACTTCCCACAAGAAAAACTTCCCACAAGAAAAACTTCCCACAAGAAAAACTTCCCACAAGAAAAACTTCCCACAAGAAAACTTCCCACAAGTAAAACTTCCCACAAGTAAAACTTCCCACAAGTAAAACTTCCCACAAGTAAAACTTCCCACAAGTAAAACTTCCCACAAGTAAAACTTCCCACAAGTAAAACTTCCCACAAGTAAAACTTCTGATAAGTGGAACACACCTGTGCAGCAAGTCCCATTCGTTCCGAGATATGTTCATTCTGAGAGTATATTTGAGCACCAAGAAATTTTTACAAAGAGGCATTTGTATGAGACATTTGTACATGAGGAATCTGTGAAAGAGCCAATTGTTCAGCGAGACTCATTTGTTCAGCGAGACATTTGTTCAGCGAGACAATTTGTTCAGCGAGACAATTTGTTCAGCGAGACAATTTGTTCAGCGAGACAATTTGTTCAGCGAGACAATTTGTTCAGCGAGACAATTTGTTCAGCGAGACAATTTGTTCAGCGAGACAATTTGTTCCGCAAGACAATTTGTTCCGCAAGACAATTTGTTCAGCAAGACAATTTGTTCAGCAACAATTTGGTTACCAACACAATCTGTTCAGCGAGACATTCGTGAGGGAGACATTTGTGCAAGACATTTGGATAGCTGTACCTTCCGTTCGTCTGTTAGGAGTTATACACGGCTTTTCAAACTCTATAAACGCAGAGACTAGTGTTTCCTCTACATGAACGACCCTAAGGAAAACAGAAGTACCTTTCGACCCTCTCCTTGTGGCTATCCGTTTCGGCGGTGTCCATCACCGCCCTTGCGAAAGTGGGCGGCCCTCCAGCCTTGGCAGACATCCTGAAATGAAGCACACTGTCACACTTCGTCCCTGTCTTATTTCTTAACAGTTCTGTTTCCTTTTTATTCCTGTGTGGTTTCTACAATATATTTATAAAGAAGATCGGTGCCAAGAAAAAATATTTTTTTACACCAGGCTGAAAAAAAATTATGTATGTTTCAGCACAATCTCAAACTCCACCCCAATTTAGCACTTGAGGTATAGGAATAAATATTTTTTTATACAAATCAATAACTAACCGCAATTTTCGTTAACTTCCAATAAGAAAAAAAAATCTTCCGCTCTATGTGTGTCTGTCCAGGCAAGCCAATTTCTAAACAAAAGAGCACCTAAAGCATTCGCTGCAATGCTAGCTAAGGACAAACAAACTATGCGAGCAATTTTGGTTGTGTAAACAAGGACAGGTGTTCCCGACATTCTTAACTTACAACCTGCACCAGGAGTGCTCACAACCATTTTGATGAGCAATAACCACCCACCATGGTATGCCTATCTGCAGAATAATGCTTGCGCAAGGCCCTCTCTATGCAGACATGCGTTATAATCAAATGCACTACAGCTGTCAGTGCCTTGACAAACTTGCGGTGATGGTGGTACCTGCTAGTCCCATCAAAGCTACCGCACTACCGACTTTCAAAATGGCACAAAGTTTCTATGCCACGGTATTTCCATTTTCGCTTGGTCGGTAACTTGAAACAAACAGCAAAGTTGAAGCAACATTGTACTTGCAAAGGATGTTCCACGAGGAAAAGCCCTCGCTACACCCTGCCAATGTGGTCTTGACCCATTTTCTTTTTAAGGTAGCAGCAGAGTGCACCGCATCCGACCAGCAGATTTGCTAGAAATGCATCCAATTACCGTGCAAGGCAGCAATGCAGGCGCACCTGTGCCTACCCTGGGGTCGACTCATAACCTTGGAAACAATAGCTGGAGTCGCGTACGAGTCGTGAAGGCAGAGGTAGAAGTAAGTAAACGTGAAATTTACTCACCCCTCGGCTACGTCATCCGTAGCTGCAAGGAAAGCAAAGGCAAACTTAGCAAGCCAGTAAAGGAGAAGAACAATGAAAACTGCAACAAGGGTGGAACTGCACGGAGGAATACTAAAGAGAGCACAGATACGCGAGCAACAGAGCTTGCACTCTTCTTTCGCAGTCTACCCAAAGTATGGCATCGGCCACTTCCCGTAAACACTACAAACCGGACGGGATGACAGACATTTCCTGTGGAGAGGATCAAGTGCAGACGAGGTGGCAAAAGTTAAGCGTGGTTACATTAGCCCCAAGCCCGAATAGAAGAATAACGACGAACTGAGTGGACAGAAGAGGTCTCGGAGATAACCAAGCGCCGGTCGCATCGGGACAAGATACACACTTTCAAAGAACAGGTGAAAGCGTCCAACTGCATTAACTCACACTTTAGGGTGCACTCAAACGTTTGAAAGAGTTAGAAATAAGAATGAAATCAATCGAGTACACAGACCGGTAGCAGTTCCAGGGTTTGATGCCGCTATGTTTTTGACACCCTCGGCTCCTCTAGAACGCGGCGGCGTCTGAGCAAGAACGTTTGTTCGAAAGATACAGGAGGAGGTCCACCCGTGAGCTTGGCGAGAGGAAGCGACGACACTTCGGAACACCTACGGGAATATTTCGCGCGTCAGGCGTGAACGACAGCGCCATCAAAGACCATCGGTAGCGTGCGCCAAGTCCCAACCCCCTCTTTCCTTGCTTTCTTTTGACTTCTTTGCGCAGCTCGCTATATCACCAACGAAAGCGGGAATGAATCGGGGCCATCGAAAACGGGCTTTTTTTTCTTTCGCGCTGGCTATAAGACTAGCCGCCGGAACTTGGTAGAACGGATGTCCGTTCCGTGGTTCCTTTTACTCGCGTACACTTCAAAGCGACGGTCGCAGCAACCAAGTAAAAGTTATTGCTAGAAATGCTACGAGATTTGGAGAAAAGACCCCCACAAAAGTCGAGGCACACACCCAGGATTATTCGGCAAAAGGGGGGCGATTTCGGACCGGTCAGCGAAAGTGTACCATAACTAGCTGCGTACGGGTTCCAGATGATGACTTTTGGGACTACGTGGAGCGTGACGTGCACGTTTAGAAGCGTGACTATCAGCGGAGAGCCGGCAGACGCTGTAGGAAAACGTCCCAAGTGTATCGGGAGGGCCTCCACACTGTCAAGGCGACAAGTTAGCGGCGAGTTTGTTTGTTGTTTTTTCACGCGGTAGACATCGGCACTGGAAGGAAGTATTGTTTCTCGGAGAGCTCACCTGCTGTGATATTAAATGCATGCAGCTCCTAGGCAGCGTGAAAGTAGGCACTCCACCCAAGCCGACATCATATTCGCACTCGTCCGCAAGCTTCAACGTGAGTTAACGTGAGCAACAAACACGGGAGAGAAAAAAAAAAAATGATGGGGCGGCGGCTCGCCCTCTGACGGCAAATAAAGACGACACGTTCAGAAAACTACCTTCTATGTGAGAGAAATATGGCCTATTTAAAATAGCGGTAAAAAAATGCAATCGAAGTATTATTTTATATAATTTTATGATCTTTCGATGACATATTTGCGACAAAATAGTTTATTGTAGGCAGAGTATACAGCCTATCACCGGGCAACACTGAGGCTCATCGCAAAATCGGTTTGGGTTTGGGTTTGTTAGTCAGCATTTCACAACTCGAGTTTGATTAATTTTTTTATGACCCTCCGTCCGTAGCCTGATCAGAGCACATTGTAGGAGATTGGAGGAACAGCGGCATCACTCATTTACTAATTTAGGGATACAATCTAACATTCTCACATTTGCAAACAGGCGTGATAGCTCTATCGCGTTGCATGTTTCTCATTCATACCAAACAACTCGGCAAACTGGGGTGTGTTTTTTTTTTCTTTTTTTTTTTCAGTATTCCTGTTTTAATGGACTAGTGAGACGATTTAAATAAAGCTGCTTTAGGTTTTCTGTCGTGACTGCGCGTAGGCGCTCGCGCACGTCAGCAGCCGTCGATGGCCGCGTATCGAGGCCATCCCGGTCAATGTTCGTCGGGTGCTTTCGCCGCGGCTGTCTCGATTGAAAGATCTGACCCTGTTCCTTGATGACGAGCGTCGCTGGGGCCCTCGAAGGAAAATGCGAAACAGAAAGAACGCGAGCTTCCTGCCAGTCCATTGGCAGGCTGTAGGAAACATACAGCTTAGGCTAATCGAACCCGTTCTGAACTAAATTGCTAAAATGCGTTTTTAACGTTAAATACGTTTCTTAGCGAAGATAACTCGGTGAAAACGTAGAACGCGAGGGCGAGACGCGGAAGTGAGACGTAAAAGCGTCACGACTGAGACTGCGTGGAGCAGGGCATCGTCGCGGGTAGCGCCTCACTTCCATTGGTTGGCGGAAACGATCATGTGACTATTCGCGACTACAATTGACTATAGGTGGCGCCACTCGTTTTCTAAAATGGCGGTTATAGTGAGGGTCGGCGATGCGTGCCTCTGCTGAGCCTGTACGTGCTGGCTTCACTAAGCGACACACATTATTTCTGGATTTCTGGTTATACGAGGAAGCTAGGGTGTTACGAGCGCAGGTCACCTCTTTATCCTGAAAACAAAGAGTGTGTTTAGCGTAATATTCACCAGGATTCACGCTTTAATTCTTGAACGAAACCGAAACTAATCTTTAATTTGGATTTAATTTCTCGATATAGGTGTTAATTTCGGATTCTTTCTTAACTCGAGTTCTGTCTCCCAGCGTAATTATGGAGCTAAAGAAGATGTTCGCGGAAACTATTTTGTGACAGACGTGTCCGATACAGGCACTTCAAAATATTGTAGGGTACAGTGTACATTTAAAGGGATACTACAACGAAATTTCGGCGCTCATTTTTTGGTCTATTTGTGTTCAAAGGAGCAGTATCAAATCGAACATACCAATATCTCGTTAAAAAAGTCTCGAAAAGGAATTTTAAAACGAATTAAACGATTACCAAAGAGCACCTGATGGATGTCGCTAACGCCTCGCTTGTAATGCCCGTCTAGGAACCTTGACAGCTAGTGACGGTGAGTGTCTCGTCTCCGGCCACGACGAGAGAAGAGGGGAAGGAGGAACTTCCCTCTTCCCGGGAATGCCTTTTGTGTGTCGAAGAAGTCGCTAATGTCCCCCTACAAGATTAGATTAACCCGTCACTCAAAATTCGTACAAAAACAGCCGCTTCGGTGGCTGGAACGACTAGGCCATCCTCTCGACGTCAGCCTCGCCGTAGCTTTGCTCGTCCCGAGACGACCTACGTCACGATTGCGTTGGATGTCACGTGTCTCCGCTGGGCCTTCTCCGAGCGCTTGCCAGAGTGGGCCATTTATAACGAAGAATACAGCCACCAGGCTCAAAATACAAATCTGCGATTGTCATTTACAGATATTGTGGATCATATTCAACCTATTTTTGAACACGACGGGAATATTTCAAATTTCGTCGAAGTATCCCTTTAAAGACATGGTCTTTCATACAAGTTTGAGGTAACGTAGAATATTATATTTGTTAAGAAAAGCAGTGCTGATATGTGTGCGTTCTTGCTGGGTTTTGTCGCTCAGATAATTGTCACGCGAAATAATGAACTGCGGGCCTTTTAATGAGTTTTTGGATCTTTCGATGATTTCTTGCTTGCACTTTATTCCCAGCACAAGAATAGCAGAACCCATTTACAATATGCTCACAAAACGTTTAAATTAAGAAACTCTGTTCTCGCTACTAAAACCCAAAAACGGAATCCGAGTCAGAGAGCTCAAGTGTTTTTAAGCAACGCGTGACGCACAGGACTTTCTATTAATCCAGTGTGTTTGTCTATCTTGATACCGATATCAGGGCTCTTCATACGCTAAAAGGAAAACAAAATGAGACCCTTCTGGAAAGACTATTATGGTTAAATGGCGCATTTCGTGAGCGTGGAGTTGGCATACATTGCCGCAATTTGTATTAATAATAATAATATTAATAAAATTAAGATATTTTAATACGTAGTTTTTCAAGCTCCATATAATTTGTTGCTTATGATCTAATTTCAAACGCGCGAACAAGTATGACAATCGAAATTATCATCAGCGGTGACAATTGGAGCATTTTTCATTAGTAAGTTATAAATTTCAGAAAAAATCTAAAGACGATGAAAGCATTCTAGCTAATCTCAGAAATCCACGTAAAATTACATTAATTGTGGGTAGAGAATATGGTGCTATCAAAGACGCGATTTTCGACAATCGGTCCCAGAGTCGCCGGCAATCTTTCCGGACCAAATGCCCCGAAATAAAGAAGAAAAAAATTACGTTTCTTTTTTAATTGTAATATTTTTATAACATTTAGTTCCTTTCCATTTTTGCGCGCCGTCGTTTTGCCAATCGACGCCTTTCCAGTTCGAAGGAATGCTTGCACGTCTGCTCACTGCAGCCCGTTTGGGTGGCGTTGGAAGCCGGTGAAACACTGGCGAGTTTTACTATTGCGTATACGAGCGAACGCAAGCGCTGTGTGTTTGAATTAGCTTTGCGTGTTTCACACTGCGCGTGCGCGCAGCTCGAAATTGCGCCCTTAGATTGGCGCATGACGATGAGGCGCATGCGCAACTAGGTGCACGCAAGTCTAACGTATTCCATGGAATGAGAATTTCGTCAAGTAGGAGCAGACGTAACGAGTAACTTGTGATTGATTACAAGGAACTGATGGGACTCTCACTAGAGCGCTTTCCGCCGCGGGAGCATCAAGCGACAACCAATGGCGTGCTCGTTGGAAGTCGCGGTTATGCGCCTTTTCTTCCAACCTACATCGCCAACAACAACTACAGAAAATATTGCACCGAGATCTACAGACACAATATCGTATTCCATGGATGAGAATTTCGTCAAGTAGGAGCAGACGTAACGAGTAACTTGTGATTGATTACAAGGAACTGATGGGACTCTCACTAGAGCGCTTTCCGCCGCGGGAGCATCAAGCGACAACCAATGGCGTGCTCGTTGGAAGTCGCGGTTATGCGCCTTTTCTTCCAACCTACATCGCCAACAACAACTACAGAAAATATTGCACCGAGATCTACAGACACAATATCGTATTCCATGGATGAGAATTTCGTCAAGTAGGAGCAGACGTAACGAGTAACTTGTGATTCATTACAAGGAACTGATGGGACTCTCACTAGAGCGCTTTCCGCCGCGGGAGCATCAAGCGACAACCAATGGCGTGCTCGTCGGAAGTCGCGGTTATGCGCCTTTTCTTCCACCTCTCAACCATTCCGAGCTGATATGTGTGCGTTCTTGCTGGGTTTTGTCGCTCAGATAATTGTCACGCGAAATAATGAACTGCGGGCCTTTTAATGAGTTTTGGATCTTTCGATGATTTCTTGCTTGCACTTTATTCCCAGCACAAGAATAGCAGAACCCATTTACAATATGCTCACAAAACGTTTAAATTAAGAAACTCTGTTCTCGCTACTAAAACCCAAAAACGGAATCCGAGTCAGAGAGCTCAAGTGTTTTTAAGCAACGCGTGACGCACAGGACTTTCTATTAATCCAGTGTGTTTGTCTATCTTGATACCGATATCAGGGCTCTTCATACGCTAAAAGGAAAACAAAATGAGACCCTTCTGGAAAGACTATTATGGTTAAATGGCGCATTTCGTGAGCGTGGAGTTGGCATACATTGCCGCAATTTGTATTAATAATAATAATATTAATAAAATTAAGATATTTTAATACGTAGTTTTTCAAGCTCCATATAATTTGTTGCTTATGATCTAAGGAATAAGGCGCGACGTACGAGAACTTGTGATTCATTACAAGGAACTGATGGACTCTCACTAGAGCGCTTTCCGCCGCGGGAGCATCAAGCGACAACAATGGCGTGCTCGTCGGACGTCGCGGTATGCGCCTTTTCTTCAACCTACATCGCCAACAACAACTACAGAAACTATTGCACAGAGATCTACAGACACATATCGTATTCCATGGATGAGAATCTTCGTCAAGTAGGAGCAGACGTAACGAGTAACTTGTGATTGATTACAAGGAATGATGGGACTCTCACTAGAGCGCTTCCGCCGCGGGAGCATCAAGCGACAACCAATGGCGTGATCGTCGGAAGTCGCGGTTATGCGCCTTTTCTTCCAACCTACACATGGATGAGAATTTCGTCAAGTAGGAGCAGACGTAACGAGTAACTTGTGATTGATTACAAGGAACTGATGGGACTCTCACTAGAGCGCTTTCCGCCGCGGGAGCATCAAGCGACAACCAATGGCGTGCTCGTCGGAAGTCGCGGTTATGCGCCTTTTCTTCCAACCTACATCGCCAACAACAACTACAGAAAATATTGCACCGAGATCTACAGACACAATATCGTATTCCATGGATGAGAATTTCGTCAAGTAGGAGCAGACGTAACGAGTAACTTGTGATTCATTACAAGGAACTGATGGGACTCTCACTAGAGCGCTTTCCGCCGCGGGAGCATCAAGCGACAACCAATGGCGTGCTCGTCGGAAGTCGCGGTTATGCGCCTTTTCTTCCAACCTACATCGCCAACAACAACTACAGAAAATATTGCACCGAGATCTACAGACACAATATCGTATTCCATGGATGAGAATTTCGTCAAGTAGGAGCAGACGTAACGAGTAACTTGTGATTCATTACAAGGAACTGATGGGACTCTCACTAGAGCGCTTTCCGCCGCGGGAGCATCAAGCGACAACCAATGGCGTGCTCGTCGGAAGTCGCGGTTATGCGCCTTTTCTTCCAACCTACATCGCCAACAACAACTACAGAAAATATTGCACCGAGATCTACAGACACAATATCGTATTCCATGGATGAGAATTTCGTCAAGTAGGAGCAGACGTAACGAGTAACTTGTGATTCATTACAAGGAACTGATGGGACTCTCACTAGAGCGCTTTCCGCCGCGGGAGCATCAAGCGACAACCAATGGCGTGCTCGTCGGAAGTCGCGGTTATGCGCCTTTTCTTCCAACCTACATCGCCAACAACAACTACAGAAAATATTGCACCGAGATCTACAGACACAATATCGTATTCCATGGATGAGAATTTCGTCAAGTAGGAGCAGACGTAACGAGTAACTTGTGATTCATTACAAGGAACTGATGGGACTCTCACTAGAGCGCTTTCCGCCGCGGGAGCATCAAGCGACAACCAATGGCGTGCTCGTCGGAAGTCGCGGTTATGCGCCTTTTCTTCCAACCTACATCGCCAACAACAACTACAGAAAATATTGCACCGAGATCTACAGACACAATATCGTATTCCATGGATGAGAATTTCGTCAAGTAGGAGCAGACGTAACGAGTAACTTGTGATTCATTACAAGGAACTGATGGGACTCTCACTAGAGCGCTTTCCGCCGCGGGAGCATCAAGCGACAACCAATGGCGTGCTCGTCGGAAGTCGCGGTTATGCGCCTTTTCTTCCAACCTACATCGCCAACAACAACTACAGAAAATATTGCACCGAGATCTACAGACACAATATCGTATTCCATGGATGAGAATTTCGTCAAGTAGGAGCAGACGTAACGAGTAACTTGTGATTGATTACAAGGAACTGATTACTTGGAATCAGTTACTTTTATTGTAAATTTTTAACGCTTCAGTTGCTCTGTTTTCGGTAACATTCGCTGCAATTCAATTATTATTTTTCTGTAATCTATTTTATATGTTTCCGAAAAGCTAAAATTATTGAGTTTTTTTTTTTTTTTCAAGTAAAAAAAAACGCTCTGTCCGACCGTGCCTCACTCGTCTATGTTTCACCAACGTTGGGCACCTTTTTTTACCCCTAACAGCTAAAAAAAAAAAAAAAAGAACGTACCAAGATACCAGAAGGATTAGAAAGTCTACGTGCTCAGCGACATTTTGATTGTCGAGCTAGCTGTCCAGAGTGCCTCTTTTATAAATTTCATTTCCTGACAAGCGTGTCCCAACCACACTGTTTAAAAAAACTTCGTTTTTTTTTTTTTTCTTTTCAGTGTACTTTAACGAAATTTGAAATATGCCCGCCGTGTTCAGAAATAGGCTGAACAGTATCTACAATATCCGTAAATGACAATTGCCCGTTTGTATTTTGAGCCTGATGGCTGTATTTTTCGTCATAAACGGTCCACTCTGGCAAGCGCTCGGAGAGCCAGCCAACGGATAGCCCGTGACATCCAGCGCAATCGTGACGTAGTTCGCCTCGGGACGAGCGAGAAACCTCCTCGTCAAAAGACCCGTAGAAGAGATCTCGATCGCTTCAAAGGGAAGCTGGCTCGAATCAAATTTGTACCCCGCCCCCTTCGGCAGAGTAGAAATCAGTCAAAAAAGCGTGCTCAAAAAGCGCACACACTCGAAGAAAAAACCTCTAAACTTAAAGGGGCCCTGCAATCATAGCGTCTACCTTTTTTGCGGTTTCCACGTCTCTTGGGGTTCGGGCAAGCCAGCGGGCACGGAGAGAGTAACTAAATATCAGTGCGTCACATTTTAACCGGACGACGCGGAAACCTCCTCCACCTAGGGAGCCTTCATGATGCGAAGCGCACATGAAGGCACCCTACCTCCACCTACGGGGGCGACCCGTATTGCCGAAAGCGCGAGAAATGTGAAGTCTTTGGTCCTGGGTCAGAGCAGTTAAAAGCTTCTTTTTAGTCGAAATACAAAATAGTGGCGCGAGCCGTTTCAATTATTTATAAAAGTAGTTTTCAGTACTTAGATCAGAAAATAACAAATGCAGTTTATAAAGTACGGAAACAAGAAATGACCCGTCGACATACCAGCCACCAAGCAGTGGAAAAGGCGGCGCATACTAGAAATGTGTGGTGGGATCAGGCGCCGACGAGTGGCCAGCGTAGAAAGTTCCCGGATGTACGCGGCGGCGCTGCAGTCGAGGATCCGATCGGTTCCGAGCGTTCCGAAGGCCTTCGGCGAGCAGCTTTCGCTTGCGGTTTGGCCCTTTGGCGGTATGGCAGCGCGAAGTGGCTCCCGTTCTGAACTGATCTTTCCCCCGTGTTTGCTGTCGTTTGTGGCCTATGAAGTGTCATGCCAAATTAGTGTTTAATCGCGCAGCAAATGCAATGCGAGCCGCCCTGGCCGCCCGCTTTGTACAGCCTATTCATAACATGCTTTAGTGGCGCCCTCTCGAGCCGTCGACACGGAGTGCGGCAGCCGTGCGCTCGCTGAACTCACTACCCCTCCTCTAGTTTACGGCCACTCAAGCCAGGATCTACGACATCATGAAGGAGGTTATTTTCTGCTTGTTTTTTTTTTAATTTTTATTTGCCTATAACTTTTAAAATAAAGCGAAATTTGAGAAAAGTTTCACTAAGTTACTAAGTTCAGTGCGCTCAGGTTCGGTGCAAATTAGAAACCAGTCAGAAAGTTGTTGCAGGGCCCCTTTAAAGGGATACTACAACGAAATTTCGGCGCTCATTTTTCGGTCTTTATGTGTTCAAAGGAGCAGTCTCACATCGAACATACCAATATCTTGTTAAAAAAGTCTCGAAAAGGAATTTTAAAACCTTGAGAGGAACCTTGAGAGGTAGTGACGGTGAGTGTCTCGCCTCCGGCCACGACGAGAGAAGAGGGGAAGGAGGAACTCCCCCCTTCCCGAGAATGCCTTTTGTGTGTCGCAGAAGTCGCTATTGTCCCCCTACAAGATTATAGAAGATTAACCCGTCACTCAAAATTCCTACAAAAGCAGCCGCTTCGGTGGCTGAAATGCCGTAGCTTTGCTCGTCCCGAGACGACCTACGTCACGATTGCGTTGGATGTCACGTGGTCTCCGCTGGGCCTTCTCCGAGCGCTTGCCAGAGTGGGCCGTTTATAACGAAAAATACAGCCACCAGGCTCAAAATGCAAACGTGCGATTGTCATTTACGGATATTGTGGATCATATTCAACCTATTTCTGAACACGACGGGAATATTTGTAATTTCGTTGAGGTGTTAAAGGGGCCCTGCAATCAGTGTTGGGTAAAGTACAACTAAAAGATACTTCAAGAAAAGTACAAAATAAATGAGACGTGATGTACTTCAAGTAAAGTAGTAAGTACACTGGGTGCAATGCACTTGAAGTAAAGTACTATAAATGCAATGTACTTTCAAGGTAAAGTATTTTAACACTATCTTTCATGATACCCTTTCATACCCCTATACAGTGATTCTTTAACTGGTATGCATTGCCCAGGGCCCAGGGGTAATCAGGGGTGCATTGCCTATTTTCAAAAACAGCGGCGAATATTTGATAAAGTCAAGTGGCCACAGAGTAGTTATTTTCAGAAATGGAGCCAAATTCAGAAGTCCCTCTTCTGAATTGGGCGCTCCTTGCACTGGATTGTTGCACTCAAGGGGGCTAAATGTACTAGGAGAGAGCATGACGTCAGCCCCGTAGTTTGGGCAAGCAATTCTCTCATAGAGGAGTGTCCACTGCTTAACGAAGAAAACAGTGAGTCTGCAAGCGCTCTGGTGATAATTAATCATAATGTGACACCTGAGATTGGGGTGCAAAAAAATTAAGGAACTTTCAAATAGAAGGAAAAGACAAAAGAGAATGTCTCAAAATATTGTGACGTTCTCCTCTGGTGTCTTTTACTCCGGCTTGAAAATTTAATTTTTCCGCACCACAGTCTCAGGTGCTACATTATGATTAATTTCGCTCTCCCAATAATTTAAACCTCCTCGCTTGCGCTTACCGAACGAAAAGTAGCGAGAGTCCAAAATGCTACGGGAAAGCCGCTACCAAAACAAATGGGGCGATGCGTCGTCTGGGGTGCTATTCAGGGGTGCTATTCTGGTCGCAAACGGTACCTTTCGAGTTGTGACGTATCGAGAAAGAAGGGGCGGAGCCTCAAACTAGAATGATTCTTGTTTGAGGCTCCGCCCCAACGTTCGGGTTCAAGCACGCGGTCAGCTAGAATCTGACGATCCCCCTACGTCGCGATGACGTGTCCACCCAGTTGGGGCGAAGAAATCCCCGCATTTCCCCCTGTTCTTTTTGTTATCTTCTTTCTTTCCTCCGGGAGTAAGAACGAGCGAATAACGGAAAAAAGGCTACCTTCCGGAAAATGGAAGGAAACAGAGAAAAATAACATTATCCTTTTATAAAATACGAAAGATTATTTCAATAATTATGGCGTAAAGTAAATTTAGCTAAGATATCTGAGCTTGTTTTCTCGAAGTCTTTCGCTACGGTCTTTGAAAACAAACATGGCGAAAACCGCGGTAACGACCTTGTGGTGTTTGTGCCTCGTTTGCGTCGTTGCTTTTCCTGTTTCTGCACGATACGGATCGTATTACGAGAAGAAAATATTATGTGAAGGTACGCTGCGACACCGATCATCCTTTGTGAAGCCTCCATGGACATAAGCTGCAAATGAAATTTCCTGTTTGCCTGTGAAGGAGACTCCAAATGGATACAGCTGACGACGACTCTGTGGTAATATATGACAAGTCATGAGATTGAAGCAGAGTGCACCTGTTGTGAACATGCTGTGGATGATGCAGGAAAGTTTCTTCGCGCAGTTTTAATAATGCTTTGCTCCCTTTGCTCACTGATGTGATTACGACGGTAGTCCCCATAAGCCATGCTCTTTGCTTTCGGCGCTGAAGAAATGGACCTGACCGCATAATCTCGGGCAGTCTTTTTTACTTACTTTTTTATTTGCAAAAAAGCTCGTGCAAAAAAAAAAAAAAATTTACACGTCCCTACATATATGTACAGTCGGGGACAAAAGTCCCCAGGACGCGCGAGCTGCGACTGAAAGACTGAAACGCATTGCTCTGCCATCTGCCGGCGGGTCGCCTGGTTTCGAGATCACACAAAAGCGCATGCGCGTCCTACTGTGCCTGCAAACATGTGTGTTTTCCCTCTCTTCTGCGGCGCGGGCCCTAACTCGGAATCGGGCGCGTGGTGCCACCTCGGAGATAGCGCTTGCGACTGACGAGCGTCTGCTACACATTCCGAAACTGGAGATACCGCCTGCGGCATTGCACCGCATTTCGCCGTGTCAGCGCACCTTGCTTTATAACCAGTTGAGTTTATCGCTCAGTTGAGCTGCCGTGACTCCTTGTTTTCTAGGTGCCATGTCAGTAAGCGCTATCTCCGAGGCGGTACCACGCGTCCGATTCCGAGTTAGGGGCCGCGCCGCAGAAGAGCGTGAAAACGCACATGTTTGCAGGCACAGTAGGACGCGCATGCGCTTTTGTGTGATCTCGAAACCAGGCGACCCGCCGGCAGATGGCAGAGCAATGCATTTCAGCCGCTGCTCGCGTGTCCTGGAGACTTTTGTCCCCGACTGTACCTCGCTATCCCATTGGCTTCATTGCACGTGACGATTCAAAGCTCTTTGCCATGGGAACGTTCGTGAAACTAGAAAGCCTCTGTTTGCCGCTAACAGTCGCTTTTCGAGTTCGGGTTGTGACGACAAAATGACGAAGAACAAGAATGCACGAGAGTATTTGCATTGTTTTAACTCGACAGCCGTACCCTTGGCGTGATAAACTCGAAAGAACATGGCCGCGATGCTCGTCGGATCGACCGCGGCTGGGGTTTGACATGCGATCGGTAACTTGGATCAACGCGCACACGAATGCTTTCGTGCTGTTGGATGAGCCCATTCGGTGGCAGGACCGGATTGGAGAGCACGGTGAGCTGGCGTTCAACGTCTCCGATATAACACTGGGCGAGATGCAAGACTTGGCTTCTATTTGTGCCGGTGTTATGAAGCTTGAAAGTGGTGGTGGTGTTGAGGCTCGTAACGGCTGCCTTGCTGAGATTGTTAAGACGGCAATAGACCTTCATTCAGCGTTGCCATGCGTCAAGATTCAAAACCTCACCTTGTCACAAAGTGACCAACGCTTCTGCGAGCACGGAGGCAGCAGCCAACGGTCTGAGAAAGAATTGTGCCGCCGCCATGACCGCCAGTGTTCGCCCCAACGGCAAGAAAACAAACGACAAGCTCATTGAGGTTTGTGTAGCGCTGACTGCTGATTTATCGGACGACAAAGATGAATTATGTAAAACGCAATGTAAGTTTGCCAGCGTTTTGCAAAACTAACGCGTTTCGTTGAAAATTTAATTTGTGGAATTCGTTAACGCCTTGAAAGTTTGACGGGGACTGCATTGTGAACGCAGCCTTCACAAAAGTGTTTTCTGAAGTGTGTGCTTTGCCTGCATGCATATAAAGACATGGCTTGCACTGACGTCACAACAGCGGCCATCGTGGTGGTATTACTGCCGAGCGCGCACCTTGGACAGCATTCACTTCGCACCATCAAACTTGTTATTCTCGGCAAGAACAAATAGAAATGACCACCAGCACGAGGCGATGACGTCACGAGCAAGCCATGTATATGGTGTATAAAATAAAACAAATTTCGCTTCTCCTGACAATGTTGACTATCTATTGAGTGCTGTTGATCGTAGTGGCGTAGCCAGGAACTTTTGAGGGGGTGACAGGGGAGGAAAGTTGAGGTGACTGAGATGTTCATGACTTGGGGTGCGGGGAGGGTGGGTGGATGTTGTCGAAATTTGTGTGTATATTCTAGGGCCCGCCGGATTTGGGAAGAGGGGGTGGCCGAAGCCCCATAAGCCCCCCCCCCCCCCCCTGGTTTGGCCACTGGTTGATACCATATGGGGAGCATCCTACATTCACAGGCTGCCATAAGCCTGTGCATAGCAACTGAGCTCGTACCACAATGGCAAGATAGTTGCTGACATTCTTCACGTTACGTAGCAGTTCTTTCTTTAGCATATCCTCGCTTTTCCTTCACACATCTACTCTGCTTCCGCTCGTTGTTTATGCTTGATGGTGATAAGTCAACAGTGCGTATTTGCTCTGCATCACAGGCAAATTAAAAAAAAAATCCAGTTAACACTACTCTTTAATTTCAATGAGTTACTGTCACTTTTGAAACGACAATCTTTTTAATTGGTATCATAACCTTTACATTAAAGGGGCCCACCAACAATTTTTTGACTGGTTTGAAGTTCGCGCTGAAACGGAGCTCCATGAAAGCAGGAACACCGAGGGAAAAAAATATTACAGAAATCCGCAATATTTTGTGAGTTATTAGCAAATTAAATATTGCAGAAAACAACTTTAAATAAGCAAAACATTGCGCTTCATGACGTAAAATGAAACAGTTTAGCGATTGGAGCAAAGCTGTTGGCCAATTGGACGCGAGTTTGGTTGATAGCCCGTCGGCCGCGTCGGCCCGGTCGGCCATTAGGCCTCGCTGCAACCATCGTAGCCTTGGAATCGGGTTGCCATTATCGATGAATTTACCGGGCTTATCGGATTTTGAGCGCCGAATTCTTAAAAAGGAGTGCGGAGCTGGGCGTCACGCCGTACGAGGACATACCACGCAAGCGCCGCGACGCGTCTCTGCCTTAGTCCGCTTCGACAGCCGCGGAAGGCTCGTCTCCCGCAACTCCGCCACCGGAGCCACCTCGGTGAGTAGGAGGTACTCCGCCGCTGGGAGGCGCGCATGAGCGACGAGGCGCAGAGCCGTTTATACTGAGAGAGTTTGGCCAATGGGCGGAGCTTGTTGGCCGCTAGAACAAGCGGATTTCGCGGTAACACAATATGGCGTTACTTCTTTGTCTTGTTCATTCCTGAGAAATCGCGTAGAGTTCCTATGAGTCAGAGCCACAATATGGCGGACGGAAGTAGTCATCCCCCGGTTGTCAGACTACGCTGCTGTGGTTGTCAGGCTGTCAAAATCTCCTTAAGAAGGCCAAACTCTCTCAGTATAAACGGCTCTGACGAGGCGTTGTTTTCGCCCTTTTTGAACTTTAATTTGCAACTTTATTAGCTCTATAAAAACGACTTTTTAGAGAAATAATGACGGTTAACGTGTGATATACTTTATTCCGCTTCAAAATTTCTGGGACGGCTCTCGCCAATCACGAAACCCAGTGAATGTGACGTATAGTGAAAGGGAGCGCCGTTATGCGCGCGCATTCGGCACCTCGCGGCGCCACCGTCGGAGGAGGTGTTTCCGAGTTGTTAAATTAAAATATGATGCGCTAATATTTTTGAACTCTTTCGTTGTCCACTGGGTTTCCGGGACCACTAGCGTGGAGAAACCGCAAAAATAAGTAGACGCTCAAATACTGTTGGAGGGCCCCTTTAAACGTACGTGTGTTGAATATAGGACAATGGTATATTTATTGTTTTTCTTGGTCATGGAGGTGACAACCATCCACAAAACTGGACTGGCTAAATTTCTCGTCTACAGTTAATGGCAGGGAATCGATCAGTGTTTCTTAGGACTGTCCGATGACTGACATGCAACTCCAGAAGCTTGGCGTAGAAAGGTAGAACATCTAATTAATACAATAAAATGCCATCAGCACCCAGATTTTATTGCGTGAATGACAGTACATAGCTACAAACCGCAATAAACGGTCAACTGTAGACATAGGCACTAAGCGTGTACTAACTTTGATGCGGTAGAAACCCTGAAGTTTTAACATACTTACCACCATGTTGTTAATGGCAATGTGGTGTTTGCAGCAAAGCGTAGGAGGCCTTCAGAACGGTGACGGTCTCCTTCAGACCGATGATGATGGTAACGAAGGTTCAGTTATATTCTAGGTTCCGTCAACGCACCCCACGACGTCGGTGTGCTTGTCGTGGTGGCGACGAAAGCCTTCTTTCGCACATGCCTCAGCTTCCTTGGTCCAGGGTTTTGTCGACTCGCCGCCTCTTCCCAGCCGGTTGACAGCGACACTCGCGACGGCCGTCACGGCTCTGATCACCATCGACTGGGCATTAGCTATGAGATAATCGGTGGCAACCGCGCCCTTGTAGCTTCCCGTTGCGAAAAAATCTCAGTGTGATTCGATTAGTACCTGCTGCTCGACGGTCATCATCTCTCATAGTCTCCGTCTCTTAGCGCGCAGCTGGTCACACTGCAATCGCACGGTGCTTTTGGACAAGCAACCGGGTGCTCGCAGAAAACCCGTCATTGTACGCGTTGGTCGAGCCATCGTTGAGCAACAAGCATCGCCGCCATTTTCTACGCTCTAGAAACCTGCCCAAAGCTTTTCCTTTTCGTGCAATAGAAACAGATGTTACAAGCACGAGCACATCACCCCGTACGATGCTTACACGAACGTTGGCTTGCACTGCGCAAGCGCGCCTGCTCGACAGGGACGTTGAAAGCCCGGAACACGTTCTTGTAGCTACTACACCCGTACTAGCTCGCACTCATAGTGAAACAGAGTAGGGTGTGTCGAGTAGTACCGCAGTTAATCTAGTTACGTGACTTCCGCTATGTGCTACGTAGATCGGACTTGGTCATACGTCACTTTGTCGTCACGGTCCGAACTCGAAGAGCGGCACTTACGGCAAACGGTTGCTTTCGTGTTTCGCGAACGTTCCCATGGGAACCGCGTGGTATTATCACGCGCGCTGTGGCCAATAGGAGCGCGTGGTTCGTAGGTGGGAGGAGCTTTCGAGAAACACGAACGTGGCCGTTTGTGACCAGGGGTGCTATTCTGGTCACAAGCGGTCACGTTCGTGTTTCTCGAAAACTCCTCCCCCCTAAGAACAGCGCGCTCCTATTGGCCACAGCGCGCGTGATAATTTTACGCGGTTCCCATGGGAACGTTCGCGAAACACGAAGGCAACCGTTTGCCGTAAGTGCCGCTCTTCGAGTTCGGACCGTGACGACAAAGTGACGTATGACCACGTCCGACCTACGTAGCACATAGCGGAAGTCACGTAACTAGATTAACTGCGGTACTACCCGTAGATCCGGAGCGCTTTCCAAAATCCGCGAGGGAGGCAAAATTCCGCTCCGTGGGACCCGCTCCGAATCGACGAGGGGAAGATAAACTCGCCTTTTTGGAGCGACCTCCCCCACACCCCTCCCCATCGCTTCCCCCTCCGCCATTCAAAATGGCCGCTGCTCGAACTTGACCAGGCGCTGACTTGACAAGCCCACCAACGCCTGAGCCGACTGATCTTTCCGACGCAGAAATAGCACGCGCGCGACACACGCCGGGCGAAATTATACGTACCACGGCGCTCATGTCGCAAATAACGAAGACGTCCGCGTTCGGCACCGTCACATACCTTTCGGCCGCGTCGAAGCGGCGGGGCACGGACAGCGATTGCCAGCGGTGGAGTTCAGATTTCTGGTACGACTTTAATAAACACAGAGGTAACAAACCATCACTTGCACGGTCGTTGCCTAATCTCTTCTTGCTTTATTGCGCGGGAAAACGCCGGCGGAGTGCCGTGTAAAAAGGTAAACAATCATTGGCTGCGGAATGAACAGGCCTAACCTTGCGTCTGCCTCCGGCTTTCCTGTCGTTCTTCCTCTCACGATCACAGATGTCAGCACTTACGATTTACCACGCTCCACAGTCCCGGCTTTGTATCCCTGATCTACGCGAGGTAGAAGCGTTCGAGCCGTCACAATCCCACGTAAACAACCGATGCACCCGAACAGATCCAACTCGACGACCCGTCCGGCCCGCCGACCTCGCCAACCTCGCCGCGCATGCGCAAAGGAAATCACGTGGGCCGCTCTGTCAATTTCCGGAGAGATCTGTGAAATCCCGCAGAGCAAGTTCGGCGAAGTTTGAGGCGCTCCGTGGAGCGGGCGTTGCCAGAGATCTACGAGGGGAAGATGACCAACTCGAGCCAGATCTGCGAGCGGAATATGCGCGCTCCAAATGGAGCGCTTTTGGAGCGCTCGAGATCTGCGAGCGGAATTCACCATATGAGTGCGAGCTAGTGCGAGTATAGGAGCTACAAGAACGTGTTCCGGGCTTTCAACGTCCCTGTCGAGCAGGCGCGCTTGCGCAGTGCAAGCCAACGCTCGTGGAAGCATCGTTCGGGTACAGTGTACTAGAATACTTAGGTAGTGTTGGGACCGGAGGGGCTCGCCTGAAGCGCGTGGTATTGATCGCGACAGGTGTCGACACCGGCGCGTTATCCAGAAGGTGTGCGCATGCGCGGCTGCACGCGCGAAAATATGAATCTTTGGTGCCGCTTTGGTGGAGTCCACATAGGATTTCTGATACAGTTGCGACCTGCCAGCGGTCGTACCGCGGCATCAATTACGCTGCGGCACGATCGTTAGCAACATGGTGCTTCAATGTATTGGACGGTACAAGCTACATTACCCTTCCTTTACATAAAAACAATTGCGACTTTAAAGAAGCGGATTGCAAGTTGTTTCAGCGTAGAATTAGCTGCGACTTTCGGTTTGTCGGATGGTGAGCATTTTAAATGAAATGCCCATTTCCTTGGTCGCAAAGGCCGAACATTAGATATTTGAAAGGAATATCTAAAACTCGGAAGCAGTTTTTGTTTTTTTCTTATCTTATTTTATAATGGAACGAAACGGCACATACTAAAGTCTGAGGTTGTTTTAGTATGTTTTTAATATCCCAGGTTAACTTCTCTGTCTTGTTTTCTGCCCGTCTTCTTTTTCTTGACCTTAATCAGCTCGCTTCACTTGTCACTCATTCTTGTGTTCATTTATGCGACCAACCACCCAAGCGACGGTCGCAAAGGGGTGAGAATCTTTTATTTCTTCATGACTGCCCCGACCATCGGAGGACCACCCGACGTTCACTTGTAAGAAATGGCTTATAAGCAGTGATAATTTTTATCACGCGTTTTAACATTGAACTTAAGTCCAAAAACTGAGACAACGTGGACTGAACATGCTTTATAACATCCAAAGAAAACAAGCACCTATTTCACATCATTTTGAGCAGAAAACATGAGCATTTGTAGATCAGGCAAGAAAAAAGTTGTAATAGTTTACAGCACGGCATTGCAATAATGGTTACAATGTGCAGCGCATACATGGTTACAATATGCAGCGCACTATCCTCTTGAGGGTAAACCATCTGAAACCCACACGCTCATAACAATACATTTAACCGACAGCTGCTTTCTGACAACCAGGTAAGTCTCGCCTGAGCTGGGTATTCGAAGGGAAAGACCCATGGTTCCACAGGGGGCATATCTGGTTCACACAGACATACAGGGTGTTTTTGTTTTATTCTTTACAGAACTTTACATATTTTACAAAAAAAAAAAAAAGATTTGGCAGATATGTGGATGCCCTCTTTCGTTATATCTGTAGGGCTCGGTGGACAATAAATGGGTGAATAACCGTTGCAATGTTTAACAATTAACCAAACTTTGTTAGTTAACTTGTTTATTAACGGCTTAATTGGCCATGGTGCAATTGCAGTTTTCAAAGGAGTCATTGTTAAGGGCAAACACAATCTTGACAATTCGCGAAAAGGCAACGAGGTTCGTGAAATTTATCGTAAAAGTTTTCCTTTCTTCGCTTGATTCAGAAACGGCGTTATGAAAATAATACGTGACTTAGTCGTCTTGATGTGTGGCGCCGGCGAGTCCACCGAAGACACGCTGTCGAGTTAGTGACGAGGGGACAGAAACTACTGTGTCCTTCTACGCATCAATATCAGCACAACCTCATTCGCGCTTTCAGCGCGCGGTTTTTTAATTAAGCGAAGAAAGGCAAAATTTTAGCAATGAATATCTCAAAGCTCGTTGTGTGTTCGCGAACTTTCTAAATTGGGTTGGCCTTTAATAATGGCTCCCTTTAAAGCTGCAATTGCAACATGGCCCATTAAACCGTTCATTAAAAAGTTAATTACCATATCCGGCTAAGTAATCAAAATATTGCAACGGTTATTCACCCATGATAGGGTCCGCCGAGATCTACGGATGTACAGTGCAGATGACATACACGTATCTACTACCTCCTTTTAATTAATTGTAAAGTTTTGCTAAGAATAAAAAAATATCCTGCATAAGCATGAACTCACAACATTTCATGCCTGGGACGTAGCCATTTTCTCTTTTCGATTATGGGAGTAAGAAGCTTTTAAGTTGGTTGTTTTAAAACTCTGCGAGTTTTAAAACAACCAACTGAAAAGCTCGCAGACAGCGCTTGTTTCTTCAAGACGCTTGTCCGATCGCTGCAGATTCTTCTCCCAAAGATCTCTTTTGGCTCTGTCTTTTGGAACGCCGAAAAGGGACGCCGTTTTCACTCCTTTCACTCTGATAAGGCCCGTTTCGCAACCAGGTGCAGAGCAAGAGTTCTATCGCTCTGCCGTCGTCGACGGCATGCACATGTAGTGCCGAAATGCCGTCGCCGACGGCGTTTCAGCACTACCCTTACGCGTTCACCATCCGCAAAATCAGAACACAAGATTCAAAGCATATTACGATCGAACACACGTAAAGGCCGGTTCTCACATGAAGCGAAGCGCTGATGTAGCGCTCCTCACGTGCCGTCAGCTACTTATCGCCTGCCACGAGCAACAGTTTTGACGGTGCGATACAAAGCTGGTGAACGCTCCGGTCAGCACGCGCTTAGCGCGAGGTTAGCGCTATGCTTGTAGCGCTCCGCTGCATGTGTGAACAGGCCTTAACTATGAAATCGTGGTCCCGACACGCGCACCGCTCAAAGTGAAAAACACACGGAACTATAGACCTTTCCAATGTTTACAAAATCACAGTCCAGCGTGCGATCTTCACAGCCCAGCACGTGCGTGTTCGTCGCTTCGGAAAGCGAGCAAAGCACGCGCCATACACACGAACGCTCAAAATGGCACCGGCCACAAGCTCGTTTTTGGAAAGGTCTATACTCTGTTTCACCTTATGTCGTACCGCAGGAAAGGCTACAAGCGCGAGCTCCTTGCTCTCGGGCACATCTCGGCGGCACGAGCTCTCGTGCACCAAGGGCAGCTGCCAACGCTATGAGCTCGCGCTTCTAGCCTTCGCTCCGGATCGTGGTACCGACACGTGCACCGCTCAAAGTAAAAAAAAAAAAAAAAAAGGCGGGCTGCGCGATTTTTTCTGGATAACTCGACTACAGCGCCGCCACGAACTGTCAATACACGCGCGCTCACGAGCTCCCGTTGCCGAGCCGCTCCGGTCCCAACACTACCTAAGTATTCTATACTTCGTTTCACCTTATGTGCGAGCGAAGGCAAAACTTGAAGCGCGAGCACGGAAGCTCCGTGCGTTCAGGCTTTGCTCGAGCGCGCGAGCTGGGGAGAAATGCAAAAAGCGCTGGTCTCGCGCGTCTAGCTTTGGCTTCGCTCGCAGATAAAGTGAAATGAAGTATAGTACACTGTATAGTTCGGGGTGATGTGCTCGTGCTTTTAACTTCTGTTTCTATTGCACGAAGAGGAAAAAGCTTTGGGCAGGATTCTGGAGCGTAGAAAATGGCGGCGATGCTTGTTGCTCAACGATGGCTCGACCAACGCGTACAATGACGGGTTTTCTGCGAGCATCCGGTTGCCTTCGCTATGCACGACGACTGTTGCTGACGACAGTACCGCTTGTCGAAAAGCACCGTGCGATCGCAGTGTGACCAGCTGCGCGCCGAGAGACGGAGACGATGAGAGATGATGACCGTCGAGCAGCAGCTACCAATCGAATCGCACTGAGATTTTGCGCAACGGGAAGCTACAAGGGCGCGGTTGCCACCGATGATCTCATAGCTAATGCCCAGTCGATGGTGATCAGAGCCGTGACGGCCGTCGCGAGTGTCGCTGTCAACCGGCTGGGAAGAGGCGGCTGGGCCGACAAAACCCTGGACCGAGGAAGCTGAGGCATGTGCCAAAGAAGGCTTTCGTCGCCACCATGACAAGCACACCGACGTCGTGGGGTGCGTTGACGGAACCTAGAATCTAACTGAACCTTCGTTACCGTCATCATCGGTCTGAAGGAGACTCTCGCCGTTCTGAAGGCCTCCTACACTTTGCCGCAAACACCACTTTGCCATTAACGACATGGTGGTAAGTACGTTAAAACTTCAGGGTTTCAACCGCTTCGAAGTTAGTGCACGCTTAGTGCCTATGTCTACAGTTGACCGTTTATTGCGGTTTGTAGCTGCTGTCATTCACGCAATAAAATCTAGGTGGGCTGCTGATGTCATTTTATTGTATCCATTAGATATTCTAATTTCTACGCCAAGCTTCTGGAGTTGCATGTCAGTCATCGGACAGTCCTAAGAAACACTGTTCGATTCCCTGCCATTAACTGTAGACGAGAATTTTAGCCAGTACAATTTTGTGGATGGTTGTCACCTCCATGACCAAGAAAAACAATAAATATACCATTGTCCTATATTCAACACACGTACGTTTAATGTAAAGGTTATGATACCAATTAAAAAGATTGTCGTTTCAAAAGTGACAGTAACTCATTGAAATTAAAGAGTAGTGTTAACTGGATTTTTTTTTAATTTGCCTGTGATGCAGAGCAAATGCGCACTGTTGACTTATCACCATCAAGCATAAACAACAAGCGGAGGCAGAGTAGATGTGTGAAGGAAAAGCGAGCATATGCTAAAGAAAGAACTGCTACGTAACGTGAAGAATGTCAGCAACTATCTTGCCATTGTGGTACGAGCTCAGTTGCTATGCACAGGCTTATGGCAGCCTGTGAATGTAGGATGCTCCCTATATGGTATCAACCAGTGTCGAAGCCAGGGGGGGGGGGGGGAGGGCTTATGGGGCTTCGCCCCCTTCCCCTCCCCAAATCCGGCGGGCCCCAGAATATGCGCACAAATTTCGACAACATCCACCCACCCTCCCCGCACCCCAAGTCATGAACATCTCATTCACCTCAACTTCCCTCCCCCCTCACCCCCTCCAAAGTTCCTGGCCACGCCACTACGACCAACAGCACTCAAAAGATAGTCAACATTATCAGGACAAGCGAAATTTCTTTTATTTTATGCACCATATAGGCATGCGTTTCTGTCTTTAAATGCACGCAGGCAAAGCACACACTTCAGAAAACACTTGCGTGAAGGCTGCGTTCACAATGCATGCCCCGACAAACTTTCAAGGCGTTAGCAAATTCCACAAATTAAATTTTCAACGAAACGCGTTAGATTTGCAAAACGCTGGCAAACTTACATTGCGTTTTACATAATTCACCTTTGTCGTCCGATGAATCAGCAGTCAGCGCTACACAAACCTCAATGAGCTTGTCGTTTGTTTTCTTGCCGTTGGGGCGAACACTGGCGGTCGTGGCGGCGGCACAATTCTTTCTCAGACCGTTGGCTGCTGCCTCCATGCTCGCAGAAGCGTTGGTCACTTTGTGGCAAGATGAGGTTTTGAATCTTGACGCATGGTAAAGCTGAATGAAGGTATCCTACCGTCTTCATAATCTCAGCAAGGCTGCCGTTACGAGCCACAACAACACCACAACTTTTAAGCTTCATAACACCGGCACAAATAGAAGCCAAGTCTTGCATCTCGCCCAGTGTTATATCGGAGACGTTGAACGCCAGCTCACCGTGCTCTTCAATCCGGTCCTGCCACCGAATGGGCTCATCCAACAGCACGAAAGCATTCGTGTGCGCGTTGATCCAAGTTACCGATCGCATGTCAAACCCCTGCCGCGGTCGATCCGACGAGCATCGCGGCCATGTTCTTTCGAGTTTATCACGCCAAGGGTACGGCTGTCGAGTTAAAACAATGCAAATACTCTCGTGCATTCTTGTTCTTACGTCATTTTGTCGTCACAACCCGAACTCGAAAAGCGACTGTTAGCGGCAAACAGAGGCTTTCTAGTTTCACGAACGTTCCCATGGCAAAGAGCGTTGAATCGTCACGCGCAATGAAGCCAATGGGAAAGCGAGGTACCTATGTAGGGACGTGTAATAGCGTTTCTTTTTTTTTTTTCTTTGCACGAGCTTTTCTGCAAATAAAAAAGTAAGTAAAAAAGACTGCCCGAGATTATGCGGTCAGGTCCATTTCTTCAGCGCCAAAAGCAAAGAGCATGGCTTATGGGGACTACCGTCGTAATCACTGCAGTGAGCAAAGGGAGCAAAGCATTATTAAAACTGCCCGAAGAAACTTTCCTGCATCATCCACAGCATGTTCACAACCGGTGCACTCTGCTTCAATCTCATGACTTGTCATATATTACCACAGAGTCGTCGTCAGCTGTATCCATTTGGAGTCTCCTTCACAGGCAAACAGGAAATTTCATTTGCAGCTTATGTCCATGGAGGCTTCACAAAGGATGATCGGTGTCGCAGCGTACCTTCACATAATATTTTCTTCTCGTAATACGATCCGTATCGTGCAGAAACAGGAAAAGCAACGACGCAAACGAGGCACAAACACCACAAGGTCGTTACCGCGGTTTTCGCCATGTTTGTTTTCAAAGACCGTAGCGAAAGACTTCGAGAAAACAAGCTCAGATATCTTAGCTAAATTTACTTTACGCCATAATTATTGAAATAATCTTTCGTATTTTATAAAAGGATAATGTTATTTTTCTCTGTTTCCTTCCATTTTCCGGAAGGTATCCTTTTCTCCGTTATTCGCTCGTTCTTACTCCCGGAGGAAAGAAAGAAGACAACAAAAAGAACAGGGGGAAATGCGGGGATTTCTGCGCCCCAACTGCGTGGACACGTCATCGCGACGTAGGGGGATCGTCAAATTCTATCTGAGCGCGTGCGTGAACCCGAACGTTGGGGCGGAGCCTCAAACAAGAATCATTCTAGTTTGAGGCTCCGCCCCTTCTTTCTCGATACGTCACAACTCGAAAGTACCCGTTTGTGACCAGAATAGCACCCCTGCTCACGTTTCTGCCAAGAGTAGAATATCCCTCCCAGTTTTTCTTCGGAGTTGACGAAGCATCATTTCGTGATACAAATTTAACAAAACCAAATTTGGGGAATGTACTTTGAAGTCAGGGATTGTACTTTCTTCAGAAAGTACCAGAAAAAAATACTTTAAAGAAAGTACAAGTATATACTCAGAGAATGCACTTCAAGTAAAGTACAAGTTTCCTAAACCTACCTGAAGTAGTACTTTAAGGTGCAACCCCACCGTGCATGACGTTTTGGTGCTTTTTTGACAGCTTATAACTTTCTATGTATCTTATAATTATAAAGTAAATGTCAAAATAAAGAGCTGCTTTTCAACAATACTTTAATGTCTTGATATTACGGTTATTTTTAGTTGTTAGTTAATTATTCCACTTTTAATAGACCACAGTCTCTAATATTGAAAAAATTATTTCTCGAGTTGTAACGTCCCATCGTCCACGATATTTTACGTGAGCGTTCGGTTGGATGTAATAAATTAAAAAAGTAATCAACAAATTGTACAGATAATGTATATTTTAACATACAAAATAAAGTTTAAAATGGTATTATTTTATGGCACTATAAAAACGGAAGCATGTGAACTAATCAAAATAACGAGACATTAAATTATAAAGCATCCTTCGATATTACATTTTCCAGAACTTTCATATTGATATATTACACGTTAAGAATGTTATAAGACCTCAAACTTTTCCCATTCAGTTACGGCGAGTTGTAGTTGCTTAATATAAAATTCAGATGGCGACACGTGTTCAAGAACAGTGTAATGTGCATTTTCCGTCGTGTGCCACTTGGAATGCCACGTGAAAGACAGAAAAAGCGGCAGATGTCAGGGTGTCAGATGACTGGATGTCCGCAGTGAGCGAGCCAGAGATGTCAGAACAACAAGCGCGAGGCTGCGGGTGCACCACAGCTACTTTTGCGCGCGTTCTACTGTGCGTCGGTACTCATGCCCGACGCGATCCAAATGAAATGGGCGCCATGAAATGCATTCTGCCATTTCAGATTCCGCCACGTATGCGAAAACATTTTAATGTTTTTACTTTTTATCACTTGCAAAAATCATTTTCGCAATCAAACTATGCTTGTCGGAATGGTTTGACTATATTTTGTTTTAAAAAACCACCAGGGTGGCTCTTAAACGGGCCATGAAACGAATTTTGGGCTGGGATAAATGATTTTAAATTGGGACTTTACTAATCGCATATCGTTTAGTTGGCCAAAACAAATAGGGTAGAAAGTCAACAGCCAGCTTTTCGGTACGAACATTTGAAAATATAGCGGACTATTTTGTACCTTCTTTCCTTCGAATCGCTCTCCGCCTTTTTACTATGATACATCCGCGGTTCCCAAAGCGCGTCAGCGGTTCCAACCTGACGTCAGCCGAGCCCAGCTCACGCATTGGACACGAGAACTGCGTCACTCGGACGTATGCGCTCGTCAACAATAAATCCGTCGACGAATATTCGGATTCGCGTTCGTGGCCAATGAGTGCCCTGACGGAACTTATCGTCACTGGGGAATGACAAGTTCTATGGTGTGCATAAAAAGCACGGTGGAAGCTAGGAGTCCTCGCACCGGTGCCGAAGAATGTCGCGATGACGTGATTTCACAATTCGCATTTGAGTTGAGGATTAAAACTAAGGAGGAAGAAGTAGGAAAATCTTTTCATGACCCCTTTAAGTGGCAATGATATTAAAACAAAACACAAAACATTAAATCGTCTCAGTGTGTCTGAGCCAACGCGCTGGCATATGAATTCATATTTGTCGGGTTTAAATATCGGCCGAGGTACCCGCAATCCGACGGAGGCCGATCTGAGATTTCGGAATTGCACGTCAAATGATCTCCAGTTAGTCAAAATAAACCCGCAATTCTTTTTTTGTTATATTTATTGGGGCGTGTTAAGTGAATTTTGTTGGTTTGACTTGTGAAACCCTAAGATCTGAATATTTGCTTTGCTTTACCTTAGTTCGGAGCGCAGCCAACGCTACGGGCTGATAAAGCCTCTGAAGCAGCGCCAAAAGCGCGAGGTTCGTTCTCTTTCTGTGCCTATGCGGTCGGGCTAAACTAGAGGCACTAAATAAGCTACGCTTCATACACATCTTGGCGCTTAAAATGATGGTTGCCAGTTGTCTGAAGCTTTATCTGAAATCACAGGAAACGCCTTTTCGTCCTCCGTAAATGCTTGAACAGTTCGCGACAAAGCAAAGCAACGTGAGCTTCCTGACACCGCACTTTTGAATCATGACGATCGGCAGTTGTATTTGATTTGTTACTAACCACCAAGATGGTGGCGCCCACAACAATATCGTGGGGAAAAGTGCCGATAGTCTAAGCGTAGTTCATTTAGCTCACAGGCTAAACCAAGTGCGGTGGGGGATCGTTGGCCGAGTTGGCCGAGTGTGTTGTGGCACCGCAGATCTGAGCACGTGGAGAAAGGCTGGAGCGCGAGCTCCGTTCAAAGCACAGAGCTCACGCTGCAGAACCTGTAGGGACTAAATCCTCTCGATGTGTTTGCGTTGGTCTTTCAAGTAACTTCAAACGTGCCAGTGCACGAGGCCCGTCTCTCGAGCGGCCCTTGGAGGCAAATGGCAGCCCAGCACTAAAATGACTGGCCTACAGTGTTCTAGAGAGTTGTAGTGGCAAGAGCGGCGGCCACCGCGTGAAGATTTCGCGCGTAGACGACACCGTAGCGCTGCTGTTCTGAGCCCTAGGAACTGTGGTAAGAGGCATGGAATAAAGAAGAACGAAGCGCCGGAGACACACGCGCTTCATGTCTACTTCGTTTCAGCTTCGGTCCAGACGCAGCCGATGCTACAAGCGCGAGCATGTGGTCCAGAACAGTGCTTGCACTGCACGAGCGCGCGTGCTTGGCAGGGATGCTGAAAGCCCGGAGCTCGCGCTTGTAGCTTTGGCTGCGTCTGGACCGAAGCTGAAACGAAGTATACAGCCCAGCGGACATGGTCCGTCTCGTCCTTCCTATAGGAGGTATTCACTGGCCGCCATATTTGAGGTCACTGTTTAGAGCGCATGCTCAGAACGAGCTCGCATTAATAGGCTGCCAAGACCGGCAATCTTGGTGGTGCGGAATGCACGTGGCGAAAGAACTGTGGAAGCTCGCGTTCAGCACACGCTCCGCAGCCGAGCACACAGCTATGGCCGCCAGTGAATACTCCCTATACTACATTTCACCTTATGTTGAACCGCAGCGAAGGCTATAAGCGCGAGGCTCGTAGCGTTGGCAGCTGCCCTTGGTGCACGAGATCCTTGTGCCGCCGAGATGTGCACTAGAGCAAGGAGCTCGCGCTTGTAGCCTTTCCTGCGGTACGACACAAGGCGAAACAGAGTATAGATATTGCTACAGGAACGTGCCCCCGTCAGCCTCGTCGTCTTCTTCGCTCATCGCACATCTGCCATCTGCCAGAAATTCTCCTAGGGGCACAGAACTCCAGCGCCACTCGTGGCATCTACGTTGACCGTCTTCACGCGGCCCATTGTAAGCGGGCGCCGCTCGTGCCACTACACCCTCTAGAACACTGTAGACTGGCCCTTGAAAGCGAAAAGCGGCGGAGCACCCCCGCTCGTGGCACGTGTCTTTCCACAACAATGGTTGGCGGTACTTGGAAAAAACGCCTTTATCAAGGGGCTTTAGCAGGGACTCTGGGTTCAGTCGCCCATCTGCATACTACCGTCGTGCGATCGTGTACCACAAATACTGCGTAATGCACGTAAAAGATCCCGAGGTAACAGTTGTACTGCACTTTTTACAATCTTAAACGGGTAATCAATATCGCCCTACGAAACTGCTGCTCTCCAAAAAAACTAACAACTAATTTTGAATGCGCCGTTACATTGCATTTTTAATGCGTGATCGCGTGTTCGTGTTCTTTTATTATTTTTTTTTGTCTTTGATTATGCGGCTCTCACTTGTGATGAAACAGACTGTAGATGTCGGGTTTCTGGAACAATATTATATAACTAAGAAAATGGCACGTGAACCCAAAAGACAAAAGCGCACTTAATAAAAATAATTGAAATACTAGAATTGATTATAATTGTGTTTTCAAAGGCTTGAGCGCACCAAAAGCTATAAAAGCGAGCTCGATGCTTTGGATGGTGCACTTGTTCACTGGAAGTGTAGTTCAGGGCAGTATGCTCGCATTTTTATGTTCCGCTTCGCTCGCACGATAAAACCAAATACTTTACTGGTAACGTACTTAGTAAAATAAAGCTTACCCTCTGTATATGTGCAATTCCCTCAGTTTTCGCGTGATTACACGCTTGTTTATCATTATTGTTTTCGTTTCCCACTGCGATTCATTTTGTGCTCTTTTGTGTGCTACGTGCATTAGAGACCAGGGTAACCCAGGAGAATTCTAGTCCGCGGATTGTAAAAAAAAAACCTATGCAACTTGCCACGTGTGCCACAATCAATACAAAATATTCAAAGTTTTACATGTGACCGCTTGCCTGAGTAAACATTGTTGTTTGTCAAGAACAATTGCGATCGTATGAAATCACGTGGGAAAATCTCGTTCTAAGCCCGCGACCGTTGGCAGGCAGTGAATACTCATAATCAGCGCCGAGATGATTGACAGGTGGAGTTTTTCTATCAACCCAGAGTTAGATGATGTTTCCTTCTTTCTGTTGTAGGCAATCAGGAGACAACTTACACCAAATCTGAGGGTAATAGAGTACTATGAGCATTCAAACATAACGGCCTGGGCAGTATAGAGTATATGTGTACAAGCTTTAGCTTTTGATGCACCCTCAACTTTCGATACGCTCAACGCTAGTGTAAAATGTAGGGCTGTTTCATTCTTAATCAGCGTACCATGTGCGTGTTTACACTATATTTTGTACAACGTCAAACTCTACCCGTTTGCATCTTTTTCATTTATGCACACCACTACTTGCGCGCATAAATCACCAAATTAAAGCTGGTACAGGATGTCACAAAAATATTTACAGGGTTATTTTTTTTTTACCGCAAAAATAAACTACGCATCGCCTGACGCTAGGTCACCCAGATATGAAAGTTTCATCCCGAACGGACACCTTATTCAAAAGTTATAAGTGGTTTCTTGAAAGTTTCAATGGGAAAATGGAGCCCATTTTTGCCAGTTTTCGGTTTCTGGTGCCATAGAGCCCCATGTATTCGAAAACTCCGTCGGCCGCCATTTTCCCATTGAACTTTTCAGAAAATCACTTATAAATTTTGTATAAGGTATCGGATTGGGCTGAAACTTTGACATCTGGTTGTGACCTCTAGCGCTACCTTTGGGCAGGAGAATGAGCGTTCGGCGATGCCTAGTTTATTCTTGCGGGAAAAACAAACCTAATATTTTTGTGACACTGTACATTGTTTAAACTATGTGCAAAAGCTATCCACAGACCCAGAATCTTTGCCTGGCCATTCATTGCGTTTATCACTGGATTCGTATTAAACTTAATTCTTATCATTTATTGCTGCGAGTTAATTGCTAACCTCGGCATTTTTTTATTATGACTCCCGCACCAGTCCTACTTTAGGTTTACCAAACTCAACATCTAAACCTGAGTGTCATTTTTTGTGTTTTCCAGTCTCGTGGTTTTCGGCAAAATAAACACCCAGCTACCTAAATGAGACACCTGACCGCCCAAAAAATAGTTCATTTGTTTTGATTTTTTAGGTAGTTAATTCCTCAAGCTAGAATTTCGGAAACCCAAGTCTATCACGTCATCAGGTTTTTCTGGAAATCCACAAAGAGCCAAACACACGCACGACAAAAGGGCCGTCATATTGCCACCCACAGAGCCGAAGAAACAACGCTCGGTCACGAACTACAAGAAGATTCGCGTTCATTCTTGCACCAGATTTTGCCCTGCTTTCTTGTTCTCGTGCCAGTTCATCCTCGCCCCCAGCGCGCAACGCCCGAACCTTCTTTGCCGAACTTTCGAGTAGTGACGCACTGTAGATAAGCAGCTGCCCGCGACCTTGTCGATGCAGTCTCGCTCTATGTCACGCTGCCGAATCGCCGCCTGATTTTCTGCTGCCTCGACGCTCTTTCTCTTTACTTATAGACCCCTTTCGAAATACTGCCCTCTTTTGGCAGCTGTGGAATCCCTGCACAATGGCGGACTAAAGCCGCAACGTCACGGCACACTTTATGCGTTTGGTTGGAGCAGAAGAAAAAAGAAACCCACAGAACAAGGTGATGAGCGCAGTGACGTTGCACTTTCGACGTTGTTTGATTGGGTGGTCGGATATTAGCGTTGGCCGCGCTCCGACGTTCGCTATCATATGGAATGACTTGCACGTTTCACGACGTCAGTTGTTCCGCCATTGTGCAGTGGTTCTGACCTTCTAATAATCGCCACGTGAATTTCGAAAGGGGTCTATTCTGTTTGGCACAAGTTCGCCGATTAAACCTTTATTTTTCAGTTCACTTTTCGCCCTCTCGTCACCTTCATTCGTGACAATGTGAATCTGAAATATGTGTAATTGGCCTCTGAAATCTCCGATAACGGCGCACAGGCAATTTTATATTTTTCAACGCGTCGGTGGTTTTGTTGTGCATGTGCCTCGCCGTTTGGCTCAGGACGATTTTCGCCTTTTGTTCTGCCCACATTTTTGGAGACGTGAGCTCGGAGCGTAGGCAACTGGCCCCCTTGCACGAGAACTGGCGCAGCCGTGCGCGTTCCAAAGAAAGCTCGTGCAGAGAAAAACAAGCAAGGGACCAGGGATGTCAAATTCAGGATATAGAAAAATACCCCACTGTATCGAAGCGCCACCACACACGATTTCTCGCATTGATGTACAGGCCTGGAAGGCGATCCACCGCCATATGTTGGTTCAGAATCACACTAACCAAGGGTGGGGTTGCACCTTAAGTAAAGTACTTCCCAACACTGCCTGAAATCATATTTAAGCGTCTACCTTTTTTGCGGTTTCTACGTCTCTTGGGGTTCGGGCAACCCAGCGGGCACGGAGAGAGCAACTAAATATTAGTGCGTCATATTTTAACCGGACGACGTGGAAACCTCGGACATCTCGGATGGATGGATGGATGGGGGTGAACCCTTTGAATCGGGCGGTGGCTTGCACCACCTAGCCAGTATTTTTTTTTAAGCTATTTAATTTACGAGTTACAAATCTAGATATTTAGTCTTAAAAGCTACGGTCCGTACGACGGAGGCGCCTCTATGCAACCGGGTGCACACACCTTCCGCAGAAAGGGTCGCCCAGTAGGGGATAGGAAAATATTCACCCTTCCCTTGACCTATGCCACCAGTCAGATAATCTCTTCTTGGTTATCTGCACCTCTTCCACCTACTGGCGCGACCCGCGGTGCCGAAAGCGAGCGATATGTGACGTCTTTGGTCCTGGGCTTACTACTGGTTAGAGCCGCTAAAAGGTTCTTTTTATTCGAAATACAAGATATAAGTGGCGCGAACCGTTTCACTTATTTATGAAAGTAGTTTTTGTTCAGAATTTTAGATCAGAAAAGAAACAAATGCAGTTTAGAAAGTACGGAAACAAGAAATGACCCGTCGACATACCCGCCACCAAGCGGTGGAAAAGGCGGCGCATACTAGAAAGGTGTAGTGGGATCAGGCACTGGCAAGCGGCGAATGTAGAATGGTCCGGGACGTACGCGGTGGCGCTGCGGTCGTATACGGGCTCGAGGATCCGACCGGTTCCGAGCGCTCTGAAGGCCTCCGGCGAGCAGTTTTGGCTTGCGGTTTGGCCGTTTGTCGGTATGGGAGCGCGAAGTGGCTCCCGTTCTAAACTGATCTTTACCCCGTCTTTGCTGTCGTTTGTGGCCTATGAAGTGTCATGCCAAATTAGTGTTTAATCGCGCAGCAAATGCAATGCGAGCCGCCCTGGCCGCCCGCTCCATACAGCCTATCCAACACATGCTTTAGTGGCGCCCTCTCGAGCCGTCGGCATGGAGTGCGGCAGCCGTGAGCGCTCGCTGAGCTCACTATCCCTCCTCTAGTTCACGGCCACTCAAGCGACAAAGGACGTCATGAAGGAGGTTATTACAGCGGAGCTGTTAAGGGCTAGATTCCGCAGGATCGTGTCCCCCGCAAAGAAATGAAGACACCGAACTCTGGACGCCTACCGCCATCTGTGAGCGACGGCGGCAAGCCAAGCATCTGGTTGCTGCCGTCGCTCATAGATGGCGTCAGCCTTTCCGTGCGCGCAAGCACGTGCAACGTGCGCGTGAACGTAGCTTTGGCAAGCTTGCAATCGCAGGGGCGTGCCCGCAAGAGCAGATACATGGCGGCGGCCAGTCACCCAGCTTGCAATTGTCTATAGACGCTTTACACACGCGCCAGATTGAGCCGCCATAGCCGCCCTTCTCTTGTCTTACCTAGTGCCACTAAATAAGCTACGCTTCAGAGTAGCGACACTTGGCCATATTGTGTCTTAAAATCATGATGGCCAGTTATCTGAAGCTTTATCTGAAATCACAGAAAACGCTTTTCCGCCCTCCACAAATGTTTAAAGAGTTCGCGACAGAGCAAATCAATATTACATGAGCTTCCTAACACCGAATATAATGCTGAGGAAGTCCCACTTTTGAACCATGACGATCGACAGGTGCGTCTGCCCTGCATACGAGCCAAAATGGCGACGCCCACAACAATGTCGGGGAACGGAGTGCCGATACTCTAAAGGTTTGTTCACACGATGCATCTTTTAGGCGCGCAACAGTTTCGCGACACTCAAGTTTCGCGAAATGTGCTCGTTCACACGTACCGCTTCACGTGCAACAACGATGACGTTTAGATTCGCGAAAATAGTTTCGGTGTTGACCATGATGTGGCGCTCCGAATCGGATCGCTATTTATCTGGGGACCTGCTTTTGCGCATTTTATGCTGTCAATTCACTTTAATTTTTTTTTCTCACATACTGCACTACTTGGAGCGATCTCGCATGTGCGCAAAGCCGATTGAGGCGCACACCTTTACGTGTAGGACATGTGCCGGCGCCGAGCCCGTACGCAGCCAATTCATTGCCAAAGCTCCTATCAATGCACATGGTATTCATAGAAACGCTACGTGCCCAATCTGGTTACTTCTCGGCGCCCATGTCTGCCCCGATTTTACTGTGCACTGTTTCAGAGAGCGCAAATGGTTTCACGTTCGCTTGTAAACAAAGCAAACTTGGTTTCAGTTTACTCGATGGTCTCTTATACCCTTGTTACACGGGCAAACTTAACTGCAGTTACGCTAAGCCACAGTCAGCGCACAATACTTGCCGACAACATTCTGCGGCTATGCAGTCAAAGCTATGGGCGAACGTGCGCTTGAGCATCTATCGAAGCAGTGCACGCGCGCTCTTCACTTGTTATGGAATAGCTGTCCGAGAGTATACTGCGGCATCTGTGGTGCCGCGAAACAGCAGTTAAGCTGAGTTAACCGCGGTTAAGTGTGCCCGTGTAACCGGGGTATAAATTATACCCTTGTAATACCCTTGTTACACGGGCGCACTTAACTGCAGTTACGCTAAGCCACAGTCAGCGCACAATACTTGCCGACAACATTCTGCGGCTATGCAGTCAAAGATATTGGCGAACGTGCGCTTGAGCGTTTTGAGCACCCATCAAAGCAGTGCACACGCGCTCTTCACTTCTACTGAAATAGCTGTCTGAGAGTATAGTGCGGTAACTGTGGTGCCACGTAACAGCAGCTAAAGCTGAGTTAACCACGGTTGAGGGTGCCCGTGTAACAGGGGTATTATCCAGCGGTATCGTCACGACAACAACGCTATGAGCACTATTCTAATCTCGCCAACTCCCGCTAATTGTCTTCGTCCATCGCTGGATTTTTTTTCCGATATGCTACTCACTTTTCCTTCAGTGGTGCTTGACGTGCTTGCGGAAGCGCCGGCAGTATCCACCGTTCGTGGTTTCGGTTTTTTCGGATTTGGCTCGGCTACAACACCGGCAGTGAAGGGGTCTTCTCAAACAGCTCGCTCCCCCCTCAAAGGCCACGTGAGAGCGTTTCTCAGCGGCCATTGGCGGCGCCCTCAGAGTGATTGACAGGACTCGGCAAAGTTTCAGCAAAAGCTCGCTCCAGAAGCGAGGTGTGCGCGCAACTTTTTTTAGATGCGCGCGTCCTTTTCGGACTCGTTCAGACGGCGCAACCATTTCGCGAAACTACATTTCGCGACACTAGATGAGCGAGAAAAATGCATCGTGTGAACAGGCCTTAAGCGCAGCTCATTTAGTGGCTCTAGTCTTACCGAGATGCCGAGCCACTGAAGCGGGCGTTGGCGAGTCTCACAACGGCCTATGCTGGGGGGAAGGACACAGTAACACTTAAAATGGCAATAACCTGTCCTGCTGTGGAAATGAAGTCAAGCGAATGGAATAAGAGGGAACACGAATGGAATAAGAGGGAACAAAAACTGAAGGTCAGTTATGGCGGCGCCCATGCACAGCTGCTGTAAAGCGTCTATAGGCTCCCACGGGAGCCAGAGTTGCACGTCTGTTTTCCACGTGCCGCCGCGTCGCTATTCGCCAAGATCCGATCACGTGAGGAGCCGGATCAAGTGTCGTGCAGGAAAATAGACGTCGCGCGCGCTCCGGCGTACATTCCCCTGCTTTTGAGCGCGCCGCACGCCTCGAACGCGCGGCGCCGTTATTCGCCGAATTCAGTCACGTAAGGAGCAGACTCCGCATGCCGTGCAAGAAAGCCGGCGCTCCGGGGTGAACGCGCAATTCTGGCTCCCATAGGAACTCTACGCTCTGGCTTGCCGACTTGCGGTCGGCCACTTCCTTCTTCACCAGAGTGGAAAGGCTGAAAGTTTTTTTTTTTGCTCGTTTCAGTGTTAATGTTTTTTTTTTTTTTTTGTTGAAAGGTGGAGAGAACGTTTTCTGAATCAGAAGTGGGATCTGTGTTTAGAATTGAAGGGGGAGAGAATCTTTTGTCCAGATTTGAAGGAGGATGGATGTTGCCTCATCGCGTCGACCTGTAAGGTTGTCCACATTCTTACATTGTGTGATGGAGACTGTGGCGCTTGAAATGTATAGTTTCGAGGGAAAGGAGGGTAGGGGAGGTGAAAGCGGCCGGAATGCTTGAGAGGAGAGGAGGAAACCTCCTCTCTTCAGCATTCCGGCTGCTTCCTCCTCACCTCACCAGCCAGAAAACTTTTCTTAACCTGACACTGACTATAGCCGAGTTTGAGACGTCGTCCTGTCTATTTTCTGTCTCTTCTACGTGTCGATGTTTCTTTCTTCTCTACCCCAGTCTCAAATCAATTCAACAAGGTGAAATTAGAAGCTTTGGCAGCCAGGAGTTTGGACGCTGTGACGGTAGCGACATCGGCGTTCGCTCGTGCTTTTCAGCATCATTTCTACGACACAACCGACTGCATGACACGTCGGCTTTTGTGACGCCATTCGTTGCCACTTGGAGACCACTTTCGTTGCATGGGCGTAGGAGGGCGCTCAACACACCAGTCGGAGACGCCTTCCAGTCACACCCTACTGTGCGCCGACAAATTGAGGGAGATGAGGAAACGAGAGCACGTCAGGGCTGTGTTCCAAAATTTACTCCACCTTACTCCAGGGGTTTGTACCCTGGCGTCCGAAAACTTAGCCGCTTCCAGCGTCGTTCTGTCTCGTGACACGGCCCGTCGGAGTCACTCGGATCCATTTGGGTAAGATTTGGAACACAACCCAGAACGGAGAGCTCTGGTTGGAATGATTATAGTGGGTAAACCTAAAGCTAGCAGCCTTTGTATCCACTTCCCACCTTGAACGCGTTAGAACGCAGGCGTTCGGTGTTTAGGTTTCACATTCGAATGCGTTTAACGAGTGCAGTGCCATAGCCTCCTCTATGCTCACAAAGCCTGGCAGTTGGACGACGGAGCCCTAGAGTGCCCCGTCGCAGATTTGGAGCGCGAGGATCTGGTAGCACAGGGCACCAAAGAGCCATCTCGGGGAACCTGGGGGGCTATGTTCGAGAAATGTTTCGTTTCTCCTAAAAAGAAACGGAAGTGACGGAAGTGCCGATATTGCGTCTGATTGGTTAGAGGTTCAAACGACGAAAGAGGGAACTTTCGTCATTTGAGCCTCTAACCAATCAAACGCGATATCGTCACTTCCGTTTCTTTTTAGGAGAAACGAAACATTTGTCCAACATAGCCCCCATGGACGTCAGAGCACAGCTTTTGCAGCGGCGAGGACCCGAAACACACTCGTTCGCTCGGGAGAAGTATGTTTCGGCGTCTCGCCGCAAGCGGGGCGCCAGTCACGTGGCTCTCGTCTCATCCCTTGCCTGCCGCTTGAACTTTTCCATTTCGGCGGCCGCTTCTCATGGCGATCTGCCACGCTTTGTCAGTATATAGGAGGCTATATGAGTGCATTCAAAGGCAGCCTTTGTCGCCACTGCGCTCGTGGAACGCGTTAGAAAGCGAAACGCCGGCGTTTGCCTCTCGCATTCGAATGCGTTCCACAAGCGCAATGGAGACAAATCATTCCAACAAAGACCTCGGACGTTCTGACGTCGTCCCCGCGCGCCCTCCCTCAGTTTCTCGGCACATCCTCGTCGTAGTTGGGCTGTTTTCTGAGCATCGCGTGCTTTTGAAGCCACTCGCTCGCTTGGACCTTACCCTATTTTCCCCGACTGTACCAGTCACGGTCTACCAGACAATGCAGACCACTCCACCCCTTTTTTCTAAACGAAGAAATGCTTCCCTTTATATTGCTTTATTCCAGAGAAGTGCGATAAGCGCCCCGTTCGTAGTTTCCCGGATGAAACAGTGCTGCTCTTTTTTACAGGTGTTAAATTTACAAGCCTACATTATCACTGCAATCTCACACCGTATATTACGCTGCGAAAATCGGTAGTTACATGCCCCCGATATTTGGCAACCCTCGAAGCACAGTGCAAAATGAAGGGAGATGCGATCGTCGATGCTCACAATGAGCGTAACCGCCAAGAACACGCGGTATATCATCGTGGAACAAGGAGCAACACGGCACCGAGTTCTCACCACGGGACACTTCTGGGAGGGCAGCCCTTTAGGACGGCAGATGATGGCAAGACTACAGTCACCTACGGGACAAGAGCGCCATAGAGGTTATTCGGTCCTGCCTCCAGGACGAGCTTCCTGCCTTCGATAACACTTGGGTGACTCCTAAGCTTCGAGAGTGCACATGCGACCAAAGCACGACGGAAAGCAAAGAACGCTCTGGAGGCTAGGCATCGACGCCTTGTGCTTCTTGTCCCAGTATTTGCCAATGAAAATGATCCCCGAAAGAGCAAAAAGGAGGCTGCACTCACCTGACTCGCACGAGGCAAATTGCGTGTCAATATCACAAGTTCTGGCGACGATTCGTCGGGACGTCAGGTTTGAATTCGACAAAGCACGCACGGGTTCTGCTTGGGCGTAAGTGTAACAGGGAAGACTTTTCAACAACCGCGTGTGCAGGGCTGTGCTGGCTCAGCACCGATTCTGTGCACTCGTCCCGGTTCGTCCCGAAGAAACGTATGGCCGAATTACCACCAGGGGCGCGGAAATATTTTTCAGTTTTTTGTTGGAGTGACGACATCTCTATTCGACGGGAGGAATCACGCCGATTATCCTACTTGACTGGTAACACTGCGATCATTTCGAATTGCTGCAGTTGTTCTTTTATTAAACATATGGGTCGCCAAGGAAAAGAACGAGTTTCGAATGGGAGTAAGATTTCGAAGTGTGCCACGTGTTCGCTTTGACCAGAAAGATACAGCGGTACACTTTGGCAGAGGGGCGTCGTTGCAGCGTGCCTCTTTTTTTTAAAGTCCGAGCGCAGCCGAGGCTACAACCCGATAGAAGCCGGTCAACCAAAAGTGCTACGTCACGGCGCTCGGGGTCTTTGTGCGTTTGCTATTTCTGCGTTTTTTCTTCGGCGTGATTAGTTTGGCTGGTGATAGAAAGCCCACAAAAACGAGTGTCGTGACGATGCACTTTTAGAGCTGCTTGATTGTACCTTTAATGGGTGGATAGATTACAGCTGGACCTTTTAATCGGGCGGCGGCTGGCGCCACCTAGCGAAAGCATTTAACACGCTTATATTTTTATAATCTTTTAGCATAGCCTCCTCTGTACTGACAAAGCCTGGCAGATCGTCACAAGACGCGGCCGCCGACAGTGAAAACGTAGAGCGGCAGGCAACGGATGAGAGGAGGCATGTAACGGGCGCCCCGCTGCGGCGAGACGCCGACACACGCTTCTCCCGAGCGATGGAATGTACGCTCGCGCTCCTCGTTCTAACGCTTCTTTTCCCGTCCGGTTTGAAAACCATGTTTCGGGTCCTCGCCGCTGCAAAAGCTGTGCGCTGAATACCATCTTCCCCACGAAATTCTCTCTGCTACCAGATCTTCGTGCTCCAAATCTACGACCGGGCACTCTATGGCTCCGTCGTCGAACTGCCAGGGCTTTGTGAGTATAGAGGGTGCTTTACTCACCATGCTTCCACTGCACCAGCTAGCCTTACGTTTTGTGGTAAACGTCAGTGTCGGAGCCTGCGAAACTGATTTTTGATATTTATTTCGAGTGTGCTAGATGCATTTGACCCTGGCTGTAGTTCCACTCCCGTATACTGTGCCCCTGCCACGATTGCAGGGATCCGAAGCATACATGCAGTTGTGACGTCCCCGAGTAAACATCGCCACAAATTGAAGGCGCGGTAACGCAACCACACCAGTCGAAGACACGTTCTTGACCCTGATGTGGTGCGTCGCATCCCAGTCGGAAGAAACACGTTTGGTTTTGCAGAAAAGACACGTAGTATCAATATTTTATTTGTATATTGTAAAGACCCACTCTCGACACACAAGTATTGCAAATCCCGTCAGGCGGTCTTTGCATAGACTCCGCAGAATAAATCTGGTCAAAATAAAAGCCTAAATACGGCGTTTTTTCTCGTCACAATATATGACCGACTCGAACGGCACGGGCCATCGCCTTTTGCGTCTGCGCTGGCGGTTCGTAACCAAGGATAAGAGTTACTGAATGTTCCAGAAGCGCCTTTCATATCATCCACCGGAAATGGACAGCCAATCGAACTTCCTGGTTGACTGATTTCCTTCATCTTTATGTTTGTTAGGCCTTTATATATTAAGCAGTCCCTACTCCAGTCTACGAGAGCCCTCTCTTTTGCTTTCCCCGAATGATTTCGCTTGCACAGGGACCTCATTCTTACGAGTGAATGGATGGATGCATACCCATAAATAATTTTAATCGGGCAACGGCTTCCGCCATGTATAGCCGTCGTTTTAAGAAAGCCCACACCTTGTGGCGCCCGGTAGGGGATCTGAACCGAAGTTTGGCCTTGTCTGCACTCTGGGAACGTCCAGTGACTCTAACCGAGAACGAATGCTAGAATTATCTTTTTCACCTATTCATAGCAAGCTTTGGTGAACACGGCGACAGGTTCGTTATCACAGAAAACACGAATGTGTGAGGCACGGCGCACGACGCAGGAAAAGAGTTGTCCAAACAGAGACGACAAACACCGAAGGCCGCCTTCCCGTAGCAAATATGGCAGCATATCAGTTTCACCAACTTTCGCGCCTGCTCCGACACCCACAAAATGTGCTGTTGGTCATATGAGAGTTTTGTCGTCCCGATTTAGACAGTTCCTTATCTCTTAGTGTGATATCGGTATGCTTTTTTTTTTTCTATTTTATTCAAATAGGGCGGGTCGGACAGTCAGAGCTCTACCACCTTCAAGTCGGTGTCGCATGCATGCGCATTGTCAAGTTGTCGGGCTCACCGTGCCGCAGGTACATCAAACCCCCGAATTAATTGGCACGCCACAACGTAGCCATTCGTTTAGAGGGGCACTGGAAGTTTCAGTGCGGCTTTCGCGAGTGTTAGCACTACAGTTGTTACCGTCTCTGTGGTGACGCCCACAGTCCAGGATAACAAAGGCAACTCAGAGGCTGTATCTTTTCTAGATTTAAACGAGCGTTATTAAAGCGACAGAAGGGTTAGGGCGTAGGCTATAGCTGGTGTCAAGTGATCACACTAAAGCCCCGAGGCAAAAGAATATGAAAACGTACAACTGTCTTCGATGACAGTGAGGTTTCCATGCATCGGGGATCAAATACGATGGAGCGATGTCATATACCTACTGTAAGCATCAGACCTTGTGAAATCGCGTACCCTCGGTGCTCAATATTTTATGACCATCATAGAACCATCTCCGTAAAGAAATACTTTAGCGACTTTATAAACAATACTTTCTTCTAGCTTTGGTATTTTAGCCTCCAAACTCAAACAATGCATGTATATATTGTAAATCTCCGTAGAACTGTGACGAGATAACTGTCGATGCTAATATTGCACACAGGTGTACACAAGTAAAAAATGCGATGACCTCGCTTCTTTCACGATAGACTATGCACTTCGGTTGTTTCAACAGCTTACACGGAAATAATCCATCCTCAAATAAAATAAAATAAAAAATAAAACAAAAACTGAAAGAAACGACAGACATTAAAGAATAAAATAGTTTCAGAAGAAAAGAAAATCAAAATTTCAACAGAAAGGTCACAAACCGAAACGGCTGTTTCTTTTTCGTTCTTTGTCCCCCGTTATATAGACGCTTTCAGGCAGCTGTGCATGGGCGCCGCCATAACCGACCTTCAGTTTTTGTTTCATCTTATTCCGTTCGCTCCACTGCATCATTAACACAGTAGGTCAGGTCATTGCCATTTTAGATTCTACCGCGTCCTTCTCCCCATCATAGGCCCTTGTGGAGACTCGTCAACGCCCGCTTCAGTGGCTCGGCATCTCGGTAAGACAAGAGAAGGTCGGCTATGGCGTCTCAATTTGGCGCGCGCTGAAAGCGTCTATAAGATGAGAAATAAGAATCCCAGTCGAAGCGCACACAAATGAAACGAGAAGCAGCACACACACACACACACACACATATCTAGTTCGAACCCAACCAGCTCACAGCACGCACGGTCAGAAAGTCAGTGCTTGTCAGTGGGCAGTTAGGAAGGCACTATGCACGCGCACTCACACCCGCACAGCACAGCACGGTAGGGTCACGCACTACACGAGCACACTCAGGGGCAGTTGTGTAGCCGGAGGTCATGGTTAGGGGGCGTCTTCTAGCAACTCGAGCGTTAGGAAGACCCGCGGGCCAGAAGTCATGCCGGGACTCGAACCCCCGTCCGCAGCCGCTCACCTGGACCAACCGGCGGCGGCGTCAAAGACGCTAGCAGCGAGTCCAGTTGAGAGTCTTCCATGGGCACGATCCTGCCCCGCTGCCTTGCCAGTCCCCAGTTCGGGCCGGAAGACCTCAGGCCGGCAGCCGAAGACGGTCCAGACTGGGGACTCTGAACACTTTCGTCGAGCCGCTTCCAGCGCTCCGACTCCCTGTGCAGGGCCTCCATGACGCTCGTCATACTTTGAGACTTGTCCCGCTTCTCGGACGGGTCCGAATTGATGTTCACAAACAGCGTGGGCCGTCTCGAGGCGAGAGACACGGCGGGATCCTTGCGCAAGTTCCGGAAGGCCATGTCGTCCCTAACCAGATCCGGATGCACCTTGGGCCTGGTAAGAGGTCTCTGTGCGTCGCTGGGCCTGGCCCTCAAGTAGTCGCACGATGTACCCTGAGTTGGTAGCAACGGGATGCCAAACGGCGGCTGTGGAGCCGGCACGCGGATCGCATCGGCTTGGGTGTAGTTTCTGTAGGACATGTCGTCCTTTTCTATGTCGGGTTCCTTGGACAGCGTGAAGTCGAGGAGAGCCGGATCCACTTGAAGACTCGGTGTGAACGCTGGGGAGTAGAGAAGGTAGCTGGCGTCCTTGCGAGGGGTGGGTGTGCGTGCGCCGTTTCGCTGCGGTGGCTGAGGTTGCTGAACGAGACGACGGTACGCCAGGTCGTCCGTCAGCTTGTCGGGAACGGCGGACCGGCGAAACGAGGGTGCTCTTTGTCGGGGCTGGTGACCAGACATGGCGGATATTTCGTCGCTGCAGCTCCGTTTCAGCGGGTATGTCGGCTCGACGAAGGTAGTGTTTGAATCGGGACGACTCAGCTGAAACTTGGTCGGCAGGTCCCGTCGCTCGGCCCTGAAGAGGAGGTCTTCGTCTTCGTTGAGTCGGAGACTCTGGTAGATCTCCTCTAGTTCGTTCAGGGCCGTTTCCAAGTTGGCAGAGGAACGTCGCTCCCTCTCTCGCTGCATGACGTCGTCCAGACGACGCCTGGCTACTTCCAGGCTGTTCGTGGTTCCACCCACCTGCGGCTTGTGTCGGGGCACCGGCGGCGGGACGTCTCTCGTCTTCTCCATGACCATCGACAGGGGACGGGGCCTCCGTGGCGGCATGTCCGCCTTGGGCGCGAGGTCGAGGACCTCCGCTGATATGGACGCCCTCCGATGTCTGGGTGCCAGCCCCACGAACCTGCCGTCCGGCCTCTGGGGGTCGCTCATGTAGGCCCCCGACGAGTCCTGGTGCACGGGAGCCTGGTCCGTGTACGAATAATAGGCAGGACCACGAGCCCGAGGCTTGACCTCGTGCGCGGGAGGCATACCCCCGTAGTTGTAGAAACTCTCCCTCCGTTCGGATCCAAAACCGGAGTCGTCCAGTCTACACAATTCGAAAGAGGCGGAGTGTCTTCTTGGCTTGGGCGCCAGGAGGGGACTTTCCCTGAGCAGTGCCCTAGATTGGCACCTCCTGGGAGGCGGCGTTGGGGCCCTGCCCAGACTGGGGCTGGATGCTACCGACTGGGAGCTCACGCCGGAGTCTTGAGGAGACGGCTGAACGGGACCAGTAGGTCCCTGGAACGTGGTACTCACGCTCAGGGGCACCCCTGGACTGCCTCGCCGTACCATGGTAGGATCTTGGTAGGCCTTGCTTTCTTGCCAGACTGGACCAAGACGAGTGAACGCAGGAACGTCTCTGGACCTTTTGCGGTTCTTGTTGACGTCCGTCGGTTTGTTCCCGTCGTCCTCGTCTTCTTCCGAAGAACTTCCGCCGTACCTACTCCGTTGAGCCTCTACTCTGGCCTTAGCCGCCTGAAGTCGCTCACGACGCGACAGGCTTTCCGTCGAACCCTTGGAAGGAGGAAAGGCTCCGGGTCTTCTAGCCTCGTCAGATCTAACTGGACTTGACCGTAGGGACGTCCTGGGCAATTCAACGCCAGCGCTTTGAGGGCGGTGGTACTCGAGGGATGAGCAGGACGTGTCCGAACTGAGGGAGCTCTCGTCGACGGAGCTATCGTGCCCGTTCTTGCGCCTGGCTTCTGACTCCTCACGACGTAGGAAGGCGAACAGAGCCCTCGGCTCTAAGGGCTGCCGGGAGGGCAGGCTCCTGGACTTGTTTTGGAGGTAGGGCCGCGGCATAACAGCTTGCCGGGCGCCGTTGGCCGCCGGCACCTGACGACCCAAGAACAGCTCGGCTCCTGAGGAAGAAACAAGCGAGCAAGTTTAGTATACATGACAGGAAAGCCGGTGTGCCAGAGTGAGCGTTGAGCAGTAAGTTGATATACTTTATATTTAAAGGGCTAGTTCAAGTACATTTCACGATCTAGGTACTTGTAGCCTCTGTACTACTTCGTTTGGTTGTTGAGAGACAAAGGAACAGCCGGGAAGAGGTGCGATGCACTTTAGCTGAGTGCTTTTTAAATCGATATCTTTACGGGCGACACCTTGCAGAGATTTCGACCTCGTCTCTTTTCGTCACCACTACGGAAAAAAACCCTTCTCTCCGCTCTTGGCGCGAGGCCAGGGAGGTCGGGGTTTCCCGTCGGTCACCCCGGCATTCCGCCAGTAACGATACGACGAAAGAAGTGTCTTCAGTGTCGTCTGCTTGAAGGACTTGTTTTCAAACAGTACTCGGCGTTATGTGAAATTCCACTTTGGCTGTATCCAGTTGCTACGCGTAATGTTGTATGGTTTTAGAAACTTCCACTGCGCTTACCTACTTACTGTACGCCAGACATGTACAAATTACTCAAAAAAGGTAGTTAAGTTAAGTTACTGAGTATCGACGCCAAAAGTAATTGGAGTAGAGTAGAAATTACGCATTATAATAGTAATTGAGTAAACTACTAACTACTGTAAAAAAGTAGCGAGTTACTTTGAAGTTACTTTCTAAGTTACTTTTTTATATTTTTGTGGTAGCAAAATGAACAGCAGTTTGGATCAATGAAAAACCCTGCGAGCCTAAAATAAGTGGTCTAGTTATGGCTTGCGTTTTCACCAAAATAGTTTATTCGCTCGCAGAAGCAATTGACTTTCAAAGTTCTTGATAGGAGACTTTTCCCCTTTTCCTTCTGAAGACGTGCCCAGCCAAGCTAAACAGACGTTCCACCGATGCGCTGGATAGAACGGCACCGTTGAATTTGAGAAACAGGCTGTGCAGGGTTGGGTAAGCGAGTGTCGGCATCTTAGGTGTCCATGACGAAACATGTAAGGTTTGCCTCGGGTAGAGGGTCTTTTATAACAAACTTTCCTCCTTTTTTCTTCGGCAAGTTGAGATTGTTATGACTGGCCCCTCTTTATTCCGACGGCGTTCTGAGAGTACGCTGAGCGAGTGCACCAGACCGTCAAGGGTTAAAGTCTCGCGCCACGACGATGAGATCATCCGGACGACTGCGCGTCTGCGCGTCTCGTTTTAGTGCTAGTGCTACGCTACTGAAAAAAAAAAAATTGTTTTGGTTTAACAGAAGATGAACCAAAGTATACTTCGCCGCTGACGCCGGGTCCAACAAAAGGATCTCCCAAAGGTAACTCGCAATTCACGCCGGCGACTACAATATTCTGACGCGCCTGACACGCCTGACAAGTAAATCGTTTTTAACAAAGAGGTCTCCCAGGCATGGAAGGTCGGAAGGACGCGAAGGATTACGCGAACAAGCATCGTCGCTCGTACAGTTGCAGCTGGAAGCGGGAACGTGCTCTCATGAACGGATTATCCGTGCCAGGGTTTGTGCGTGGGGAAGTCCGGCTTTGCAAAGGCACATGCGCTGACGATGAAGTGACCATTGGAACAGGCGCCCAGCTGCAAGGTCATTCCAGTGGCATCTCCCGTGGAACCTACCGCTTGAGTCAGAACTCACTAAAGACAGACAACACGAAAACAACAACATCCCTCGGAGTGTCCGCGTACTTCACCGTTGCAGCTGGAAACGCGGCGCCTGCGTGCATTACCGGATTAGGTCAATACCCGACCAAGGCTTGTTAAGCATCCCTTCCTGCGTTCGTGCGCGCCGGAGTTATATTTTGGCTGCTCGTCGCCACCTTGGCCCAAGGATGCCTTCCCGAACAAGGGGGCCCCTTGTTCGGGAATGCCACTTCTTCTGCCGGCGTCTTATTCATTTCTGCGCTCGAGTTTTTGTGATGAGCAAAATTAGCACTAGATTTCGAAAGTAGTTAGTAATTTGAGTAGAAGTTACCTGAAAAAAGTAGTTAAATAGAACTACTAATTACCCAAATCAAGTTGTAATTGAAAGTTACCAAGTTACTCGAAAAAGTAGTTAAACTACAGTAGTTTGAGTAGAGCAGTTGAACTACGTCCAAGTCTGCGCATCACCGAGCACTGGGGGCGGCCTTCAGTGGCATCCACGACGCCAACAATGGCGGCTAAGAGAATTAATTACGTCGCACCTCCATCCTCAGGTACGTGACCGCACCATTCCAGCCAGCGTTACGCGGCCGTGCTACAGCTATTGCTTTCGTTTTTTCGCACATTGTGGGCGAAAAATACGACATTATTTTAGTACTTCTTCAATACTTGACTTCTTGGTAGACTTCTTACAAATTCATCTTGAAAATTTGTACGACAAAACAATGCCAGTTCAAATCTAAAGAGATGCTTAATTGACAATTCTGTGAGCACCAGACGGCGAACGAACCACGCCTGCCTTAATTTTTATTTTTCGTATGAGATGCAATCAAAAAACAAAAACTGATAGAACACATGCCAGGAACACTGCGCAACGCTCTTTTTACTTTCAATCGTCACAAGATAGTGAAACATGAACACTGCGACAAGATTAGACTTCACAAGATTGCTCCAGTCGCTCCTAAGCTGCTTTTCTCGAGTCGGTGAGCAGTGTTGGCTTTTTGTTCACCTGTAACCACCAGCGCGACAGACAGCGACTTTTAATCGTCGAAAAAACAAAACCCCGGTGATGAAGCGTCGAAAAATGCAGCTAATGACCATACTAACAGGCAGTCCTGTCACCGTATTATGAGCCTGTGTGTGTTTTTTGGCAGACGGAAAAGTCGTTTTTCAGCCGAATTCAGCCGCATTAAAACGATTGTAAGGCGTCCATCAACAGGCAAAAATTCGGTGGCGTTCGTTATGAGCTGGTAATCTTCATGAATTTAAAAGGGCGCGTGGAAACGACAGGATGCAACCGGAAGACGTCATTTCCGTCCACCAAAAGAGACGTGCCCTCGAAACAAACGTGGCACCCGGGGTTTGAGAACAAAATCGGTCTACACCTGCGAGTCGTCTTTGTTAAATTGGTCGCTCTGACGGGACGAGAGACGAGCGACGAGCGACGAGCGTACAGGACGCTACCGTCGAAGGCCTTCCTGGGAGGCGGCCGCACGCGAGGCCTTGAACATGAACGCTCGCCTCAAAGTCAAGGTCCCCAGGGAGAGTGCTCTTCGCGATCGCTCACGGATGGGTAAAAGAGCTGTCCTCACTGAACGGCGTGAACGCGGCCCCATCCGGTTTGTTTTCTGCCGCGAACGTTCTTTTCATTCGCGGCAAAAGGATGGATGGAAACGGACTCTGCAAGGACACCCTACTAGTCATGCCACGAAAAAGACTCGCGGAGCACCGGCTTTCTCCGGGTACGGCGCTGAAAGGCGAAACGGAAAGGACGTGGAGTCTTCCAGCCAAATACGGCTGCTTTGGAACAATGGGTAACGTTAAGTGGTTTTCATTATAAGCCGTTTGCAAAGGCAACTGCATATGAAAAAACTTCACTTTCACTCAAACACGAACTATGCACGGCAAAAGCCGAATGCCCTGAACCAGGATAACCGAAGCTCGCGAACGACCTCCTCTTCCTTCACGAAACGTCATGACAGTTAGATCCTTCTGGACGTTGATTGGACGCGACAGCCATTTGAACGATGGCGCAGCATTCGTAATTCCGATCCGTGTCTTCACTGCGGTGACGTCCAAATTCCAGTGCACAGGTTTTGAATATTGTGGGGTGTTGCTTCAACCCTCCTTCGTAAAGGTGGGTGGAAATGGAGAGGTCCCTCGTTCGACACCAAAGCCAAGTGGATTTTTGTTTTTTTCGTGCGCACGAGTCCCCTTGTTTTGTTTGGAGGTTTGTGTTTGTTCTTTGTCCCCCTTGCTCCCCTTCCCCATTATTATCGCTATTCTTAGCTCACTCGCACCTTTGCATTTCTTGCATTCTCGTCATACCCTCTTCTAATCTCCGCGGAAAAGCTTTCCGGTTGAACCATTTGGAGAACTCTTTCAGATTCGCTATCACTGCCCACTTTGTGGAAGAGCTCGGCGGGCACCCGAGAAAGACGCGCTCGTTTAATATGTCTACAAGGTAGGGCAGCCATCTGGAAACATTTGTTACGAACGTCCATCTTCGACCTTCTAAGAATACTCTTTGCGGCGTGTACGCAGCAGGGACGGTTAAAGAGCTTAATCGTGGTCCGCTTACCCATGCGCGGATGGATGAGTCACTGAGACCAAAAAGATCTTTCGTGATCTTTGCACAGATGGCAGCACGGAAAATCTGTGCGTGCGTGTGTGTGGGGGGATTAGGGGGGGGGGGGGGGCGGCGATTTTGGCAAAGGAGTGAAACCACGGATCACGTGATCAGTGCTCGGCGGTTACAAACTGTATAAAAAAAAAAAAAAACATTGGTCTTTTCGCGTGGCATTTATGGTGTCAATTAAGATAGTCCAACGCACATTTAGGAAGAGACCCCCGTTCAACATCTTCACATTTAAAACGCAGAAAAAAACACTTGTTTTTTCATGGAGGTTGGAAGCTTTGGGAGGCGACATGACGATGTGGAGAAGGACACGCCTCCAACGACGACCAAAACCAAGAGTGGACGAAAAGGAGACTTGGCGTCAACTCCGTTTCGTCCAATAGCGTCTCTGGCTGATCGTTGGGGGCGCGTCCCTCTCACAGCGTCATGTCGCCTCCAGAAGACTTCCATGGGCGCAGGGAAGGGCGCCACCTGATACGTTTCTCTGCTCTTTGCGCACCTTTCGCGCTCTCTGCGTCGCCCTTTCATTGGCGTGGCCCTGGTTGAGTTAAAATGTGCCGAAGAAGCATTATGGAGCACTTGTTCCTTGTATAGGTTTGCTGGGTTGGCCCGTCCGCGATGGTTCATTGTAAAGGCATGCCTACACTATCGCATTTAACTACGGCACTACGGTTTAAAGGCCGATTCAGACACTTGCGTTTGAGTGCGTTTGACTGCGTTGCGTCGAGAACCGAAAGCGAGTCCCCGACACATCTGTGCTTCGTATGAAGCGCGGAATCCAATTCAAAGAATCATCTTGGCGCGCGATATAAGCAGCAGGGATGTCCTGGTTTCTCGCCGCCGCAACGCAGTCAAACGCAGTCAAACACAACTGTCTGAACCAGGCTTAAGACTTGGCTGCATTGCTGCGCTGCCGGTCGTAAGCTGTCGCAAGAAGCCTAAAAAGGCCCGTTCACACTCTTGCAACCGAGTACGACCGAGAGAGACCAGACCGGTTTTTAAGCCTTTTGCGACGTCTTAGGACACGATGCGCTGCTGCGTAGCTGGTTCTAAGACGTCGTAAGAGACTTAAAAACCGGTCTTGTCTTTCTCGGTCGTACTCGGTTGCAAGAGTGTGAACGGGCCTAAACCGTTCTTGTCTCAATCGGTCGTACAGTCCAACGAAAGTGCGTGAACGAGCCTTAAGGGGAAACGGGGTACAAGTGGTATTGCTGAGCTCGGTGCTTTGTTCCAAGGGCTCTCCTACGAGAGTCTCTTTGGCGGTGTCGGAGGTCGTAAGCCCCGCGGTCCAGAGACGAACGAAGCGTGCCGGAGCGCGGGTCACGAGAGCCAGCCCGCCGACCGACTGTTCGTGATCGAGCGGCAGGTGCCTGTCTTCGACAACTGCACGGTGGCCCCGCGCAGCGAGGAACGCAGTGACAGCCCAGGTGTTGGCCGCGAGACAACGCTACCCTTTCTCGCAGTTGTCTTCAGAGCTAGCGAACGTATCAGCGCGAAAGGGTGGCTTTCCAAAGGACCTTGTCCTGCGCGAGTGCTTGTGCACACAACGCAAAGCCCCTCGATCCTGGGAAAAGTGGCGCCATTCATTGTTGCTCAAGACAGGTGCCGCGCGCCACTTCTGGGAAGAACATGGCGTCTGATGTTTAGCTCACTGCATGCGCTGTGCCGCCTTGATCTCCCCAAGGGGAGAGAGTTTGGCCTTCTTAAAGGGATTATCCGGTCAAATTTCGTATTCATGAAAACATTTAGACCTCATAGTCAATGGCTGTAGGAGCATCTTCCACGACAAATCTGAATTTTGTCTGCTTCCCTGCAGGAGTAATTGTATTTTAACCCAAGCGTGCATAAACGGCGTTTTCCTCTTCCACCTTCAGGGAAGCGGAGTTTCTGAGGTAACATCAGGCAAAGAACGCGCCGAACTGAAGTGCACTTCGAATTTTGTCCTCCGCGTGAGCGGTACGACGTGGTTCACCCTCGCTGCTGCGCTAGATTTTTTTAAGAATGAAAGGGTATTTTCGTTGTGCGGTTGTCACGCTCCACACTTCTCCGCGACATTTACAGTGGCGAGTAATATGGAATGCTGCGGTGCGTCGGGAGCACTGTGTTCCCACGGAGGAATGAGGCATAGGATATGACAATTGCAAGACTGGTGTGACGTCACGTCAGGGATGGGAGTGCAGCCGTTGATACTTGCGAAATTCGGCATGGAGTTTCGTTCAATATCCGTCGTGATTACACTAAATTGGGGTGTCGTTTAATGGAATAAAAATGGCGCATTTTTGGTTGTTTCTCACTCAATTCTCGTCATCCCTGCATTCCCAACTCACCAAAAGGCCTCTGCAACGTCTTCCGCCTCGTTCCGGAGTGGGTAACCACTTCGGCCAGCGGCCGATCATGCCTAATGCCAACCAAGACGACGCTGACCGGAACACGGATCAGAACAGCAACTTGAGCCCCGACATCGAAGCCATTATTAGTAAGATCCCTTCAACTACGGACAATGACCCAATCATAATGGACGCCCAGGATTCTCGGGACGGCGAGATTCTAGACTCGGATGCTGCTCCTGACGACGGCGGCGAATGGTATCCAGCCCGTGCTCCCCGAAAACGTCGGTACAAGGAAACATCCAGTCAAGACTCGGAAAAGGACGCTCCCCGGACCGAAAGCCTCACCGTGATATTTGTGCCAACGAAAGAAGGTGACCGCATCAGCAGTCTGAGCAGCCTAAAGCTCACAGACGGTTTAGATCTTCTCTGCCCCGAGTGCATTGTTCAAATCAGACCAAATGAGCGTCTGAACTTAATTGCCGTGGATGTGAGAAATGGATTCACCACAAGAACACTGCTCAAATGCACACGCCTCTGCGGACTTCCAGTGAAGGCGTACGAGGGCCTTGCAGGTCCCACAGTCGAAGGTGTGATCAAGAACGTCGACGCAGCGCTTCCTGAAGCAAAAATTGCTGGAAGACTGCAGTCTGATACGGAGATCGCTCGAGTACGTCGTTTCGGCTCCTCTGAGAGCGTATGGATCACCTTTCGCGGAAGCAAGCTTCCAAGCCATGTTCTTCTTGGGCGAGTCCGGCATCCAGTGATGGAATTCCACCACCGACCGACTCAATGCTACCGGTGTGGAGGCTTTGGACACTACGCTGTCACGTGCAAGCGTTCCGTTGCTTGCAGCCGCTGCGGTGAGAAGCACCCAACAATTGACGAAAAAACAAAACAGAAATGCACCTCCACGACCATCAAATGCGTGAACTGCGGAGAACAGCATGAGGCGACATCCCCAAAATGCCAGAAATGGAAGAATGAACGAGACATTCTTCACTACTCGAAGGTGAACTCTGTCGATCTCCGGACTGCACGAGCAGCTATACAGAACCCCAAATGTAATCCCACGCAGGACGGCACTTCGACCCCTCGCCAAAGTGCTCTGGAGAGAGTGACTACAAAGAAACACACCGTGCCCGAGAAAAGTTCTGTTCCGGAAGCTAAAGAAGTTGTTCCAGCATCATGCGCTTCAACATCCGCCTCAGCATCCGTCACCGGCACTACATATTCAATGGTAGCAAAAGGAATTCAACAGTCGCCTCGCACTCTACCAAAGTCCCTTCCACAAAAGCAGGCTGTTGCACCCAGCAACAACCCCATAACGGAGAAAATGGACTGCGATACTCACCAAGCACACCCGCCTTCCCAGGAGAACATTTGCAGTCTCAAGCCTCCAACAACGAATGTCGCAAATCCAAAGCCATCTTCGTTACCGACTCCAGAAGTGGACTGGCTGTCCATTATCAAAACCGCTGCACATATGGCATGCTCTTTTCTGATACCCCTACAAACACCATGGGCATGTGGTCTACAATGGGTGATCCAATTCGTCATTGACCAGTTGGACCGCTATTTCACCAAACAACAATGAGCAACAACGGAAGATGTCGAAAGCCCCAAAGTAGAAAACCTAAACTACCCTCTGTGCTCCAATGGAACGTACGTGGCCTTAGATCTCGTCTTCCTGGCCTACGCCAGTACCTTCTGGCAAACAAAATAGACATTCTGGCCCTTCAAGAGCCACTTATTCGTCTTGGAGACTGCAGACTTGCGCCATATGTGATATATCTAAGTGCATCAAAACGAAACGACGGCCAGTCTCGGGCGGCACTATTTGTCCGGGACAGAATTTATCAAGAACCCCTAGACCTATCCTCAATCGCAAAAGGAGCAGCGGAATACGTCGGTGTGACAGTTCGCTCTAGAGGAGAACTCTTCTCTATCATTAGCGTCTACGTTCCTCCAAACGTCTGCTGGGATCCCGAAGAGCTACGAGAGATAGAACATGTCTCTAGAGGGCACCTTGTTATCTGTGGAGATTTTAATGCCCATAACGAGCTATGGGGAGACAGGCAGACTACACGACGAGGAATTGAACTGGAGATTGTAGCATCGTCCTTACACCTTCAAGCGCTGAATGACGGAACTGAAACTTTTGTAAGACCGGGAGTTAAACAGAGTGTCTTGGATCTCTCTTTTGTTTCACCGAATATAACAGCAGAGTGGAATGCTCAACCCGACACATGGGGAAGCGACCATGTTCCCATAATAGTCACTTCACCAAGACCTCCGACGCCAATGTACAAAGAGGTACGCGTCACTAATTGGGATGCATTTAGGGCTCACATGGGAGGACATGTGGTTAACCTTGCAGGAGACCCATCCTCTACAATCGCTCACGCTGTATCACTGGCTACGAAAACGATCCGTGTTCCTATCACCCGTCCTAGTCCCGACCTCACGTACCTCAAACTGCGGGCGGCCCGGAGGAGAGCCCAGCGGCGAGCTCGCAGAACGAGCGATCCCGCAGATTGGATGAGGCACAGACAACTTGATGCGGCTTTCCGCCGGCACACATCCCGGCTCCAACGGCACCAATGGGACCAACTTTGCTCCTCCTTTGGATCAGTGTCAGGTATTTCACGTGCATGGAAGATGGCCCAGACACTATCATCGAGTAAAATGCCAACTCATCCAATCGCAGGTCTAGCAATTGCTATTGGCCATACAATGCAGGAGACGGCTGAACTACTTGCTGATGCCTTCGCGACACCCATTCCACTACCTCCTGGTTACCAGGGTGGTAGGGAATCTAGTGCGAATAGCAGAAGCTGGCCTCCCCTTGCTCTTGATTCAGACTTCACGATCTCAGAGCTTGAATTCGCCTTGCGTCGGTGTCGACGCAAAAGTGCTCCAGGACCTGATGGGGTAACTTATCAGGCACTACGAAATCTTGACAGATCACAGTACTCGGCCATACTAGAGGCATTTAATGCTATATGGCGCACAGCTAAGATTCCTGAGGCCTGGTTAACATCTACTGTTGTGCCTATACGCAAACCAGGAAAGCCAACGCAATCACTTGACTCGTACCGTCCCATCTCGCTGACAAGCTGCGTAGGAAAGCTCATGGAGCGACTTGTATTACGTAGGCTAACCTGGTATATGGAGACTATAGGTGCGCTGCCTGATGAACTTTGTGGATTTCGCGCTAAACGCTGCACTGCCGATGCAATTGGCGACCTAGCATCAACTTTGGAGGAGGCACGAGCATCTCACCAGACAGTGTATTGTGTGTTTCTAGATATACACAAGGCATGTGACGCTCTACCACATGCAACAATTCTCCAGCGGCTACAACATTTCGGCATTACAGGAAGATTGCACAGCTACGTGTGCGCCTTCCTTACAGGAAGATCCTTTATCGTACGACTTCCTGGCGCCGTCAGCAGCCGTCGTTCAATGACGCAAGGTGTTCCTCAGGGCAGTGTTTTAAGTCCTTTCCTCTTTAACCTTGCTATGGCCGCCCTTCCGTTTTCTCTGAAGGCATTGCCCAAGTCTCCTGCAGCTCTACACATTGCGATATACGCTGATGATGCAGCACTCTGGTGCGTCGGTCCTTCAAGGGCTTCAAGAAGTATCGGCTCGCAGCTGCAAAGAGCACTTGACGAGGTTGTGAAGACCACAGAAGACCTCGGGCTCACTCTTTCTGTCACAAAAACCGCGTTTCTGTGCTACCGTCCCAACGGAACACCCAGCCGACCCGTAGCTAATGCTCCGAAGATAGGGAACATCCCTCTTCAGCATGTTACGACACAACGATACCTGGGCGTCCTGATCGACAACCACGTGACTTGGCGCCCGGAAGCAAAGCGACTACTCATCCAGTGTCGTCAGCTGATGGGCGTTCTTCGCTGCTTCCGACGAAGGAACTCAGGCCTCTCTCCCCAGGGCCTTCTAGCGTTGTACCGTGGACTCATCCTCTCAAGAATACTCTACGCTGTACCACTTCTTCACTTTGGCAGACCCCAGATACAGCAGTTGGAGCAATTTCATCGATGCGCGCTGCGACTGTGCCTTGGGCTTCCACGATTCTCTGGAAATGTGGCGACGCTAGTTGAGGCAAGAGAAAACCCGATCTTGCTTCACAAAAGAAAACGAGCAATGCGCCATCTAGTGCGACTCCAAGACGCATCGTCGGCGACATCTATTCTATCCAAACTCCGCTCACGGCCGCTATCCTGCCTTGGAACTGTCACAATAGAATTCGAGGACCAGATCGGACCACCCAAAAGGCGATTCCCACCGACACCACCCCACACAACCTTACCACCGTTGAATGTGACCGGTACTCTCCCGTTCTTCCAGCAAAAGTCATCTGTCGCTCCCATCGTAGCTCGTTCCCTCGCTATGGATCACCTAGATAGATGGTATAATGGCTGGCTACATGTCTTCACTGATGGGTCGACAAAGCCCGAAACAGCAACATCTACAGCGGCATTTCTGATCCCGTCCATGGCGGTGCAGCAAGCTGGTAGGCTTAATTTTCATACTACGTCAACAACTGCGGAACTAGTAGCTATCTGCAAGGCTCTGGAGGCGCTGCTTGTATTTGAGCCCCGAGCGGCAGTTATACTGACAGATTCCAGGAGTGCCCTTTGTCATCTTGAAAACCTGGAAGATGCTCCACCACTCGCACAGGAAGCCGCTCATTTAGCCCGTAAAGTTGAAGCCAAGGGATGGAGGCTGGCATTTCAATGGATTCCATCTCACTGTGGCATCAAAGGCAACGAGCAGGTGGACTCTCTGGCGGCTATGGCTCATGGCCAGGAGACCCCAGAATACTTCATCCCCCGATTCAGTGAAGCCAAGCGTCTTGTCCATCTGATTACAAGAATGGGACATCCTCATGACGGTGTCGCCTCTGGCAATGCTCCTCCTCCCCTACCGGAGTCGAAACTCAGCCGAAAGGAGTCTAGCCTTCTGCATCGCCTTAGAGCGGGCTGCCCGTTTACGGCAAAAACGTTGCACAAGATTTCACGCAAAAATAGTCCGAATTGCAACAGCTGCGGGACCCTAGAGGACACCGAACACGTGCTATGGTCGTGTCCAAAATACGGCAGCGCTCGAACTGTGCTTCACACTGCCCTGCAAACATCCTGCACGTCGGTGACAACGCCCCACCAACTGATGTTCCCGAACGGGGGCAAGCGCCTCACAGAACACACCTTTCGAGCACTTTTAGAGTTCCTAAAAGCAAGTGGCCTCGCAACTCAGCTGTGACGCCCTTGCTTTCCGCCACAGAGCTGTGACGCCATTGCTTTCCGCCACAGTTTAGTACTTTTTGCTGCAGATACTTGTGAGAGTACCTGAATTCCTCTTCCAGTGTTAGCATGGTGTAGTTTACAACGCGGATGAAACTATACGCCACCCGACTTTTATGCCGCTTGGTGTGACACTTCGTGTCTCAAAACCTTTTATCCGGTGTATCCTAACTCACACCGCACAATCGGTTTTTTTTTTTTTTTTTTTATCACGGTTTCAGGCATTCCCCCTCCCTCCAATTCTGCAACTAACTATTTGAATATCTTAATATGTCGCCACTATCAAAATTAACCTTCCCCTTCTCCTCCCTCTTCTTTCACTCCTCTCTCCCCAGCCCGTGCGAGTCTTTCCCCCGTTATGGGTGGATAATATTTACGCACGGGCTTTTCCCATTTTCACGATTTGTCATTACAACAACAACAACAACAAGCACGGGATTGACTGAAAAGATGCATTTGGCATGAAAATGGGGATCGTTGTCTATGCGATGCCTTTGCTCATGTCTTTGCTCTTGTGAGCAAATGCGCGCGCGCAACTATACAAGCCTGCCAAAGCTACGTTCACGCGCATGGTGCAAGTGATATTCCATGCGCGTGGCACAAAACTGCCCTTTAACAAATTAGGAGCGTTTATACTTTCCTGCAAAGCACTTGAGAGAGCCTCGGGATCTACGGAGGGAGCTTGGCAAACGTCGAGACTAGAAATACGTTTCAATAAAAAATAATAAATAATACAGCCTACGCTGTGACACTGATCACGATGTAAGTAGACGCTTCAGATTAGTGACATCATGGCAAATCGTGGCAAATTTCAATACCCTTCTGTCTACGTGACGAAGGAGGAAGGAGGAGCGTCCGGAGCAAACAGCGCGTACCCTACAATGTTCACGAAGCGTCTCGTAGCGTAAGGAGACCTCACGCGCTTCGAAATCGAATCGAAAACAAAAAAAGGGCGGAAAGCGTGTACGAGACGCGAGAGCTCTATTTCCCAAATTTTGATATTCGCGGGGAAGTCAGGAGGAAAACGCAAACTGAATCGCGAGGGTCGCACGCGAACACAATGCAAAAATTATTGTAATCCCGCGGGGACATGCAACGTTAGATGCTTGCCGCAGCGCGGCAACCTTCGTCAAGGCGGAACTAAGCAAGATGGCCGCCAGCGCAGCTCCAGTGCGTCCTTCCCACACCAACGGAGGCCGGTGCCCTCGACGAGTGCAGAGCAGAGAGAGGCTTCATTGGGATGACCGGTTCAGGATTGAGAGAACGCCACTGGTCAGACCCAGGTGTTTGAAAACCTATCCTCTAGCCGCGGATAGGTTCTCAGCAGCCAGAAATACTTCATTAGAGGTCACTTCGGTCTGGTCTGATAACATGGCGTTTTCTCTGGAAAACTGTAATCTAGTTAACTACTGTCGATCGACACAGTAGAACCGCTTATATTTCAAAACATGTTTTTGCCCGAGCAAAAAGCTTCACTATATCAGTGTTTTCTACTACATCACTACTTCACAGACACGTGGTACAGTTTGTTGGAGGTTAAGAAACCAGGAGAGGCTCTCGCGTAAATCCTTTCCCTCTTTCCACTTGAGCAGAGAGAAGGCTGGAAGTGAGTCCCTCCTTGACCTCCTTCCCTTCCGCTCTACTCAAGTGAGCTTGAAAGCCTTTGGCGGGAGGAACTACTCGTTTCTTAGGCCGCAACGGAGTATTACTGAGACGCGTAATATCAGCTTCGCTTCGCTATAGACGTATCTTCGCTATAGGAACCACCGTTAAAGTGTTTCGATTATGAACTATTAAATTAATAGTTCATAATCGAAACACTTATACTTTAACGATGGTTTCTATAGCGAAGATACGTCTATAGCGAAGCGAAGCTGATGGTGCACAGTTTTCTCTAACGACCCGACTGCAAAGATCAGCTGATGTTCGGAAAACAACCCAATAATTTTCAGCTCAAAATTTCGCTCTGAAGCCGTGGAAAACAAACAACAACAAGAAACATACACAGGGCAGGAGAAAAAGGGGGTGGGGGGGAGTATGTTTACGAGTAGGTTTCTAATTTTCAGTCGTGAGTATTCATTTTCAAGTCGTGAAAAACGGGATACGCGATGTTAGCCTCCCCGAGATTAAAGGGCAGCTTTCGCGGCCGAGGGGGAAATAGGGAGAGAAACGAAGATAAAGTTGTCGCATCGTGAGGGATAACGACGTAAGCAGGAAAGTGCAGTTTGTCCTTTCGCTGTTCTGGAAGATACATTTGTTCTCTAGGTGCACACATACTGGCGCCAGGAACAGCGCTATGGCTGCGAGCACAAAATGAGTGCGTGACGGCAGGCGGTCGGGATGCGACGATGGCAGACAATCGGCGGAAAGCACAAGCCGGTCAAGGTTGCGCATCGGGAGCGAGCGCCGCCGGCGGAATGAAAGCGACTACACGTCCCGCTCGGAAGAGGCGACGAGCAAGGAGTCTGCACAGCGACTAGACACGAAGAGTTGAGCAGATATGTGTCGAGGCACGGAGAGGAAAAGAGGGGGGGATGCCGGGAGAAACAGCCGGGGTCCCACTGCTTCATCCAAAAGACGGTCTGCAGAGAGATTCGAAGGCGGGTCACCGCCAGATCCGCGCTTCGAATGCTGAGTGGCAATGAGGTCAAGGAGAAAGACGAGGCATTCGAACCAGGGAGATTGCGCCGACTCGTGTTTGCAGACAGTCTTTTGTACGCTGTATGGGCGCTGTGACGGCAGCTTTGAGGACAGAGTGGACCGCGCATCTGCCCAATAATATTTAGTGCTTTTTTTTAGAAGCGGAAAAATAAAGTATGTATCGCCAAACGCTCGAGTCTTGGGCCAAATACAACGCTGGCGGTCCGGACCAGGCGCCAAAGATTCAGAACGAACGCTTGGCTTATTCGAAAGTTCTAAGCAATTTTCGGAAACTTTATATGAGAAAATGAGGCCCCTTCACGGCAGTTGGCGCTGTTCATCCCCACGTAGTCATGGGCTTTGTCGGCCATTATCTTACTATTCAACATTTCCGAAAGTTGATTATAACGTTTGAATAAGACGACGGTTCGTTCTGGATCTTTGGCATTAGGTTCGGAACGTCAGCACGCTGCAACCGGGCGGAAACTGGCCGTTCAACGGTGCGGAGTTCATTTTTGCGATCAATTTCGTCGATAAAATTAAAAAAAAAAAATTGACGCTTTGAGCTTTTGAAAAGCGTGCACGTTTTGATCAAGTCAGAAAAAACCCGATCTCCTTAAATGCCCATTGAAGTATCTATAGTTCGCTGCGTGAAGGGGGAAGGTAAAAATGATCCGTAGGAACCGATTTTCTCTACGGTTCTGTAGGTGAAAACGAGCAGAGAATTTAATGCGTGAGTGGAGGGGGAGGGAGGATGGCGCGGTACACTATTTTTTACGACAGGTTTCGAAGCGAGCTAAAACCACCATCGCTGTCGTCGATTTCTGAGAAGGATGCGTTCCATCGTTGTTGCCGCAGCGTGCTTAATGATCTTGAAGCTTGGCGATAAGGAAACCATCAAAACTGCTTTATGCGGTTTTCATGCTTTGTGCAGAAAACGCTGAACAAGCAGCGATCCACTCCACTCGTTGGTGGTCTGAATAAACGTCTCCCGATCTTCCCAAGCAACGGGGTGAGGCAGACAGAGCTACTCCATTTGAAAGTGCCCTTGTTTACGAGCAGACAAGGAAGATGATGGCGTCACTGTCCTTTCGTACGAGCTTATTAAAACCACTCGCTAGGTGACGCGAGCTGCCGCCCGATTTAAAGGAGCCGTACGTATTCATCCATGTATCCCTGCGGCGCACACCATATGCGCCTCAGCGGCTCGCAGCAGCAGCCCCGCAGATTATAGGTCACTCAATTACGACAACTCTATGGAAGGTCTCTACGAGTCGCCACGAGACCTTTTATAAGATTGGCACTTACGTTTTGTGTATCCACACGAGTGCTGTTCCTGGTACTTTCGGTTCAGTTTATAAAGGATAATGAGATATCCAGTTCAACCAATGTCAGCCTGAATTGGATATCTCATAGTAAAGACTGCCTAGGGCAGCAAAATGCTAAATCTGCCTCTGTACAAAGTTCACGGCAAGTGAAAAAAATTCCGAAAGAAAATTTTATCCGCATATTAAAGCAACACCATGTGCTTGAACAAAAAGCTTTCAAATTCCGTTTCAGAGCTCCTCGAGATAAGATCAGTTTGAGCAGAGGGGAGATTGTTAAAAATGTGTGAGGTACGTAATGAAGATGGATGCATTTCCCAAAATGCGTGTCGATGCGCATCGCTGTAAACAGTGTCAGATCTTACAGGGCGCGACATACATTGTCGGGGGTTTTAAACGTGCTATCCCAGTAATGTTCGAGTATTACAGTTTGCCAAAATAGTACTCGAAATGTTGGTAGAGATGGGGTCGTTAAAGAGGTTATCAGATGGTTGGAGACTCGAGCCATATGCCACGCTGCGCGAAATGTCCCTAAGTGAACAGTACTTGAACGAAATTCGAAATATACCCGTCGTGTTCACAAATAGGTTGAATATGATCCACAATATTCGTCAATGAAAATCACATGTTTGTATTTTGAGCCTGGTGGCTGGATTTGTCGTTATAAACGAACGGCACACTCTGGCAAGTGCTCGGAGAACAGCCAGTGGAGACCACGTGACATCCAACGCAATCGTGACGTAGTTGGTCTCGGGACGAGCAAAGCTACGGCGAGGCTGACGTCGAGAGGATGGCCTAGTCGTTCCAGCCACCGAAGCGGCTGCTTATGTACGAATTTTGAGTGACGGGTTAATCTTGTATAATCTCGTAGGGGGACAATAGCCACTTCTGGGTCACACAAAAGGGATTCTCGGGAAGACGGGAGTTGCCTCCTTCCCCTCTTCGCCCGTCGTGGCCGGAGGTGAGACAGTTACCGTCACGACCTCTCAAGGTTCCTAGACGGGTATTACAAACGAGGCGTTAGCGACATCCACCAGGTGTTCTTTGCTAATCGTTTAATTCGTTTTAAAATTCCTTTTCGTGACTTTTTTAACAGGATATTGGCGTGTTCGATGTGATGCTGCTCCTCTGAACACATATAGACCTTTTCCGCTGACTCTCGCCCCCGACCGCCAAGTAGGCATATCGGGTATGGGCGACGAAAAAATATCAAAAGGTTGCAATCTGCAAGATAGAGGGGACGCAAAACGAGAATGTGGGACGGTTACGTTTATGTCCTAAATGCCTTCTATCGGCGTGGCGACAGCAAAACAATGTTTTCGCCCATACTGGAAGTGACGACAATTCAAGATGGCGGCGCCCTTGCGAAAAAGGTTTATAGACGAAAAAATAAGCGCCGAAATTTCGTTGAAGTATCCGTGCACTGCCCAAATACAGTTATCCCATACCGAAGTATGCTATACACGAGTCCATGCAGCAGTAGTCTTCTGGCTGACACCGGAACAAATATGCGCAACTTGTAGGGAATGCAGGAAACAGCTCGTAGCTTTTTGAAGATGTGGGAAGGGTGAGAGTTCCATGGGTCACAATCAAAATGGATCCCTAAATATATTCTGGTGTTCACATAATCGATAGGCACAGAGTTGCAAGAAAAGTTTGACGCGTGCAAAAAAAAACAACAAAACAGACTTTTCTAAGAGAATTTATTTTAGTAGACTACGAAAGCAAATAAGTTGCGTCTTTTTTTTAGCATTGATCCGGATGCCCATGTTCGAAAAGCAATCCATCGTCCGTATTCCGTCTAACTAAAGCAAATCAAAGGCGTCATGATAAGGTCTATGACTTGACAACAGTTCATCGGCGTATTGGAACAGAGAACTTTACCCCTTGCGGAAGGTCGTCGACATAAATATGGAACAGAAGAGGTGGCAATATCGAGCCCTGCGGAACGCCAGCCTTAAAGGGGCCCTGAAGCCGATTCGGAAATCGTCCTTTTGTGGTGACAACTCAATCTAGACGCTCTAAGCATCCCAACAAACCCCAAATCACAACCGTGCGTAGCTTATTTCCTCGTTAAAAGCATGTTCAAATATCGCGACACGCCCTTTTTGGGAAGAATTATCTTTGGAGTCAAGTAATCGACGAAGAGCGCTTATCGGCGACTTGCAATCGATGACTTGGCCCGCGGTGAAAAAGAGGAGTCTTATTCGAATGTGTACCTGTCAGTCTCTCTTTAAAACGAGTTATAATAAAATCATTCGGAATCTGCGCGTATTGTAGGGCTTTCATTGGTCCACACAGTGTGGTCCGCAAAAAAAAAAAAAAGTCCGCATGTTGTTTTTCAAGCCCTGAGATGAATAGGCGGTTTTGTAATATAGGACTTGGTAAATGTGAGAACTAACACGTTTTAAACAATATAAGATCAAAAACGACCTTTTCCAAAATTGACTTCAGTGCCCCTTTAAGGGAGATTTTTGGACTGTGAATTCTACATATGAAAATGAGCTGCACACGATTTGACAAAAAGTTCTCAAGTAAGAAAAGAGCCTCGTAAGCCAAAGCTGCACAGCTTACTTAAAAATAAGTTTATGGACACAAAATAAAAAAGCCTTAGAAACATCGAGAAAAAACTTGCACGTGAAAATGTTGCGTTCAAACGCACTACAAAGCAAATCGGAAAAATCTTCAAGCGAGGGTTGAGTGCTATTTGCCATAATAAACCCACACTGCTGCGTCTACAAAATATCAAATTTATCCAGAAAGGTTGCAATTGTCAAGAAAATGTATTTTTCTAACAGCTTCGCCAATGAAGGCAAGATGGAGATGGGTCGATAACTTTCCACTTCGCCATAGTATCCATTTTTATATAAAGGCTTCACGATTGCCGTTTTCAGATCTTTAGGAATATTACTAGATGTTAGAATACCGTCCAATACATTCAGGATTGGACATTGGAGTGATTCATAGTTTCTACGCAAATCAGCTATCCTCACATTATGAATCCCGGGAGATAAGCCAGGCTTGAAACTAAGCAGCATATATCCCTTCCTCTGTTATTTCAGGAAGGCGGATGCAGCGTTTTTCAAAGTTACCGCTCAGTGACGAAGTTCACTATCTCGTGAGATGCTTGACGTATTTTCGAAATGAACATTAATAATAATAAGAAGAAAAATAAACACGTGTTTCGGTTGGGAGCAAGAGCGTCGGCTTCGCTGAGGAAATGAAGAGCGCATCTCGCATTCATCACTGCCCAGCGCGACCGACAAAAATTACGTTGTGGACCAGTTTCCTTAACAAGTTTCCAAGGATTGCGACGTCGGAGCTCTCGGTTAATGTTCGTCCCGAAATGTAGAACAGGGGGCTTGCCCCTGATTTATGAACAACAACCGAAGTTGGCCGCTACGGTATACATAGGTGTTACGTACCTCTAAATGGGGCAAAACGGTCTGTCCCTACATCGGTGGTACTAGAATATAAGTTGCAATTTTTTTTATTCCTTTTGTTTTTGGTAACCCCCGAAAGCAAATGCCTCACCCCGTTCTGTTGGGGAGACCATGTTCGTATACGCAGAGAATTCAGCGACGCAAATATGAATCGGAGTAAACGCCCATGTTGGCGAAGCAGCCTCTCGTTTGATTCGATTGCTAACTTATCTGGGTCACAGAGCATTACGAAGACGCTGTGTCTAATGACATCGACTCGACATTAGCTGCGGGGCTAAGTCCCTCACGCTTTCTTCCGCTGTGTACGCACTATTTTTTTGTTCTCCTTACCTACCTTTACTGTACCAATACATCTACCATTCCTCTCACGGAGAATTAGTTGCCTCGTTTGTTGGAGATTACAGACATGTAAAGAGGCCCCTTCCAAAAAAAAAAAAAATACTTTTTTCTACAAAGATAAAGTACGCAGCGTTGAACTCTTAATCTTCGGCCAAATAGCGCTCCTGGTTCGAACAAGATGCCAAAGTTTCTGAACAAAGCGTTATCTCGATCAAAGGTTTTAAGAGCTCTCGAATATCTAGAGCTGGATGGCGCCAGTCACCGAAAACGGGGGAAAACGGGCCCCATTTCTCTTTCAAACCTTCAGAAACACCTTTAGACTTGTTATTCGAGGAAACGGTGAGTTCTGAAACTCTGATACGGAGAATGAGCGTTCGGTGATGTGTAGTCTACTTTTGCGGTGGAAAAAAAAAGACCGTATTTTTTATTTATCTTTTAATTTTTTTTTAATTCTAAAACGAGAGGTGAAGAAACGGAGAGCGTGGCCAGTCCCGAGCGTCGTTTGACCTCCCCAGAGCCAATGAGATTCCGACACTTGCCAATCAGAACCCGGAAGAGCCAATCACGAAGCGCTCAGAAGCGTGAACATAATAAGCCACTTTGCCAGCTTCCGTCCCAAGTTTCATGCTGAGGACGAGGCTATTACAAAAAAGCGGGGGGGGGGGGGGGGGGGAGGACGTACAAGGCGTTAAGCCCCCCCCCCTCCCCCTTTTAAGAGGGGGCGCCCCCCTCTCAAAAAATACTTAGCCGACTTTGAACACATGCACTTTGACCCTCCCTGCCCCCCCCCCCCCCCCCCCCCCCCCCCCCCCGCCTTACTCCGCATCAAAAATCATGCACATCTTAGCCACCTCAGCCAACACCGCCCAGAAAACAAGGCCGTAATGCTGACATTTTTGCGACACCAGCGAAGACCGACGCTGGACACAGATTGGAAACGAGTGCTGCGTCGTCGCTTGGCTTCGAGTCAAGTTTGAGCCGAACGTTGACGCAATCGTCGTTTCCAATCTGTGTCCAGCGTTGGCCTTCGCTCATGACGCCATCTCATTCAGCACTCCGGCTTTGTTATATAGGAGGTGTTGCCTCAGCCCCCCCCAAAATTTCGTGTAGCTAGGAGTCGTTTAAAGGGGGGGCTTTCCTCGGTACGCCACTGTCAGTTTTGTACGCGTTACTGAAAACAAGTAGCCGGTTACAACTAGAATTGCTTTATTAAAAATGCAACTGCTTACAGTAATCAATTACTGCATCACAAAAGTCACTGAAAGATTTCAAGAGAGAAATTGATAACTTTTTACCCTACTTTTTAACTTTGTATTACGAAATCAAAAATGACTACATATGTTCAAAGTGTTTGTTCCTTTTTGTTTCTTTTTGTCATTCCCACCTCGTTAAGCTTCAGCAGCAGTTGTCGTTCCAAGTTCTCGTCAGACAACTTCCCCCGTTTCCTGGTGAAGATATCGGCCGCGGCGCTCAAGACCCTCTCGACGAATGCGCTTGAGAGACTAAAAAAGCGGTGTTGAGGCGCACAAACACCGTGCGTACCGGCTCCTGGTTGCGCAGTGCTTCGACGGACGCTTCGCTGTCGCGACCGTCCGTTGAAAGCGTTTCAGGAGGGGCCAGCGAAAAGCTGAAAAAATCGTCCGTGGACGGATTCTCTGGAACGGCCGTCGGGTTCCCATAGCAGCGGCGACTGAGCTCGTCTCTCGACAGTTCGACAGTCAAAAGGACGCTGAGCGCGTTGACATTTGAATCCTTCCGGTATCTTGGTATCTTTGTTTAGCTCTTCAGGGGTAAGAAAAGCTCGACGTACAGCCAAGCATTCCTTATGAGTTGTGAATGCGAAAGCATGCAAGCCGCTCGTCCGCTCCCTTTGTCGTCTGCTGCGTACTTTTCGTCGCCGGTCGGCGCGTGTGCTCCCCTGGTGACCTTGGATGCTCTGCGCTGATGGACACGCAGCGCCATGGCGTGAGCGGTCGTGGAAACTGACGAGCGCAGCGGCCAATGGGAGCCCCGTCGGCGCGCGCCAGCCAATGGAACCGAAGGAAACTAGGTGCCGCTTTCGCGCTTCAGACAGATGACGTCAGCTCGCTCCATGAGACAGTTAATGCATTAAAAAAATGTGTCCAACGTTGGTGCAACATAGAGGTGTGACGCACGGGCAGACAAAGCTATTTTTTACGGAAAAAAAGAACTCAATACTTTTAACTCTTTCGGAAACATAATTGATTACTTGTAATTGATTACAAAAATGGTAATTGAATTACAGCTAACGTTACCGCAGAAAAAAAGCCATTGAAGCGTTAATAAAATGTATTTGGTTCCAAGTAATGAGTTATTTGTAACTCGTTGCGTACAAGTCTGGCCACCGGTCACGATGGCCCCGCACCCCTTGGAGCGACGTCAAGGAAACGCTGCTCCAAGACACGCACCCTTGTCGGCGAGCCATTTTACACTTGGGACGAACATTCGTAAACTGCATGCCCCGATGAAAACAGGTGTATGATCCTACAGTATACTGCGGGAAAGATCTGTTTGGTACGGTGGAAAGTTAGGCTGGTAAATGTGTGTCACGAAATTGCTCCTAATTTATTTTTAATAGCATTAACTGTCTCATGGAGCGAGCTGACGTCATCAGTCTGAAGCGCGAAAACGGAACCTAGTTTCCTTCGGTTCCATTGGCTGGCGCGCGTCGACGGGGCTCCCATTGGCCGCTGCGCTCGTCAGTTTCCACGACCGCTCACCCCATGGCGCTGCGTGTCTATCAACGCGGAGCGTCCAAGCTCACCAGGAGAGCACACGCGCCGACCAGCGACGAAAAATATGCAGCGGACGAAAAAGGGAGCGGACGAGCGGCTTGCATGCTTTCGCATTCACAACTCATAAGGAATGCTCAGGTGTATTGTTTTATGCGTTTATTTTTTCTTACGGAAGGAAAAGATTCGGTCGTTCTCCAGTCCTTTCTCGCGCTCGCAGAGGAAGCGAACTCGAATTTTTCCAGTATCCTATTCCGCTCTTCCCCCCCTGGACAGGCGTTGGTGAGGTCTTTGCAAGGCGCAAGTGTCGTCTGCTTCTTGCTGCAATGATGTCAGAACGCCGAGCTCTCATTGGCTCATTGCGAGAAAAGGTAGCATTGAGGTCCAACCACTTTTCTTTCAATCAGAGCCAATCAGAGCTCGGCGTCGTTCTGACGTCACCGCAACCCCTGCGCAAGAAAGAGACGACTTGCTCTCCGCATAGCTTCGGTCGAGGGTCGCGAGGGTTCGGTGCGTGAGGTCCGCTGACTCGCTGGGCGGCCGGTCAGCGCCAAGACTCGCGGCCAGGGGTGGACACGTAGCGGCGTTTTTGACGGCGGTAACGGTCGTCGGTTTCCGGAGTGCGGGAAGAACCCCGAGGGCCGCCAATGGGGCATCGCTGCAACGCCTCGAGTCTCCGAGTGTCTGTGTGTGCGGGAGTGTCACGCCAAAGAGGCATCCGCACCCACAAACTTCCCGGCTCCCGACCGGCGACGGAAAAGACAGCGGGACCCCGATCCCTGGACCTGTCACCCGTATTTATTCTGATTTTTTTTTTCTTCGTCGCTGCGCGTGCATTTTTACGATTGAGAAGTCCAGTCATAGCACTCTGTGTTCATTTTTACGAGTGCGAAGTCAGTGCACGGAGTGCGCGCGTCGATATTTTGGTTGCAGTATTTAAAAGCTTCGACGTAACGTCCAAGCGCTATAAAGAACCTTCGTGTGAAATGTTTTGTTTGAGTGTCGCGTTAATTATTGCTTCCTATTAGTGAGGAACGTTCGTTATTTCCCCCAAAACGTCTCCCTCCCGCACGGAGAGTCCGTCCACGAGGGCGCGGACCTATCGCTCGTTGGTCAGCGGTCCTATCAAAGTGGAAATTTGTTGTCGTAGGAATTGGGTCTTTCTTATTTTCTCTCTCTCGAACCTGCGACAGTGTACATTTAGCTCTTATCTATTAAAAGTGCAAAATGTGTACGAGACATAAACGAGCTGTAACCAGACATTTCGCTTTCAATACATATCTCGTTCTGGTCCCTTGTGTCTGTGTGTGAGTGTGTGTGTGTAGGTGTGTGCTTGTGTTTGTCTGTATGTGTGTGTCTGTGTGCATTCTTTGGGCGCTGTTAATATATCGGTTGGGTCGTTGAAAAACTAATCTTATTTTGTCTTTGGGGAAAAAAAACCCAAAACGGCGGCACGCCGAAAAGAAACAAAAAAGAAAAAAGATGGATATGTGATTTTCGAGCGTGATTCCCTCGCCCAATTCGCCCCTATGTGTACGGATTCCGCCGTGGAGAAAACGAGATCTAGCCGTCCCATTCGGCCCAATCCGGAAGCCGGAACAAATGACGAGGCAAAAGACAAAGCACAAAGGTCGTTTCTCCTAAGGATAGGCCGCAGCGGACGCCATCCCAGCCGATCAATCCAGCGCTGTGAACGTTACCGCGAGGCGTCGCTGCCTACCCATGGTCGCGTGACTCACACACGACACTGGACTGGCTCCGGCTGGCTCGTAGCTTCCGCTGCGGTTCATCCTAAGCTGAACAACGAACGGACTAGGTCAAAAACAGAGGTAAAAGGGCGACTCCAAAAGTCAAACAAGCGGCCTAGTAGTAGAGTTTTCCTTCCCCCCGGTCAAAAGGGCTTCGGATTACGAAACCGCCCGTGGGTCACACAACAGCGGAAGGAAATAAAGAAATCCTAACAAAGAGGAGATAGTGCGAGGGGAAGAGGGGGAGGCGGAGGGAGTAAATCAGTGCGCGGCTCCAAATAAAGCCGCTCCCAGTCAAGGTCCCAGAACCGCTGCTGCCGCTTGCGCAATCTCCAGCGAGGACTTCGTCACTCGACCAATTCGCGACGTACCACCACCGAGAGAGCCGACAGACCGGTCTGCTGGAAACGAGGCGCAGAAGCGTACACCGTCCGGAACGGGAGCTTGGGTTTGACTGCCTGTACGCGGTGCCTCAGGGTTTTTGTTACGTTGCGTTTCGACTTGACGCCTGTTTCGACTCGAACTATACGCGGTCTAATCGCGGGAGACTGCTAAAACCATACCGCAGCAAAAACCACATTTAAAAAAAAAAATATTATTTTTTTTTATTTTTTTTTTAAATTTATCGCTGAATGGAATTAATAGCCTATCGAAAGAAACCATTGCCAGAATTCTTTTTCTCCAAGCGGAATGAATTTACGAAGTTGCGCGCTTAAGTTTCTTTTATTTTTTTTATCGCTGACGTTTTGTGTTCGAGATGTGCCACTTTTTTATTTCTTTATGTCCTTTAATGCGTTATGTCCACAGCCACCTGGGCCCTAACGGGGCCTGCGAACTATCGTCAAATAAGTGAACAAATGAGTACAGTTTTTGCACACGGTCGCGTAGTGGTGGGATCACCGTAACTTGGGCTCACGAGTATTCTGCGCTCTCAAAATACAGTTGAACCGCACTGTCAGGGGAAAGATACAAAGAAGCGGCGCAAATGAAAATGGCGGCGAGGCGCCGGCCGAAGCTAAGGGCTCGAGCCTCGAGACGCACTTTTAGGGGCTCGCGTGCTTCCGACAGTAAATAAAAGAACACAGTATTGCGCCATGCCATATTATGGGCTCTTTTAATTTGGCTGATCGACTTTACTGACACGCTGTCAACTTGCTGCATCGTTAAAAAAAAGGAAAATAAGGTGTTCCTAGTGGGCATGTTTAACGACTACTGCGTGATGCATGTTAAAGACTACGGCGTAGTAGTCGTATTGCACTGACCAAAATGTCTTTCTACTGCGGAAGCAGCGATATGCCACTTCTCCGCTGTCTAAACATTCACACAACTACCGGCTTTGCCACCTGCATTTAGAGAACATCACATCTGAGCGTGTTTTTCGCAGCGTATGCTCAGAGCAAACTTATACTTTTAATCTTCGAAGAATGGATATTGTGACAGCATGGAATAGATGTCCCAGAAGCGCGGAGGAAACTCAGCACGCGCTGCAACTCCGCTATGGCTGGCTGCCAGCGAATATAATGAACCAAGGTGAGAGCTACTTGAGCCGACTCTGCGCTCAAATCAAACACCATACAACAATGTCGCCATTGGAGTATTTCTGAACCTTTTTGTCCAGGGAATTTGAACAGAGATTGGGGGCTAAAAAGGGCTCCGACGATCCAGGAAAGAGCAGATTCCCCCGCCGCTCACGGGGAGGCGTTGAACGGCGAGACCTTCTAACAGCTTGTTCTCTCTTGACGACGTCTTCTGCAAGCTTCCTGCAGCTCTGCTTATCAGCTAAAACAGCTGCGACTTGGTGAAACATCTGGCGCTGTTGCATTGTTCTGTTTTCTCGTCTAGTTGTTTCAAGGATCGGTTGAACGACTGCTTCGTGGGTGCCTTCCTCGTCTCATTAGAAAATACTCCAAGATACACGTCAAATACATATTAAAAGTTTTTTTTTTTCTTTAAGCGTTGGCTGAACGTGCCACCAAAGAACATGCTAACAAACCTGAAATACTGAAAAAAAAATATATATATATATATATATATATATGTGTATGTATATTGTACGGTGTGCCAAAAAACAAATGAAGTTGTTTTTGTTTGCGGCCAGAGCTCGGTGTTTGTCGAACTAATGGGTCCCACTTGAGCCAAAAACAACGACACCCGAACGAGACGAACGTCAAGCACGTGTAGGGCACACGCGAGAAGATCTATTTTGGGCAGGATCGCAATCTCTCGAAAAGCAAGCACCGGAATTCCCAAGCCAACCACAGGTATCGAAGTTGGTCGGTGTTGTTTGTAGGTGTTTGTCGCTAATTGGGACTTTGAAATAACGAGCGACGATGTTTGCACGCAGACACACGAAACTAGACCTTGTCATCAATCTATCTGCCACGCCCGAGTGTCACCATCAACGAACAATATAAGAACACGTTTCCGAACAAGCTGTAGACTTCACGGGTTACGAGGAAGCTACTCCGTTTCGCTGGCGCACAAAAGGTCGATGTTTGCCCGGCGAGTAAAAGTGGGCAATTAGAGTTCTTCGGCGATGGTCGTCGGGGGCCTTTCGAGAGACGCTCGAATGCAAGCCCCACACAATGTCCCCCGCTCCGCCCACGATGAGATTATAAAGCCCCGGAAACTGTCCATTATCTTGCGGCATAAAAAGCGGAGATCTGACTCTTCAGTGACATTCGGTGGCTTCATTCCAGTCTGCGACTTCAAGCCCAACGAGCACCCAACGTTTCAGGACCGTTTTCGTTTTAGTAAGCCGCGGTCCCATTGCTAATACATTCTACGAGAGACAGTGTGCAGACACAGCCTGAAGCGTTTCCTTGTCCTGTATGACGGTAACATTGGTCATAAAAAAAAAAAAACTGTCTTTAGACGTCTTGTACAAAACAAACGCGCTTCGGAAATGCGCGAGGCGCAAAGGAAAACTTGGGTGTTTAGGCAGTACGAGGTCGGTCTGCCGTGTATGACGACGACGGTTCACTCAGTAGACGAGACAATTAGCCAGTGCAGTACGGCTGCTGTCCTCGCGGTCTTTAGCGCGGACACCGCACAGTCTAGACTGCGAAAACGTAACCATATCTTCGAAAACATGGTTGCACTCATGGACGCGGACAATCTCTACCCCAAGTTGGCCTCTTGTGTAGTGACTCCGAACGTTCAGCACTTTCGTAAACGTATGACAAGGCCGTGGTGGCGGATCTTTTCGCGTCATCTATCGGAGCCCAACGCGGGGCTCCGATTGCACCCGAGTGCTGCGTCAGAGTTCGGCCCGGGCTCGTGTTCAATCAAAGACGGCACGAGTTTCGGCCGAAACGCTGACACAGCAGTCGTGTCCAATCAGCGCCCCGCGCTGGGCCCCGGTCGATGACGTAGAAACCCCCAGCACTATAAAGACCTTGTTATCTAGGAGGCCTTGCCGGTTCATTTGAACCACTTTACCCAGATAAGAATAGGGACTTTTTTTATAAAGGGTCATCAAGCAGGAGGGGAGATTGCATTCATTCGACGCTCGCGGCGGCCTGCGAGTCTCCGAGCCGAGATCGGCACAAAAGAACGACGTTGACACCCTCCGCGCTCTAACTCGGGGCAAGTGGGCACATTTCTTCGTCTTCGTCATGCAGTTCTCGAGTCTCAACGGGAAGCTTTACGGAGACGGTTTTAAAAGGACTAGTTGAGGCAGCTGAGGCATGGTCAGTGACACTACCACCGCACCGGATAAGAGATTACGCCGAAAAAAAAAAGAAGAGGGTGCTTTGTCTCCGCAATATTTCGCTGAGACGCACGTAATAAGGTGGACTTGCTCTATATGCATTCCAATAAGCCTAGAGCGTCTACCTTGCCGCAAAGCACTTACCAGACACAAGCGCTGTGTGCAACCGGATCAAAAGTGCTTCAAATGCATCGCAACAATAGAAGTGGAAATACCTGAAAAACATGTCGTGAAGTCGAAGGAGTGCGAACACCACACCGTGCGTTTATTAAGCTTTCAGTGAATGTATATAGAAAGGACCCGTCTAAGCTCGACCTGCACTGCAAAGGCTGTGCTCGAAGTACAATGCTGCAAAACGAAAGCGAGATACGACTTTCATATATAGTCCTAAAGAAAGGCGAGTAATCAAATCATTAACCCTATTCCCGCTAAAAAAAGAAAACAGCGTACAACTTTTAGATAGCCTTCGAATGTGAAAGGCGATACCGTTTGATGTAGATTTTAATGACCTAATGGGTCGTCGTGCCGCTTGCATCAAGCTGAGATAATTGCCCGCGCCACGAGAGCGAGTTCGCGTAGAGTTGTTGTTTGCGTTTTGTGATTAAAATGTTCCTAGTCACGCAAAGCGGCGTTACTTTAACCGAGGCAGCGTAAAATGGCAGGAATAACGCCAAGTGACGTTAGTTGAACGGAGACAGCGTAAAATGGCAAGAGTCACTCCGAGCGGCGTTACTTTAAATGGTTCGGGGGACGCGAGGGTGCACGAAACTCCGGCGAACTTTCTCACAATTGAAGGGCGAAAGCGGACACCTGAACATGAAATGAGCCAGCCGTAAAGAATACCGAGCAACACAGTTCCCATATAATTTGTTTTTATTCTTTTGGTTTTTGGATTGTATGCAAATGAGACAGGAAAAAAGAGAACAAAGAGTCGCCGTATTTATACTCTTCTAACTGCGCTCATAATTATGTTTCTCGTGTATCGAGATCAAGCTTTCGCGGACCGTAAGCGGTTAGGCCTCGTGCTGCGACTGTGTGTGGACACGAAATCCGCCCTATCGAGCACGGTTGCACAATAACGCCCGGTCTCTGGGGCAGTCAGCCATGCGACCAATTTCGGAAAATAATTGACGGCACTTACAAAAGGGAATATCGATGCATTTACTGCCTCGCAGAACACTGGAAGAGTCCATCGCTGCAGTCTACGATCTAAGCCGAAACAAACAAACAACAAGAACAAAAAGGTTTTGTCTCACACTCGGCTTTACTTTAAAAGGGGTACTCCGGCGCGATTGTTTGTGCCACCCCAACCAACTATATTTTAGGAATCATCGGCCTTCATTTTCCCTTTGCGGTATACTATTTAGTATCGCGACATTCAAAATAGTCTTTGCGATAATGTCGCGTAGAAAATAGTTCCTTTTCTTCGTTGAAGCAGATGCTGATATTAACCAAAAAAAAAAAAAAAACCGGTTTATTTAAGGAATATGAGATAAACTCTTTTGTAACAAATATGGACCAATAAACATTGGGGGAGAAATACTCCTAACCGCTGGCGACTTCCCCGGCCGTCATCCTCGATCGCACCTTCAGCGGGTGCCCCGACCACAGCCAAACTCAACAAACAAGGATCCACACAAAAGCGGGCGAGCCGAACTCCTCTCAAGTTTGCGCGTTAGCGGGAGGGAGACTCCACAGCCGAAGGGGATCGGACGTCCAGGTTGGTCTCCAGGGGAATGGTGATTGATGTTCAGGGCTTGCTATCTGGGCGCCGACGACTTTTGCGGTCCTCTGGCAGCTGCTTATATTGGGTTTAGCAGCATTCTGGAGCCATCCATGCAGTCAGCCAATCAGAGAAGGCTCTCCCAGAGCCAATCAAAAGGCTCGGAGCCCAAAGCAAACATGAACGTTCAAGAGAGAACACCTTTCGCACGAAGTCCACAAGAGCCGTCACAAAGAACACAAGCACACCCGCAGACAGAGAAGATGAGATCCCAAAATCCGACATACAGAAGACAAAACATCTCCAACGGGGAGCTCTATAACCAGGTGTATAAGGTTACAGACACGTTCGCTACCACCTGGGGCCCATCGACTCCGGGAAGGGCCATGAGCCGTTTTCGTAAAAACGAACGGAACCTCGAAGAAGGTAAAAACGTAAAGTAAAGCTAGACTAAACACTCGCGCGAGCGCGATTTCGCGACAATATTGGCAAGTGCAAATGATGCCAAAACCAACATTCAAATTTACCCACGCTTTTCAGCGCCGTGACGTCGGGGGAAAGCAGGCTCGCAGGTCGAAAGGCAGTCTAAAAATAGACTCCAGCCGAGCATTTGTTTCCCGCCGCTGCGCGGCTGCCGAAGCGAGCTTCCAAAGCATTCATTTGACACCGTGAAAGTGCGCGTAATCCCTCGAGAAAAGATATTAAAAAAAAGGTATAGACCTTTCCAAAAAAGAGCTTGTGGCCGGTGCCATTTTGAGTGTTCGTGCGTATGGCGCGTGCTTTGCTCGCTTTCCGAAGCGACGAACACGCACGTGCTGGGCTGTGAAGATCACACGCTGGGCTGTGATTTTGTAAACATTGGAATGGTGTATACAGTCCAAAGAGTGAACCGCTGCCTTCCGCTGATGTCAGTTTTTCATTGTGGCCAGCTGAGACCTTCGTTTCGAAAAACACGGAGAGGACCAAATTTGTAAATTCAATAACTTGGCGAAATACAAAAAGTAATTCTGGCTCAATATTTGGGTTACTATTGCAGCGATGTACGTTGGTGCGTTTGGCATATTTTTAGGCCAATCGGGGACTACGATGAAAACGCGAAGTAAGAATGCGCTGGGATGACCTTGAAGGATTCGCGTAGCGCGGCGCGGGTATTTTTTGTTTCTGGACGAGACTGCAGAAAGTACCTGAATGTATAATTGTATAAGAGATTGCCGAGCGCGTTTGTTGAGTCCGGAAAGGTGACATTGACGAGACAAATTTCCCGAAATATGAGGCGATACTGCGAATGTGAGGTGCGCGTTCGGGGTTTGGGTCAAAACTTCCCAAGGAGCCGAATCCGCAGTTTTTTCTGCCCACTCCGTCGTGGCTGCGGTCGCAGTCAAAAGAAAGTTGGAGTGCGTTCGGATGTCGCCGTGACGACACCGTCAAGTGCGTTGCCCTTTCAGTTACGAAGAGTCGGAAATTTCAACTCAAGCGTGTTGAAATGAAATACTCGAATACATCCTTACCTGGAAATTGTGATTGGAGGATACTTGTTAAGCTAGTTGTTGGTCCCAAGGGGGTCAATATGCGCGCCCAAGGTCATTGAAACGACATCGGCCAAAGACGTGCCCTCATTTTCGCCCTATTCTTACCTACTAACGACAAAACCCTCTACATGTACGGCTCTGGGTTTTTTTGGGTTGTAATACCGGCCGCAGTCGGACTCCGTACCTTACTGTCACCTTCAACTTTGTCCTGTTTTTTTTTTACCTTTTATCTTTAATATGCGTTTAAGATTCCAAACTAACTATAGGCAGACGTTATTTTAAACGATGCATATGGTGACACGAAGTCACTTTCCCGTAGAAGGCGGAGACAGTGAATAACAACGAAGTTGGGCGTACGAGTAGTCAAAATAAAGAGGATGCGCAGAAACAAGGAGCATGGCGTTTCGCTCGTTCCCTGTCTCTGCACCTCATCGCATTGAGAGTTCCGCCATTCGCTGAAATCCCTTTTATGGTTCGCCTTGAATATCTCCATGTCCTCGTGTTCTGCGGTTAAGTAAATTGGCGGACCTTTTCCTAGAGCGTACACCCATTTCTCTTTGTCTAGCCTGGCTCCTTATCATCAGTGGCGAAACAACAAGTTCGATGATGCGCGTAAAAAGCACAATGGAGAGTCGTCGAATTCGTTGACGGTATGTCAGATCGTCGATGAGCGCCGGAACAATCCCTTTGGAGCCCATTGCTCATATAAGAGACACGGTGCAGACACCATGGTATCTACGCCTGGAGGGTGTTTAAGCTGCTGTCTCATTAATTATTCAAAAGACACTCCTCATATATGATACAAAAGCAGTCTTGAGACATGTCACAAGCACGCATGAGACGAACATGTTTGCTCGAGGAGTGTCTGCGACGAACCCTCGGTGACTGCGGACCCGAGTGTTTGGCCAGTCGTGGAAAGCCGACCACAGTGACGCTTTCGGTCACAGACGTCGCCATAGGGGCCGGCCAGAGCTGCTCTGGAGAGCGAGACAGGACCAAAATAATGAACACGCGTCGACTCCTTCGATAAGGACACGCGGTTGACGAGATAAGCAAATGTGGACTCGCTCGGACGCCGACCGAGCCGTATCGCCGTTCTGACCGCAGCCAGCGCGCTCCAGAAACGCAATCAGCGGGTCCGCGACTCGATGGAATAGCGATAGGGATCTTTTATTTTTATTTTTATTTTTTGCCTCTACGCAAGCGACGGGGGCAGCGGAAACGCGACAGACCGCGCAAAAACAACACAAAAACTGTCCAAAGCGGTAAAAGGCACTCGGGCGGCCATTCACGGCGACCTGCACAGACGGAGCTGATCGAATCACCTGCAGGCACTATACTATAGTCATCGATATACACTCTAAAAAATACCTGCGCGTCGACTTACCCGCAAAACCCTCGAACAGCCAATCTCTGCGATCCACGAAATCAGCTCAACGAATGATGAGGCGGAACATCTGTTTAGACTTAAAAATAAAGTTTGCGCTGTGGCATTACGCAATGCGAAACGTCATGCTTGCATTGCGTTATGCTACAGCGCAGACTTCATTTTGAGGTCTCAATAGATGTTCCGCTTGATCATTCGCTGATCAGATTTCATAGCAGGGATTGACTCTTTGAGTGTTTTGTGGGTAAGTAGACGCGCAGCTATTTCTTAGAGCTTTCGAAATGCATGGGACGTGGCTTATCGTTCACTCTTCTTGCTTCGTAATTCGTTCTTCGGCGTTTGTCACTGGTTATACCCGGGGAGCGAATGTTCCAAATACGTCTTGGGCGCGTCAGAACGTGAGGAGCGGCACGCCAATCAAAGTCGAAGGACGACATCGTTCAGGGAACTCGCGATGACGGGGCAGTCAATCGCGCTCCGTCATTGTTGAGGGCGAAGGGGGGGGGGGGGGGACGCATTTGGAGGGTAAACAAACGCACGAGGTGGGCAAGGAGCAGACTATAGTGCCAGTAAACAAGCTATGCTTCAGAGTAACGACACTTTGCCTCATTATGGCCAAGTGTCGTCGTTAAAATCATGGTTGCCAGTTATCTGAAGCTTTTTCTAAAATCACAGGAAACGCTTTTCCGTCCTCCACAAATGTTTCAACAGTTCACAACAGAGCAAAGCAATATTCCATGAGCTTCCTAACACCGAATCGAATGCTGAGGAAGTCGCACTTTCGAATCATGATGATCGGCACTTGCGTATTGGCGGCGCCCACAACAATGTCGGGGAACGGAGTGCCGATACTCTAAGCGCAGCTCATTTAGTGGCTCTAGAGCAGACGAATTTGCAAGCCGTTTAACATTCGACTACGTTCCAAGTTATGGTGAAAATAACTTTTAGCAAACCGTTAGCGCGTTCTAGGTGGCGCATATACCGGAGCCTTTGAAACGTGCTTTTATGCGCGCACCCCGCGGTCGCGGTGTCAGTCGGGCGCGCACTTAAAAGCGTGCTTCAAAGGCTCCGGTACACTGCGGTACGTGGAACACGTTAACGGTTCGCTAAAAGCCTCTAGTGAGTATGGGAACGCTTGGGACAACAAATGCAGTCTGCGGCCGGTGTGAGACGTGAGCATATGGAAGGTGATGCTCAGCGTTCACTTTAGGGTGAAACGTCTGTTACACCAGAGAAGCGACAGCCTATGGCGAAACCGAAAATAAATAAAACCTCTATAAACACTGACGAGGTGAGAGCGTCAAGAAGGAGCTTCAGCTGCATCGACCCAGAAGGCGAACTAAGTTCGACAACGCTTTCGGCATTTCCTGAGCCTCCAGCGCGCAAGCGCGGACAAAGCACGGAGAAAGGCAAGGAGCAGATATACAGTCATGTCTCGTTAATATGGACCCCGTTAATATGGATACCCCGCTATATGGACACTAGTTTTGGGGACAAACTGGGAAAATACATGCATTTTTGTCTCGTTAATATGGACAACTCGCATTATGGACGATTTTTTGTGGAACGGAGGTGTCCATATTAACAAGACATCAATGTATCTATACACCAACTCATGTTTACAAACAAACCGGAGCGCCCCTAGCGGACGCTACCGGCGCCGCGCATGCGCGATGGGGGTGTGGGCAAGAAGTTCGCCGTCGCCCATAAACAAACCATTGAAATGCGATGTTGTCGGCGTCGGTGTGAGTCCCCCTGCCCTTTTTCGCGTTCGAATTGTTGATTCTACGTCTTCCTGGCGATGTCTGGCTCGTTACACCGCAAAACTTCGCGTAAACAATGTGACATGTGGCGATTCATTCCGCGTGGACGCCGCAGTATGTACGCTAAAGCCTGATTCGCATGATGAGATTTCGCTCTCAATTTTCAGTCGCGACGCCGCTCGGGCTGCAAAAGCGTGAACCGTAGCTGAGATGGTCGACTTCGATACTGAAAATCGCAAGCAGAATCGGACCAAGTGAATTAGGCATAACAAGTCGGTGATGGTCACTGGTAACAATGATCAACATCTCCTTGCATCTACTGTTCACATCGAGCCTGCTTACCAACCTTAAAACTTAAGTCTTTTGAGGCCTGCACTTACTTCTTATCGCCAGTACCGGGCCAACATTTGGTCTACGGGCCGGCGTCGAGAGCAGACGACAAAACGTTTGAAAGAGCAGACGACAGTTCGAACGATCAGGCGGCCGTTTGAACTTGAAGACGCACTGAACGTAGTCCGCAGGTGGTCCGCACAACTTGACGGGTTTCTGGCGTTCATGTTGGAACAAAACAAATAAATCTGATAACCACAAGTATCCGTGAATTCGACCCAAAGTGCTTCCCGCCCAAGCAATCGTTGTCGGACGGCGTCTGCTTTTCCCTTTTCACAGCACATATCCAGATTCTCGGACGAACCGAGCACGTGAAAACTGACCTTCAAACCTTTCTCGACTCTTTTGGTACGGCCCCAGTCGCGGCGTTTTAACGAGAAGGCAGGTTTTTGTCTGGTTCCTTTCAAAACAACGCAGAAATACACGTCTGGCATGGGGACTTGTGCCCACAGCCCCAGACCGGAAGTGCGACCGACGCGCCACCACCGCGCCGTGACGTCACAGAGATGAGTTGGTGTATACATGCAGGAAGACGGGCACTCCAAAGAGATGCCCTACCATTCCACCTTATCAACTGTGACAGTAGAATCTCCGAAATCAGAAGAAACTGGTTATTGCAGACGCCTCTTACAATGAGCATGACGCTTCAATATGTCAATCGATAACATACACCGAGCACCCCCCCCCCCCCCCCAACCCCCCCAACCCCACTTCTCGAAACAAAACAATGTAGAAGAAGGGAACTGCTAAACAACGGGCATTCTGATATGGTACAAAGGAATGCAGATAATAAAATGTCCCACGTTTCCTTCTCTTTCATTAAAAAAAAAAAAACTTTTTCGTCTGTTTTTTTAAGCGTACGTTTCATTTCCTGTCTATTGTGGAACGACTTTTCCCAACTTCCGGTAATCTGTCTGGAGAAAAATCTTCGTAATTCCAGTCATTTTTTCTTTCTATGAAAAGAGATGGCGGAAGTCCGGAATAACGGAAGACTCTCTGAACGGGTCCAGGTGTTTTGATGCGCGTGCGCATCGCCACGCGCGCAGCAGTGCCACCTGACGCGTTTCAACGAGCGCTCCCTTTTTCTGTGCAACGTTGTATGGCCACATTGGCTGGGAGCACCGCGCAAGCGCCGTAATTAGCGCCGCCACTGCCGAATGTAGACCGAAGAGGGCGTTGGTCTCTATTCACTGAACGGACGACCGGGGTCCTCCAGCGCCCTCTCGTTGGCCTTTCGTCGTGATTTGGCTGCCTGTGCACGTCCGAAGCTGACGAGACGCCCGAAGCGTTATCGAAGATAAGAAGCTCTACGCAGGGGCGTACCAACCGGGGGGGGGGGGGGGGGGGGCGGGGGTCAAGGGGGGGGGGGGGAGCTTGCCCCACAGTTCTCAGAGGGGGGGGGGGGGGCAAGACAAGTGTTTTGCCCCTCCCCCCGCTGAAACAGCCACCACTGGGCAGGGCAAACACTAGCCGGCGGCGCCCAAAGGATACCAAGGGCACCGCCCCCGGTCCTGGGAAGGGGGGGGGGGTCTGGTTTGCCCCCCCCCCCCCACTCAAAGACAAGTTGGTACGCCACTGGCTCTAGGTGGGAACACTAAAACTCTTCCCTATTCTTCGCATCGTGGCAGTGACCTTATGTAAATGTACTTGCGAAGAACGAGGCAGTAATATCTAAAATCAACGTTAGAATAAATTCACTCGATAAGAGGACTATATAGCGATATTAAAATTAACCCCTCAGTCGTTCCTTGACACATTAGAGGTTGTCCACGGCGGAGTACATAGAGGCTCGAGGAGTGTCCCCACCCAACAGTCCGATAACGAGGCCGTAGTGCTTCGAAGGCCGTGACGGGGCGGGACGCAAAGTGCCGCGTGGTTCGAACGGACGGGTAAAGGCGTCCACCCGATTGGTGGAGCCGAGCATAGAGCAAAGGCAGAAAGGCGCTCCATGAGGATCCACTTTTGCCGCTGTGCTCGGGCCGTATAGCGTCGGCTGCGGTTTACGAGGGCCCCGCTAAGCGGGGCTGCGAGCGTATAGGGTTGTCGAAACCAAAATCGCCGCACGACGCTGAGAAAAACCAATCGGGGACCCGTCGTCAATATTATCGTGCGCGAGAACCGACCTTGGGTGCGAGGCTGGCGTTCCGAGCGAGCGCGCCGCGTGCTCTCGGCGCCATGCCCGGCAGACTGCATACACATCGGACGAGAGGAAGGAAAACACTTGGGGAGAGCAGCGGCGCTATCAACCCGAGCTCCCGGCGAACCGCGATGGATGCATCGGGTGCCCTCGAACAATGCTCGATTCATCGCGTTCCAGACAGCGACGCCGAGGGATGACGCGGGCGCATCCGCCGCCGGAGTGTACGTGTGCTGCATGGCACTGCCGGTCCCATCCTCCAAATAGGAAGGCGCCCATCGGTGGAAAGCGCTATCCAGTTGCGCTGTAGAGCTGGCTCTTAAGCCGATCCTCGAGCTTGGCCCAGTTGGTGGTTCATGCTCATATACACCCGACAGCGCGCAAGAACACTTCAAAAGGTCCCCCACACAAAGCGCAGTGTGGGTGTTTTTGCGCGAGTGAACTTTCCAAGTGTTCTTGTGCGCTGTGCAGTAGTAATGAAGGACGTTTAAGCAGCACCGCATCGAGACAGTGTACATACACTTTCCTCCAATGACTGTTAAACTGAGTGCGGACATGCTCGAAGTGCCTTGACGCCTGTCCGATCTGTATACCATTCTTGTTTCTAACCCACGGAGGTTTTGGAAAATAATTAATCCCTCGTCAAAGAAATTTCCAGTTATCTCAAACTCGACTGGTAAGCAGCTGACTGAAAATGAAATGTGTGATAAATTTAATGAGCATTTCAGTAGCGTTTTTACTAGTGAAACTTTCCCATACCTCAATTACCTCCTCAGCACCCGATTGATGAAATAGAATCTATTACAATTACTCCCGAAGGAATTCCCGCTCCTGGTCCCGATGATATAAACAGTAAAATTTAAAAAAAAATGACATGCCTCGTCTCTTTACCTGCGTAAGATTTTCAATTAGTCGCTGTTACTGGTACTTTCCCTAGTGACTGAAGACATGCAGATCTGACGAATTGAGCAATTATAGGCCGACCTCCTTAACAAGTGTTTGTAGCAAACTATTGGAACATATTATTTTTAGAAACATTAGGGAATTTTTTGATGCCAATAATGTATTATTTCCTGATCAGCATGGATTCCATACAAATCGATCATGTACAACGCAGTTTTTCGAGTTGGTAACCGATATTCAGTAGCCTCAACTCACTTAAACAAACAGATGCTGTATTTATAAACTTTTCGAAAGCATTCGACCGTGTGCCCCACTGAAGACTAATCGCAAGATTAAAACAGTTAAATATAAATCCTATGTTAATGAACTGGATAAGTCCTCTTCTTACGACTAGAACCCCATATGTGTGTCTGAAGCCTCTTGGCAATCTTTACCAATTATTTCAGGAGTGCCTCAGGGCCCTTTACTCTTTCTTGTTTACATAAATGATGTCGGTTATCACCTGGAAGGCTGTGTTCGTCTGTTTGCTGATAACCTTGTTATTTATCGTGCTCTTCCTGGTAAAGATGATTGTCGAGCATTACAACAAGACTTAAGATTAATTGAAATATGGTGTGATGAGTGGCTCGTGTCTATTAATCGTAGTAAATGTAAATGTTATAATTTTCTAAATCTCGTAATCTAGTAAATTATACCTATCAACTCATATACCAACCAGTAGAAAATGTCTTTTAAATATATTCGCCTGTACCTAAACTGTGATCTCTCACGAAAAACACATATCGAAAACATAACTTGAAGTGCTAATAAAACTCTAGGATTCCTTAGACGCTACCTACGTCAAGCGTCACCGAAGCGAAGCTGTCATTCTGCACCCTTCTTAGATCCAAGCTGGAACATGCTTCTACCATCTGGAACCTCCCTCAGACTTACGTTTCCGACATGTTAGAATCAGTACAAAACCGCGCGACTACATTCATCCTTCACGACTATTCACCCACGAGTATTTCTGCCCCCAAGGCTTCAATATGATTACCTCCTCTTGAGAATAGGCGCAACCTAAAGTTGTTTTTTTTTTTTTCACATCTTTTTTTATAAATTCTGAACTGACCAGGAGATCTTTTCACCAGCAAATCATGTGTCCCTCCGTTGTGAGCATTGCCACAAACTCGAGCTACCTCTTGCCAGAACAAACACTTTCGGAAACTCTCCTCTTCTTTCGTGCATAATGGACTCGAATTCACTACCAGAAACCCTCGTCACAATCGCAGATCACGCGTTATTTTTTTGCAGAGCTGACTGGGCGTGTGTTACCCGAACTTGGATGTTGTAATTTTCGAACGGATGTTGTCACTTTTGTCTCTACCTTGTATTTAATCTTCCGAAATGTTACTTTGTGTTTTGTATTACACCCCTTATCTAATGCCCCCTCAGGGACCCTGAAGGTGATAAGAAATGAAATGAAATAGGAACATCTTCGGGACACGCCCTGCGAAGCAGGGATTAGAGCTTGTAGCGCGCATTGTATGATTCACATGCCGGGACAACCATGCCGGTGCAAGAGCTCGGGCTCGCAGCGCTCGAGCTGCGAGCACCAACTGCGAGACCACGGGCGATTCTATAAATGCAGTTTTTATCGTAACAGTCGGTCGGCCAATATACTACTTCCATAAAGCCCTGCATGCAACACGGCGCGCGTTGCACTTTGGGAACTAGTTGGCCAGGGAGGAGAGTGGCATGGTTTCGGTTTCGATCGACACGTCGACAAGAAATTATACACAGAGCGTGGACTATTAACGGCCGTTTTCTCATGTTTTGTGGTCCCGAGAGCGTCACTTGTGGTCTCTAAACTAACCTAAATGGCCAAACCTCGAAGCTTTAGCACAAGCCCGAGACGCGTAGCTTGTCTTAACGCATGCTTGTTGTATTTTTGTACTTGAGCCTTTCTGTTAGCGTTTCGAGGTATGTGGACGAGCCAGTGCTGGGAATCTCGACGCTGCGAAGCTCGGGGATCTTGCTTGTGTACGAATGAACAAGCTGTAGCAGCCAATAAGTATGTATACATCGAGCTCGCGCCTTTACATTAGTGTTGTTGATCAGGAAGTTTGTTTGTTTCGTGCGTCCATAGACGAAATATAACTTTTTGCAATTACTGTTTTTCGTAATACGCCTGAGTACGCGAGGTAAAACTCGGAGACGCCATTGAAAAGCTCAATTTTAACACACTTCTTATCTCTTCTCTGTACTGACCCGCAGCACTGCACGAAGTGAAGTCCCCACCCGCTTGCATTCCACTGATATTGAACATCGCGTATGCGCATAAAGTTACCCTGCAATCGTATAGGCACATTTGCACATACAAACCGTTTTAAGAAAGCAAAAGTCGAGCAATTGTGTGAAGAATGTCGCACCGTTTGCCGGAAGTGCGCCGGACGGGCATGAACCCCTATGCGGTGCGCCAAACGAACGAAATTATTCAAAGCGCATTTGACGGTTGCTAATGGCCATAATATTTGTTATGTGTTTGCTTTCTTCCTGACTGAATATCCGGAGATAATTTCAGACACACCATTCAGGCACAGATCTTGGGTGTCACTAAACCCCGTCCAAAAAGGCTTAGTGAGGTGTAGTGGACGCTTGTTATAGGGCCTCCGTCGTAGCTAGCCAATCTCAGGGTTTGCGAAAACTTAATCTTCTATCAGCATAAAATTTGAGTGGGAGATATATGATGACACGAGGAAGACATCATAGTAACTTTAGTACAGTAGTGAGGTCGGATTTATTGCGTTTCTTTAAAAGTTCATGCGTCAACGCTGGGCTCAACTTTGATACTCCTGTGAGGATGCGGCTTGCTTTTCGCCCAATTAAGTAACGAGAAGCGGACGTTTGGCAAACGAAATACGTGTAAGGCTCAAGGTGACCAAATTTCAGTTGTAGTTCACTGGTACTAGACGGGATTCTTGAAATTGAGCTCAAAGATGCACTCGTGGGGTGACGTGACTAAGGTACGTCTTACTGTTTGCATACGCAGGCACAATATCCGGTGTTTCGCGAACCAAGGAAAGAGCCCCGGTCTTCGTTTTGTATCGCTCGAGAATGAGTGTATCGTACATTCGTAAAAAGTCAGATAATCGAAAACGCAAGCAGCGCGTTCGGTCGCGGCGTGATAGCATGAGATGAAGCTGCTCAGTCGAAACCGAAACTGAGTGGCCAACTAGTTCCCAGAGTGCACTGCGTGGTATTTCGCCGCGATGGGGCGCGTCGGTTTTGGAAGAAGTCCATTCTTGTGTCTCTACAATTGGTGACCCGGACGTCATACGTCGCTATGGCTCTCGAGAACACCGCTACCACAAATGTCGCCGCCGTCACGTTTCGACTTCCGAAATTTTGGCCAGCGGACCCTCTGGTATGGTTCGCGCAAGTGGAATCACAGTTCGTCACCGCTCGGATCACCAGCCAAGCTACGAAATTCCATCACGTCGTAGCGTTTCTTCCTCCCGAGGTGGCCATGGAAATTCGAGATTTAATCCTCTCGCCTCCAGACGATGAGCCTTTTGACAAGCTTCGCTCGGAACTGATCAAACGAACATCCGTATCGGAGCAAAGACGGCTCCAGCAACTAATAACTTCCGAAGAGATCGGGGACCGAAAAACCTCCCAGCTTCTTCGACAACTGCAGCAGTTGGTGGGTGATAGATTGCCAACGTTTGATAGCTCCCTGCTGCTTTTTCTTCAACGGATACCATCAAACGTACGCATGGTACTCGTTTCCACCCCATCCATGAGCCTTGAGGATCTGGCTCAGCTGGCCGAGAGAATCATGGAAGTCGCACTTCCCATCGTATCTTCGATCGACAGGATGCCTGGAGAAACGACTGCGATGACGAGACCACAACACGCAGGCAGCAACTACCCGGCATCTCCTGTGGTTACGGAACTTCGCCAGCAGATATCCGAGCTTACAGCGCAAGTAGCAGCTCTCGTCTCCCGTCCTCCTGCCCCGCCACCAGAGCCGCTCAACCTCCCGGCTCTTCCTCTCCTAGGCGTCAACGCCAGAACAACGAAGGTTTGTGCTGGTATCACAAGACTTTCGGTGACGACACTCGGCGATGTCACCAACCTTGCTCGGCATCGGGAAACGAACTTGTCCACCACTAGAGGCATCTATAGTGGTGGCAACCTACAACCCAGTCGCCTGTTTTTCATCGTCGATCGTAATACAGGATTACGTTTCCTTATCGACACAGGGGCTGAGGTGAGTGTTCTGCCAGTGTCATTTGAGCCCTCAAAACGTAGGAAGAAAACTCCTTACATTTTACAAGCTGCTAATAAATCATCGATTGCAACTTACGGAGAACAATCCCTGGCGTTGGACATCGGCCTTCGAAGAACATTCCGTTGGATATTCCTAGTTGCAGACGTTTCGTACCCCATATTAGGTGCAGATTTCCTTCGGCGTTTCGATCTGCTCGTGGATATGCACAACAAACGTCTCCTGGATAATACCACCAATCTAGCCGTTAATGCAATCATATGCCAAAAACCGCATATCGAAGCCGCTATTCATTTCCTTCCACCCTCAAGATATGAAACGCTTCTAAAAGACTACACGCAACTAACATCGCTTAACAACTTTGACACGCCGGTGAAACATGACGTTGAACACCACATCGTCACCACGGGACCGCCAGTATATGCTCGTACTAGACGCTTGCCTCCAGCACGGCTTAAGATTGCAAAAGACGAATTTGCACACATGTTAGAGCTCGGTATTATTCGGCCCTCCAACAGTCCATGGGCGTCTCCACTACACATGGTCCCGAAGAAAGAGCCTGGGGACTGGCGACCATGTGGAGATTACCGAGCTCATAATAATGCGACCGTCCCTGACAGGTACCCGCTGCCACGGATTGAGGATTTCACTGCATCACTGCAAGGGTCCAAGATATTTTCAAAAGTGGACCTCGTGAAGGCGTACCATCAAGTTCCCATGGCACCGCAAGATATTCCCAAAACAGCTATAGCAACCCCATTCGGTCTGTTCGAATATCTTCGCATGCCATTCGGCTTGAGAAACGCTGCCCAAACATTCCAACGCTTTATCGACACTGTGGTTCGCGGCCTCACATTTTGCTTCGCTTACCTCGATGACATTCTCGTATTCAGCGCAAATGAACAACAACACGAGCAACATCTTCGCATCCTCTTCGATAGACTTGTCAACAACGGCATCATCATTAACAAAAGCAAGTGCGTTTTCGGCGTCGGCGAGCTAGACTTCCTCGGGCACCACGTTGACAGTCAAGGAATTTCTCCCTTGCTTACGAAGGTGGAAGCTATCGCAAATTTTCCTCCGCCGTCGAACATTCGCAAACTTCGGGAATTCCTCGGTCTAATTAATTTCTACCGACGATTTATTCCAAAATGTGCTCACACCCTTCATCCTTTAACTGACCTTCTGCAGGGCAACACAAAGGACTCCACACCGTTGGTGTGGACAGAACAAACTTCCCATGCTTTCAAACAAATCAAGGAAGACCTCACTTCAGCTACAATCCTGCTTCATCCCCATCACGACGCCCCAATTAACGTCATGGTGGACGCATCGAATGAAGCCACAGGAGCTGTGTTGCAGCAATATGTCAAGAGCAAATGGCAACCCCTAGCATTTTTCTCAAAGAAGCTCACACCGTCCGAAACCAAGTACAGCACTTTTGGCCGAGAATTGCTGGCGATCTACCTGGCCATAAAACACTTTCGTCATTACATCGAAGGCCGCTAATTTCATGTACTCACAGATCACAAACCCCTTACATTTGCTTTATCATCTGCGAATGACAACCACTCCCCTCGCGAGATTCGTCATATGGCTTTCATATCTGAATTTACCACTGACATTCGTCACGTGAGCGGCGTAGACAACAATGTAGCAGACGCTCTCTCTCGCATCGTCATGGCTTCGCAAGTTTTGCTACCACCATCTGTTGATTACCAAGCCTTGGCACGACAACAGGCAGATGATCAAGAGTTCAGCAAACTTCGTACTACAGCTCCTCATCTTATCTTCGAGCAAATTCATTCAGAAACGCACGGCGAGACAGTTGTTTGTGAGATGTCGACAGGCACTCCCCGCCCTTTCGTTCCATCCAGTTTCCGGAAACAAATTTTCGATTCCTTCCACTGCTTGTCACATCCTGGAATACGCGCAACACGTCAGGGCGTGGACCCGAGCATGCCTCCAGTGCCAACGCTCAAAAATTAGTCGACACACAGTTTCGCCTTTCTCTTCCTTTACCCCTCCCGACCTTCGACTTGACCAGATCCATATAGATTTAGTTGGACCGCTGCCACCATCGAATGGTTATACTTACTTGCTCACCTGCATTGAGCGCTTTACACGTTGGGTCGAAGCCATTCCAATCCAGGACATCCGTGCAGAAACGGTCGCCCAAGCTTTCATCAACGGCTGGGTGTCCAGATTCGGCGTGCCTTCATACCTTACAACAGACCGCGGTCGCCAGTTCGAGTCTGCTCTTTTCCGCGAACTCATGACCATCTTAGGAACTTTGCGCATTCGTACAACAGCATATCACCCTATATCCAACGGACTGATAGAACGATTTCACCGCTCACTCAAAACCGCACTTCGGGCCCAAGATACAGGACCGAACTGGGACTCCACACTCCCTATTGTTCTTCTAGGACTCCGCACGGCCTTGAAGACTGACATCGATTGCAGCCCTGGGGAAATGCTCTACGGCACAACCTTACGACTTCCAGGGGAATTTTTTTCAAACGGACCAGAAGATCCAGCACCGGATCCTACGAGCTACGCGACAAAATTGAAGCGGATAATGCGCACCATCCGACCTACCCCTCCCCGCCCACAACAACGGTCAGCCGTCTATGTCTCAGCCGATCTACATTCATGCACACACGTTTTTCTTCGTCGCGATGCTGTGCGAAGGCCACTTCAGCACCCTTACGATGGCCCATATCGAGTCATAACTCGTGGCGACAAACTTTTCACGATTGATATTAATGGCCGACTGAACTGCCTGAACCTATGCCTGAACATGTTCCCATCTGTATTTTTTTTTTCTTTTAAAGGGGGGGGGGCTATAGACCCTTTCACAAATTCAATGCCATCTAGTGTCTGAAATAGCAGTTCAAATTGCTGTATGCTAATGGCGGATAAAATCTGGTGCCTTTTCATCAACGGTAGGCGTACGAAAGTTAGGGTGTTTTCCGTTGAACGGTTATTTCTCTATCTGCTTCAGTTTCGATGGTGTCAAGAAACTACCGCTCTGCACAAGGCGCTTATAGTTGAGTAAACCTCTCACCAAAACTAACATTTCATTGTCATGAGCTGTCATGGGGCGTACTTAAGCCGAGGATTCCAAAGACTTGCAAGACAGCCTCAAATGCGTAATGCATATAAGCTTATAAGTCTAGATGCTCAGGCTCCGCATCGGTTTCTGTCTTCAAGTTCTTCCTTCACCAGCCATAGGAAGGCCGCCATTCGCATGTACAGATGATACACACTTAGGTGATGATAGCTATCAAGGTGGCCAGACTGAATTTCTGGAAGGGTCTATTGTAGCGCGCATTTTATGATTCACATGCCGGGACAACCATGCCGGTGCAAGAGCTCGGGCTCGCAGCGCTCGAGCTACGAGCACCGACTGCGAGACCACGGGCGATTCCCGAAAGGAGAATGCCAGTCCGTCTTCTTTCTTTTTTTGCTCGCGAGGGATTTGAGTTTCCGGCATAGGCTCGATTGGATAGGAGTTCAGAGGCCGCCATATGGTAGGCTGAGGGTCACCATATTGTAGCCGATGACTTAAGCGTCGCCACGTGGGGAAACGAAGCTCAAGAGATACGCTGGGGACGATCAGTGTCTGCTGGCACCTGCTCTTCGCTGCCGGGGAATGCTCTACAACGATCACTCGACCGTGACGTCACAGTCGAGTCGTTCTTGTACAATCACTCGCCGAGTAATATTTTAAAAAAAAAAGAACAGTACGATGGCAAAAAAAAAAAATTTTTTTTCGGTATCTCGGCCATACGAAAGTTTCTTCTTGTAAACCCTATCCTTGTGTACCTTCTCGTTATCGTGAGACCAAGTAGCCACATAATTCCAAGATGTTGGAATTTACAAGAAACATGCACCGATTTGTTTGAAGTAACCTCGCGAAGATTTAAAAAAAAAGGGGGACAGCTTGGTAAGAGGGAGCTGCAGACAGGACTGAGTAAGGATCTGGAGCACCTGAATACTGGTTGAAAACGGCCACAACTCTTCGAACCTAACTTTTTCTTTTTTCACATACCTCCTACGTTCTAAAATGTTTTACACTCTTAAGGGGGCAAATCGACTTGTCTCAGGGTATTCAACCCAATGGTGTTATGGCAACGCCCTAGCATGCTGGCGAACATCCTAGACGTAGATGCTGGCGATCAGCGTTCCTGAGATAGTTCTTTTGCGAGTTGCAGCAAGTTTTCAGGGCGCATGCCCCGCATACAGTTGTCACATGGACAGAAACAACGAACACGGACGCAGAGAAATACACACGGGGTCGGAGCCACGATCCTGTTGACTGTCCTTCGCATAGGACCCCCTCCGCACTTGGGAAGTTTACAAGTATATGCGGCTTAGTTCTCGTCAACACATAACGCATGATTTCTCGGAGTTCAAGGAGTGCATCTCCAAGTAAAAAACTGCGCTAAAGGCAATCATTTCTCGTGCAAAGAGAAAAATAACAATTTCAGGTAATGCTGTACAAAGTGAGTGGTCGAAGGGAGAATAAGTGCACGGTAGCACCGTTTTCACACCCTTTCTACAGCCATAAGAAATAAAGGGTCTCTCACCCTGCAGCACCATATGTTACTCTTCACATAGGGGTTTTATTCGAGATTAGGGCGCTAAAAGGGTGTAGATATGTGGGTGTTCCTGGAACACAATTTTAGCACCCTTAATTGAGGGTGTATAAGTATTTAGTGTGCATAGCTCACCAGATTATAGATGATTCATAGAAGCGTAGAAAAAGAAAATTTAAGGGGAAACGCGTGTGCCTCAACAGGTTTACGAGGAAAAAATCTATTTACCCTTTTCGGGCGAGGCCGACATCTAGCGGCGTATTGGTGCCTTTGGAGGGTAGGATAACGTTTTCAGAATAACCTACACACAATATTATTGCTTAAACGTAGAAGATAACTCTGCCTTGTAGTGGAAAATAGTGCAAGTATATTTCCCGTTACCGCTAGGTGGGAGAGCGCGCGTAGAATTCTTCCAGAAAAAGGCACGTCGTGAATGGTTCAACACCAACTCATGTTTGTGGCGTCGCGTCAAGCGGTGCATATTTCTGCCCTTCAGAAAACAGGCTACTGTGCATGCCCAATCCTCGTCCCCGCAGCTCCAGTGAATAGACATCACGGGCTTGAGCGTTTTCCCTCAAACTTTCTAGGTGGGAGAGCGCGCGTAGAATTCTTCCAGAAAAAGGCACGTCGTGAATGGTTCAACACCAACTCATGTTTGTGGCGTCGCGTCAAGCGGTGCATATTTCTGCCCTTCAGAAAACAGGCTACTGTGCATGCCCAATCCTCGTCCCCGCAGCTCCAGTGAATAGACATCACGGGCTTGAGCGTTTTCCCTCAAACTTTCTAGGTGGGAGAGCGCGCGTAGAATTCTTCCAGAAAAAAGGCACGTCGTTAATGGTTCAACACCAACTCATGTTGTTGGCGTCGCGTCAAGCGGTGCAGTATTCTGCCGCTTCAGAAAACAGGCTACTGTGCATTCCCAATCCTCGTACCCCGCAGCTCCAGTCGTAAGAGACATCACGGGCTTGAGGGGGCGTTTTCCTCAAACTTTACTAGGTGCGAGAGCGCGCCGATAAATTCTTCCAGAAAAAGGCAACGAATCGTCTTGTCTCAGGGTATTCAACCCAATGGTGTTATGGCAACGCCCTAGCATGCTGGCGAACATCCTAGACGTAGATGCTGGCGATCAGCGTTCCTGAGATAGTTCTTTTGCGAGTTGCAGCAAGTTTTCAGGGCGCATGCCCCGCATACAGTTGTCACATGGACAGAAACAACGAACACGGACGCAGAGAAATACACACGGGGTCGGAGCCACGATCCTGTTGACTGTCCTTCGCATAGGACCCCCTCCGCACTTGGAAGTTTACAAGTATATGCGGCTTAGTTCTCGTCAACACATAACGCATGATTTCTCGGAGTTCAAGGAGTGCATCTCCAAGTAAAAAACTGCGCTAAAGGCAATCATTTCTCGTGCAAAGAGAAAAATAACAATTTCAGGTAATGCTGTACAAAGTGAGTGGTCGAAGGGAGAATAAGTGCACGGTAGCACCGTTTTCACACCCTTTCTACAGCCATAAGAAATAAAGGGTCTCTCACCCTGCAGCACCATATGTTACTCTTCACATAGGGGTTTTATTCGAGATTAGGGCGCTAAAAGGGTGTAGATATGTGGGTGTTCCTGGAACACAATTTTAGCACCCTTAATTGAGGGTGTATAAGTATTTAGTGTGCATAGCTCACCAGATTATAGATGATTCATAGAAGCGTAGAAAAAGAAAATTTAAGGGGAAACGCGTGTGCCTCAACAGGTTTACGAGGAAAAAATCTATTTACCCTTTTCGGGCGAGGCCGACATCTAGCGGCGTATTGGTGAAATACCTTTGGAGGGTAGGATAACGTTTTCAGAATAACCTACACACAATATTATTGCTTAAACGTAGAAGATAACTCTGCCTTGTAGTGGAAAATAGTGCAAGTATATTTCCCGTTACCGCTAGGTGGGAGAGCGCGCGTAGAATTCTTCCAGAAAAAGGCACGTCGTGAATGGTTCAACACCAACTCATGTTTGTGGCGTCGCGTCAAGCGGTGCATATTCTGCCCTTCAGAAAACAGGCTACTGTGCATGCCCAATCCTCGTCCCCGCAGCTCCAGTGAATAGACATCACGGGCTTGAGCGTTTTCCCTCAAACTTTCTAGGTGGGAGAGCGCGCGTAGAATTCTTCCAGAAAAAGGCACGTCGTGAATGGTTCAACACCAACTCATGTTTGTGGCGTCGCGTCAAGCGGTGCATATTTCTGCCCTTCAGAAAACAGGCTACTGTGCATGCCCAATCCTCGTCCCCGCAGCTCCAGTGAATAGACATCACGGGCTTGAGCGTTTTCCCTCAAACTTTCTAATCGGTCGCGCAGCTCTTTCATGATCCGACTGATTCCTCAAAACGTACTTTCATTTAAAAGGCGACAAAAAAAACAAAAAAAAAAACAAGTTTTTCTCTCGATAGAGAAATAACAACAAACCGTAACAAAATTTCAAATGATTTAATTATAGATTTCTGGGAAATATATCGCATTATCTAATCGGGGTATCCTGCCACCCCCAAAGGGCACCTAAAAATGATCAAAATCCACGGTCATTTTGCGAGAAATACATTCCGCACATTGCACAAACACACGAAGATACAACCATTAATTAATTTGACTATCGTGGAAAGACCAACAGTGTATCGGATAACATATAAAAATCAAGAATTTATTAGTTTCATTTGCAGGAAATAAATATTAAAGCTTTATAAACCCCGAACATTTTCCTGTAAGAAATAAGCTTGGTTGCAGACTTATCTTCTCAGTTCAAAAAAAAAGAAAATGCTAAAAATATTTTCATCGTTATTTTTTTTTCGAAAGTTACGTGACTCGAAATTTTCTTAAAGAGAATCGTGCTTTTCAAACATTGTGCCACCGCAAAAGACGCAGCTCCCATCTGCGATGAAGCAGGGTCCAGAAACAAGAAACACTCGTGCAACGGGTTTATCGCTTATGAATCGCTTAGGCTCTCTCTCGATAAGATATTGCGAGGTTAGCTCCTGGTCGGCAACTCGCGGCGAAGATAGCGAATGTCGCACACTGACATTTGTTTTCCAACTGTAAGAGAAAGATTTGTTTCCGGAGCAAACGGCTGAACCTGTCAAGCCTATCTCAACAAAAACGTCAACTTTTTTTTTTTTTTTTCGACACTCGCTCGATGACGTTTTTAGAGTGACAACAGTCAATGACAGTTTAAGAAAAAGGGGGTTTATTATGAGCGCGCTTTTGTTGCTTTGTGATTCGTTATTGTATGAACCGGTACCTCACTGGCTTTGGAGCGATAATAAGATGACCGTCACGCCTTGCGTTCTTTAAGTTGCCAGTGGACAGCTTAAAAAATGCCCCGGGCACTTGATTCCAGCTCCGGAGCCAATGAGCTGGCTGCACCAGCCGATAAGAACGGCCGTCGAAGAAACAAGTCACAAAACAAGAACACAATAAGCCAAGTCCTCCGATTCGCCCTGATAGAGCCGTAGCAGTAGAAAGATACTTTGCCGAATTAAATGCAACGCAGCAAAACATGGCTCTGCAGCTTTTCGCACTCATGTCTTACATGACTGTGGCTCTACGAGCGGAATTTTCGATTTACACTACCGAATGTTCACAAAATAAAATGCCCGAGAAGATGGGGTGCTGCGAAAAATTGCCTATAGTTCAACCAGAAACTAGCAACGACAAATATATTATGTTCCGTTAGCGGACAAAACATTCGTGTTTGTCGCTCTGGTGTGACGAGTTCCTGAAAATACCTGTTCCTGAGTTCACGCAAGAAACGGACACGTAAGCAATGTATCTCGAGCTCCCCATTCACAGGTGTAAGCTTGAACCGAAACCGACAAGAAAACCGATGCATCGTCTGCGCGCAGCTGTCCGCCGCCCAGCCCTTCGTTTCAGCTGCTCTCTACGGCAGAACACAAAAGGCGATCGCGATACGATACGCGTAAGATCACGATATCCGCGGCAACGACTCGAGAACAACGAACGAAAAAGAAGAAAAAAATGCGCCTGGCGAAGCCCGAGCAACGAAACAAATGGTAGTGAACGTATAGGTCTTGCCCCCACAGACCTGCAGCAGGTAGCAGCGGCGCGGAGCGCATTCAAAACGTAATCTTTTTTTCCAAGATTGCGGTCTGTAGGTGCGAAGACGGTTCGTACCTTGAGAGAAGATTCGTCCGTTGCACAAAACGCTCTCTCTCTCTCATACCATTTAACGGCATGTAGAAATAAAAAGAAGTCCGAGCGGCTCACCTCTAAAACCCACATGGCTCGTGTAGTTTGCGCAGCGTGAGGCGCGCCGGCTGCTCAGTAGGATCACACGGGCAAAGTTGCGCCGACGCAAAAAACACCGCGCGAGCTCGCGACGACGGAACTCGCCGACAGCGCCGGCAGCCCCCTCCCCTCCCCCCCTTAATTCCTCTCCTACCGACCGCAGCACCGTTACGGCGTTTCCTGGAACTGCTCGTAACGAGAAATTGCGGATGGCGGCCGCGTCGCTTCGCAAGGACGCCTGTGAAGGATCACGAAGATTCGAGCTCCGTGTTTTTTTTTTTTTTGCTAAGCGACAAAACATACTCGACGAAGTGTCTCATCTTTTCACAATAATGAGTTTTCGTAGACCGCGTTTTCTCCTCCGCTAAGCCCTCCGCAACAAAGAAGCCGCTACTGCGCCTGCGCGCCCATGGCCTCGACTGTAGAGTTCGGGTATCGTAGCGTAGCGGGTTGCGGAGGGCGTTGCGGGACGGCGAAAACGATCTACTTAGACGGCGTGAAAGTTCCGTCTGCTCTTACGGGCGCGAGCGCGTCTGCAAGAAGCGACCATGTAATTAATGGCGGCTGGACCATCTACGCGACACGGCCAAAAAGGCGGCGCTGGAACGTCCAGTCATGTACGCGCCACGTTCGAATACAAGCGTCTGTCAGCGTCTTTTCAGGGGTGCTAACGAAGCGATAAAAATTAAAAAAAAAATAAAATTGCCCGGAGGATTTCACGACGCGATGCGAATGGACAGCGTCAGCTGGTGCATGGCTGGTGCGATATTTCGATGATATGGCGTCTCGATTGACCAGAATTTTCGGTGATGTTGCGTCGCGTGGTGTCTCGTGCAAACAACAAGCGATCACACGCAGAACCGCTACCACCAAACACGTTCTCGCGGACGCGCTGCACAAATTGCTCGTTCGCACAAGCGTGCCCATGACGTTCTATTCTACGTGCCGCTTCACGTTCCTGCACATCATGATCTTGACGTTGAATGCCTTCTATCCTAAGGTAGTGCATGGTACTGTTAAAACTGAAAATTTACTTATGAATATAGACTTTCTTGTGCCCTCCAGAGCAAGTCGCCTTTTTTTTTTAGATTTTATCCTACTGGAATTTGTGAATCATCGCCATTACTGTCGTATGCAGTCTATACTTCGTTTCACCTTATGTGCGAGCGAAGGCAAAGCTGGAAGCGCGAGCACGAAAGCTCCGTGCCTTCAGGCTTCGCTCGAGCGCGCGAGCTGGGCAGAAACGCAAAAAGCGCTTGTCTCGCGCTTCTAGCTTTGGCTTCGCTCGCAGATAAAGTGAAACGAAGTATACCTTTAATATTATATGCGATTGTGACGTAGATATTTTTCTTGATTTTGTTAGTTTAAAGTCCGCCTCGCAAGAGTGTATTTTATCCAACCAAGAGTTTGCGCAAGGTTGTATTTGCTCTGCAAACTTGCGTTTGTGTCCTTACAAATCTCTGTGTAATTTTGTGCATGTTTGTATTTTAAATAGTGTTGCTGTGAACACGAAATGACAGTGCAACACACAAAAGGCGTTACAGCTGTTTGTGGGCACTAAAGAAAAATAAAACATTATTCTTATTATTACTAATATTATTATTATAACACAGAGGGTGAGACCGTCGGTGCGTACACATCGACGACGTTCTCTCTCAAGGGCGCGTTTACGCCGTCGAGCAGCCGCTGCTTTCTCCGGCGTATGCTTCGAGCGCCCCATGTTTGTGCGCAAAGGCTTAGAGCGCCGAGGGAACGGCCGACCGAAGGCGAGAAAGAGCAGGTGACGAGGAGCGCGAACCCATGACTCCCAGCGCAATCGCGATTGGCCGAACGCAGTGCGCCTCAATCGCGACTATTGTCAGCTAAAGGGCGAGGGTACCGCTGCTGTTTTCGCCCTCTCCCGGCGCCAAAACCGACACCTCCAAGATAACAAAGCCGTAGTGCTGACATTTTTGCGTGACTAGCGAACACCGACGCTGGACACGGATTGGAAACGAGTGCTTCGTCAGCGCTCACCTTCGAGTAAAGTTTGAGCCAAACGTTGACGCAATCGTTGCGTTTAATCCGTGATCACCGTTGGCCTTCGCTGATTACGATATATCTATCAGCACTACAACTTTGTTATCTAAGAGGTGTTTGATAAACGCGCTACAACACGACACTCGCCGAGTACGCTGTAAACTTATGCAGCTCGCGGCTTCAGCGTTTCATCCCCCGTGGCCAGATCAAACATTCGCCACTTTCACGATCAAAATGGCTGTCATCTGGATGATCGTCGTAGAACAGGGTCAGCGACGCGTAAGTAATTCTAGTTTTGCTATATACGAGCAGTATTAGAGCCTTACTTTACTTTTTCACGACAGGAAGGTGTAGGCAAGCGCCTATATTCTGAAGCCTATCATCCAGGAGCTGGGGAGCGCGATTCTCACATTGCGGTACCACCATCGCTGAAAGTTGACAAGTCCTCCAGCCTTATTATTTGTATTGCTTTCTTGCATAGACTCCTTGAGCAAGTCTGTTTTAGTTTACGTGATTGCGAAGCCGAAGCTACAAGCAAAACCAAAAGCATGTTTCCCTCAACGATGCTCGCATTGCACGAGCGCGCGTGCTTGGCAGGGACACTGAAAGCTCGGGAGCTCTCTTGTATTAACCAACACACTGTTTACAAACAAGCCCGCTTTGCCCACAACAGGTGTGGGCACTGCGCATGCGCAGAAGCCAAATTTGGGAGGAATGAAGCGTTAGCGCATGCGCAGTACCGACAGCAGCGCCACCGCGGTCGTATGACGTCAGCAAGTTGAGTTGGTCTATTAGCGGCGAGAAGTTTTGGTGGCGCCCTCCTGTGGTTCCCCTTTGTGACGTCATTGCCTTGCAAACAACAAGTTCGATGGTGTTTGTTATTAGCATGGTGGAAGCTTGAAATCATTGCGCTCTCAAAGGAACACTGCCAACACCGTCAAAATTAAAGTTCTTTCATTCCTCTTATTTCCGTCGATGAAAATCCCCTTTCCGACGTCATAGTCAGTGTTCGGCCAATCGTGGAAGGCCGACCACAGCGACGCTTTCGGTCGCGCACGGGGCTAATAAAGCCCCTCTATCCTGGGAAAAGTGGCGCCATTCATAGTTGTAGGAATGCTCGAGACACGTGCCGCGCGCTACTTCTGGGAAGAACATGGCGTCTGAAATCTAGCTTGTGCTGCGCTGTGCCGCCATGATCTTCCCAAGGGCTGCACGTTGCACGTGCCTCGTGCGTCGACGCACCTTGCGTATACTTTTGAAACATGAAGGTGCTTTACTTCTGTAGCCTCTGCTATGCTGGCACTTATTTGCACAAGGTCGCTAGGGGCGCTTCTGTTTTCCTCATTACAGAGCTCTGCCTCACATGGGTAGTGCAGGTGGTATACCCACGCGGTTATGTTTCCTAGCGTCTTTCATTGGATAGCTATCGCGTCCATAGAGTTATTACAATAAACGCTAGAGGCTCAGCTGGCGCTAGTGTCTGCGGGACTTCCGGTTGCAAATTGAAGCAGACAGCATGCAGTCTACTTTTCCAGTCTTCCTGTGTATTCCTATGGGAAAACGCGCGTGAATTTTGTCTCTTCGCCGGAAAATAACAGGAATAACTTTTGTCATTTCGGTTGTACCGGATAGTATGTACCTTTATTAATATGGTGAAAGTGTAATTGCTTTAGTTACAGCGTTTTTTATTTACCACTGAACGATGTTAAACTTGGCTATATTTCAGGCCCAAACCTCTGTTCCATGGCAGGTATGTAGAAACGAGCGACGATTCTAAGCAAAATAACGATCGAAAGGAATGTAAAGTGTGTTCAAAGTTCGCCAGCATTCCGTTGGTGCTTATATGTTGTTAATATGCCCGTCCTCTCACTATATGAAAATGACCCCGTCGTGCATCTTTACGAGTGGTTAAAAAAACGTTCGAAACGTAAAGAATAAAGTACGTGGGCTACTAAAGGTGTGTTTTCTTATTATTTCCTATGTCGGGCAGTTTTTATCGGGCACCTGCTTTTTGGCTTCTCCCTATTTGCAAAGATTTGGAGCGTGCGGGTGTTGACTTGAACCCAGAACAAGCATCTTCGCACATATTCTTGAGCAGAAAGAATAAAGCAGTACTTATTTATTGCAAATCGGACTATATTACGTGACTTTCAATTTATTTTGATCGTCTGCAAGCACAAGGAGTTACTTATCCAGTGTTACTGCGTAGTTCTTGCCGTCTCTCTTGGTTTTCCACATGTCCTTCGTTCGTTTGGCACGTATATCCCTCATGCTGAAAAGCGCCGACGCCGTGTTCGCGCTAACAGTGTCCGACAGTGCACATAAATACACGTACGAAGTGGTTTTAACACCGTTTTTCATGCCACGAATTTCAAAAAAAAAAAAAAAATGCTGTAACTGACCAATTATTTTATCTGCGTGACTGAAAATGTTCCAATGTGCCTAGTACGTGCAAATTATTCGTGATATTTGCTCTTATAATCGAATGCAGAGAGAAAATGCACTCGCTTTTTCCCATAGAAATGCATTACCGGAAGTCAATTTCTGACTGCTTGCTGTCTGCTTCAAAATGCAACACCACACTAGCGCCACCTGAGCCTCTAGCGTTTATTGTAATAACTCTATGATCGCGTCTTCCATTGAGGCACGCGCGAACCCGGACAGCCGCACTGAGAGACCTTCATTCGCGGCGCGCACGGCGCACGTGGGCACGGGGGTGCATGGCGGAGCACCGAAAAATTCGAAAGAGTTGCTTGCAGTTCAATATGGCGGCTCCCGTTCGGAAAAAGGGTTACGGTTCTCATATCGCTGCCAGGCCGTCTTCACGATAGAAAAACCTTGCGGTGTGGGCAGAGCCCTATATGTAGAGAGTTTGGCCATTCGTTGGGAAGTATAGGAGACAAATGAGGAGGCGCCATTGGCCGAAAGAGGGCTGGGCGAGTTCCAGGGCGTCTTCAGAAATTTGAATGTAACCAACCAGAAGCCGGAAATAATACCCTGGCGGTGGTAGCGAAAAACAAACCTGATAACTGCATCGGAGTGACTCTCGGTGACTGAAAATATGGTACACGTGATGTTTCAATCACGCTCATCCAAAAATGATGGTGGAAGTGTGCGGCTAGCGGAACGATCGACATAATCCTTACGCCAAGCGCCGAGGGCCGGGAATCTGCCGTCCGAGCGGTCACACTCTGTCCGAGCAAAACAGAGTTGAGCGGCGCATTCGTTTCTTACACCTTTCTGCGTGATCATGATCGAAACAACACGTGCACCCTATTTTCAACCACGAAGAGTTACTACACTTGACTGTTACGTGCTTATTAAAACCATATACGAACATATACCTTTGATCAGAACTGTTTCTCGCTACCACCGCTATGGGATTCATTTCGACTTCTGGTTGGTCGAGAGAGCGTGCCAAGCCCTCTTTCCGAGTCTGACGCACGCCCTGGCTCTGACCGCGCCTCCCATTGACCAAACTCTCTCTATACACGGCTCTGGGTGTGGGTTGTTAAGCCCGGTTCACACAGTTGCGTTTGACTGCGTTTGACTGCGTTGCGGCAGCGAGACACCAGGACATCCCTGCTGCTTATATCGCGTGCCAAGAATATTCCTTGAATTGGATTTCACGCTTCATACGAAGCACAGATGTGCCGGTGACTCGCTTTCGGTTCTCGCCGCAACGCAGTCAAACGCACTCAAACGCAAGTGTCTGAAGCGGCCTCCATTGCTGCGACGTAAATGTCAGGAGTTGGTGGGGGTCCGTTCCCCAACTGGATTCGGCACCCCTCGATGCACCGCGAGTAAACGACGCATCTTGGAGCCGAGAGTGTTTCCACGTCTACAGATGCTACAAATGGCAGGGAGTGCCGTCATGGGAAGAATACGCTTTTCTCGTTGTCCAAAATTCGATTGATTGAAAGTGACAATAACTGCGAGGGAGCGAAACGACTGACTAAGATTCGACACGCAGAAAGCGGGTGATAGCGATTCCTGCGCAACGTTCCATTAGCTTTCGGAAGGGAACAACTGGTTTGGATACCCCTTATAGGTGTGAACAACGTATACCTTGAAATTCTTTTTCTCGTATTTAGTCTTTACATAACATTTCGTGACAGATCCATGCCTATTAAGCGTTGTCAACGCCGAAACGTTTCCACGACAAGGAAAAGGGTGTAACGTTTTGTCAAGAGAACATTCCCGTCGCTCCATGTCCTTGCAATCATCGTCGGTTGTGTACCCTCCAAAGAAAATCGCAAACTACTCCCGTAGAAGGCTTGCAATGCATTTCTTTTGCACCCGCTCGTTATCCCGGTCAACCGATCCAAACACAAGGTCCAGGCGGCGGAGACGTGCCGGCAGTACGGTCCTGCACGGTTCCTGCAGTCCCCGCTTTCGTTCAGTTCGTACGTCAGAACATATAAATGGCGCAGTAGTAGACGCGGACCTGTGGAGGATTTACATCCTCCATTGAAGAATGGACTCGCGCCGTCCGCAAGTGAACCGTGACGTATTTGGACTGCACCGCGGGAACCTGACTCGGTGGCGGTGCACGTTCCCAATAAAATGCGCTACTAGTTTTCACAGTGCATAGAAGCCTGGCGTTGCACGTGCTTGCACCGGCAGAGGTAGTTGAAATATCCTCACTCTGGGCTGTGAAAAAAAAAAAAAAAAGCTCCATTAGGTGGCGCTTCTCGCCGCGATATGTTCCAGATTACAGTCGTAATTGCTAACCTTTTCTCGTTTTATAGAGATGCCGAGCCACGGAAACGGGCATTGCAGAGCCTCCACAAAGGTCTATGGTGGAAAGATGGAGACAGATAGAATCTAAAATGGCAATAACGTGTTCTGCTGTAGTAACGATCAAGTAAAGTGAACGGAATAAGAGGAAGCAAAAAACTTAAGGTCGGTTAATATGGCGGCGCCCATGCACAGCTTCTGCGTCTTCGCTTCGTTCCTGCCGTCGTAGCATGGATCGAGTACGTACAGGCCCGCTCTCCGCAGCGTACGGTCTACTAAAACTCTATAATAAAACGGAGTATAAAAAACTGTAGTGGGGGAGGTAATGAGGCACGTTCGATACGCGAGCTACAAATATTCTATTGTACTCGCCTGGAGCGCTGCTCAAACCTTGAGAGCTACGGGCCCATTGTCATGCCCCTCCTGGTGTTCAATGCGATTAGATTCGACCAAACCGTATGTTACGACGCTTACTCGCCGAGCACACACTGCCAATGTTTACAACATCACAGCCCAGCGTCCATGCACGTGCATGGAAAGCGAACAAGGCACGTGTCATAATGCACGAACGACAATGGCACAGGTATGCACCATTCCAGACACGGGGTTCCAGCCGGTGCCATTGTCAGCGCTCGAATACGTATGCTTTACTCGCTTTCTGATGCGTCGAACATACGCGTGTTGGGCTGGGATTTCGTAAACATTGGAATGGTGCTATAGACGATTGCAAACATGGGTTCCCGACTGGTGCCCCATGCCTGCAAGCACGTGCAGCACGCACGTAAAGGTTAGCCTTGGCAGGCTTGCATTTGCACGTGCTTGCTCACCCAAGGAAGAACATGGCGGCGGCCAAATTACTTGTTTCATGGCCTCCTATACAGTGACAAAGCCTGGCAGATCGCCACGACAAGCGGCCGCCGAAATGGAAAAGGTGGAGCGGAAGACAACGGATGAGAGGAGAGCCACGTGACTGGCGCCCCGCTGCGGCGAGACGCCGAAACACGCTTCTCCCGAGCGATCTATTGTGTTTCGGGTCCTCGCCGCTGCAAAAGCTGTGCGCTGACGTCCAGGTTCCCTAAGAAATGGCTCTTTGATGCTCTGTGCTACCAGATCCTCGCGCTCCAAATCTGCGACCGGGCACTCTATGGCTCCGTCGTCGAACTGCCAGGCTTTGTGAGTATAGAGGAGGCTATGCTTGTTTGCAATCGTCTATAGGCCAGAAGCCCATTTTTGCAATAATGAATACTAGGTGCCACGTTTTTCTGCGCAGCGATAAGCAGCAAGCGTGAACCTAATGAGCCACTCGACTCGTTTCTTCAGCTGTCGGTGACTTTATATAAGCTTAAGAAACACGGGGCGTGGCTTATGATGCTGACACTTCTTGCTTGGCGATTCGTCCTACGGTGTTCTTTCCGGATAATGCCACAATCTGATTGACTGTTTGGATGTGACGCCGTTCAGTCACTTCCGGTCGTTTTAAAACAGTTATAAAGAACCCGCGATGCCGTACAATGGTCTCTCTCGTTATAGACAGTTTCTAAGGGCATCTGCGAATTTTTTTTAAAGATCTCATACGCTAAAAGGTGTTTTGAAGCGGCTCGGTGTCGTCACTTCCGTCCGTCGAAAGAGACGCGCAGAAACTAAGACCTAGGCGGGCGGGTCTGTGAAGGCAGCCGTTTCATTAAGAAAGCACGATCAAAGGACTGTGATAGTGATGGAGAAGATGAAAATAGTGTTACAAATCGCGCTTCATATCAATCAATCAATCAAATCAAGTTTATTTCCAGAAACTCTGGTGGGAAAGCCCATACAAAAAGCTGTCAGAAAACAGCTTGACTAAGTATCTTTAAATGTACTGATTTAGGTGTTTTGGATGACTCTGGGCAAGTTTCTAAGAGCCACGTTTAATTTCACGATTAAAAATGCAATTACTTTTTGAGTAATTATCAGAATCTTGGCGATGATTGCCCTTATATTACGCCCCCCATGACCGAAATAATCGCACGCACAGACCGCAAGAGTGCGGATTTTCCGGCTTTCTTCGAAACAAGTTTGTAAAGCCTAAACAAATACAGCCTCTATATATAAATCTAGGAACCACTTATACACACACACAAACCAAAGTGTTCAGCAAAACTGATGACACGATTGGAGTCCAAAATGGCGCGGTGTCACTAAGCGAACTCGTGCGCAGCTATTTCGAACCGCGAAACTCCTGCCCGGTGGTTCGGAGCTTGGAGAATTTGAGTGCTTCGAGGAGTCGACGTCCAGCGAAACTCCGACGAAACTCGCTGGGTTTGAGTGAGCTTACGTGGTGCTTACTCCTGACTTGCCAGTGGCGTCCCACATTCCCCGAAGCCCGCAGCTTTTTGTTCCATAAATCTGTGCCGCCAAGATGGAGACAGGAAATGAGCCGAACCGACGTCCAGGAAACTAGGAGCTCGTAATCATTCGAGAATCGTTACGCTTCAAAAACCACTCACTTTTACTGCGCGTGTACAAATTTGTAGCCCCGTTTTGTCGCGCCGTTCCTGCAACAATTCTAATTATCCCCATCTCTCTTTTGTATTCGAGTCGCAACAGAGGCAAAGTATAATGGTGAATTAAGAGTGAGTTTGAACTTACAGAAGCGAACGAAGAAAGGACGAAACAAGAGAGCTGTTCCGTTCTTTCTTGCTTTCCGTAAGTTCAAGCTGACCCTTCACCAATATGTACAGTGCCAGCTAGCTCGTCTAAAGAACAAAGTATATCTTGCGTTTTTGTGAGTATCGTCAGCGTCTCCGACGGCAACGCAATTCCTTAAGTTCTCTATCAAAGACAGGAAACTTTTTCTTTTGTTCTCTAATTAGCGAGCAGATTCAAATATAGGGGGTGCTTTCTTCACCTTGTTTTTCGCATCCCTAGTCAAAAATCTTATTTGTATGAGAGATGTTTCGGTGTAATAAACACATATGATCAAATAAGATCTGATAAGAAGATATAAGATCCAAGCAAGAGGAAATAAGAAGTTATAAGAAACTGGTCAGAAGTTTCTTTTACGTTTCTGATAAGTTTCTTACAAGTTCTTATATAATCTTATATTGGTTTTATATGTTCTTATAAAGTTCCAATATGATCTCATCCGAGCACGTATGTTTATTGGACCAAACGATTTCTTATGCATATAAGAATTTTCCCCCGGGTAAGAGAAACCCGAACCAAGGGCTTTGGATTCTTTACGGCATGTACCAGGATAAAGCACAGATTCGGCTCGTGTTCAATCGCTGCTTCCCTGATTGAAGACCAATCGAGCACTGACGCAGCGTTCGGCCACGTCTGCCGGGCGCGGCGTCAGAAACAAAGAATTTACGTTGGGTAAGTACACTTGTCAACCTGCGACGGATAGATATAGGTATCCAGTAAGGAACTTTAGTGTCCCCAGGATCTGCCCACCTAAGAGCAATCTTTTCTTCCCTGTGCACACCCAAAACAACAAAAAAAGTCAAGTTTAATTCGGGCTTATATATATTTTTTTCTAAACTCATAAAATTTGAGTATAATCAGTGCGCCACTTAAAGACCGACCTACGGAACCATTTTCCGCAAGGTAGGAAAATGCCCCTCGCGCCCCTTCTCTTCTCACCCTCTCCGAAAAGTCACGTGATGGCAGGGGCTTAAGCCGACACGAATAAAGGCCCTGCCATCACGTGACTTTTGGGAGAGGGTGAGAAGAGGAGGGGCGCGAGGGGCATTTTCCTACCTTGCGGAAAATGGTTCCGTTCCAGGTTTAAGAGGTCGCAAGAGTGTGAACGGGCCTTTAAGGCCCAAAATTCATATACTGAGATACATTTCTCTCGTATGCAATGGGATATCCCTGAGATACTTCCGCAAAAGCGGCGAAAAAGTACTCCGGGATACAGATACTTATAGAAATCCATTTGTTCCCGAACGGTGCTACGTGGAGAGGGTGCAGTTCCTGGCGAATGCGAAAGGTGCTTGTGCTCTTCTTTTTGTGCCATTTTATGCACTACCGATTACCTCGAACTCTTTATCTATCATTGATGCCACAAAAGAAAACATGTCCCCCCGTTGAAGCACATGGTTACGCGAGGGTAAAGACTGCGTATCATGATTGACAGAAAGGCAGCTGCCCGAAATGAACCCTGTTTTGCCGTGAGGACGCATCTGTCACATTATAAGCTTCACCCATAGCGTAGGGAGACTGAACAACAGGGCCGTACTTCTCCACCCAACTCCTTTACAGCAGCTGTAAAGGAGTTGTTAAATAAGTGGTTATTTGGGTCAGTTGGTTCATGGTCCTAAAATGTATTAAAGGTATGTCTGACCTCGTCTTCGTCCTCGTTGATTTCAACGTTTTTATATCTTTTAAGTCCTTTACAGCGTTCTTTCTGCTAAATTCGAAAGAAAGGAGGCCTTTGTGAGAGAAGCTGAATTTGTTATTCTCGCAAATAACTTTCTCGAAACCGCAGTTGTTTTTCTTATATGTCGGTGACTGAGATGGATCACGTTATATGGCGAGTTCATATTATAAATAAAAAAATAAAAACGGACGTTTTTATTTTTTAAGTTTATCTTAAAAAGGGCAACAAATGTAACGAGATACATAAATCTCGCAAAGTATCGCGATACGAGCGATACATCGTAAATATATTTCACTACTGAGATACAAATACATTTTTAAATGTAGCTCGATACAGAGATACAGATACTCAAACGTATCTCTACGATACTATCGCGGTACATTTCTATCACAATAGTATCTTGGAGCTCTTTTCGACTATCTGTCTCTCTGTATCGAGATACTTTTGAAACAAATCTGTATTTGTATCTCAGTAGTGAAATATACTACGTATCGCGTCTATCGCGATACTCCTTCAGGTATCTCGTTACATTTGTTGTCCAAAATTACTCGTCGGTTTTATATTAAAAACAAAAAAATCTTTTTGGTGCAAAGAGTTTTCGAATTTGTAATATGAACCGGGCGGAGAACCCGCCGCTCCATGAAGGGAGCTTCGTTGCCAGATATCTCACACTCACCAGAAAAGAAAAGAAGAAAAACACAGGTGGTTCGAAGAACGGTCACTTTAGGAAGAATAATCTCCGTCCCAGAAAGGCCTCTACCCTTGCAGCTTTAGCGGCAAAAGCTATCAAGTAGGTGAATGGAGATGAGGGAATACTCAGTCATGTCAGCCTTGTTGTCAAGCGTGACAAGAAGTCGTTGGTCTCCTCCACTGGTCAACTGGGGGTAACCATGGTTTTTTTTTAGCTTCGTTCGAGATTTTATGGCCATGAAGCGATAAAACGTTTTCGAGTAAGTGGAGGCGAATAAATGGATATAAACGTAGGAATACAGTCACAACCATTTGCAATTCGCCGCCAGCTGCATCCTAACCCCCTGTCTCTGTTCGGGAAAAAACGTGTATTTTCGATACGCATCTGTTATATGAATTCCGGAATACTTTTTGGAGTATCCCCGCACAGCCCCTTCATATAAAATGCTACCGTCCCCCGCATAACGCTCGGAAAGACCCTGTCCAAGCAACCGGCACAAGGTCGCGACAACGGACAGCATGACGCGCCAGCATATCTGACGTACTTTGCCGCCACTCGGGAACTACTTTGAATTCGTGGGCGATAGGACGCTAAACAGGGCCCATTGAAGACGCTTGTTACAGGCACCATGCACTATCCGCAGTGCATGCAGTGTGTACGTACACTCTAAAAAAGAAGGGTATCACCTTACACCCTTTTGTCCCATATAATGCAGCCCAAAACTTCTGTTCCACGTACAGCGCACTATAGTCGAACAGGCGGCCCCAAATTTTACGAGGGGCTTGATAATGGTGCGATATAACTTTTTAAAGAGCTAAAATACGCATCAAAGACCACAGAAAGAAAACACTGAGGTTTTGTTGTAGAACCGAAAAAAACACGATTTTTTTTGTTTTTGTAGTCAGTAACAAGTACATTAGCTACTTTACTAAGTTGTGCCACACGGCTATCCAGCCCCTCGTGAAAGTTAGTACCGTCAGATCGACGTCAGTGCGCTGTACGCCGAACTGAAGTTTGGGGGTGTATTCTATGGGACAAAGGGTGTAAGAATACACCCTTGTTTCTGAGAGTGGTTGTGTCCGTAGAGCGCATGTTCAGAACCAACTCCCGCATCTCATCGTCTGCCAAGAAACTCTCGATGGCGTGGAAATAGAATGCACGCTTGGGAGACGCGGACCCACGCCATGTGCAGCGCCGCGCTCAACGGCGGGCTATCGGACCGCCAGTTCACAGAAACGGGAAATGAAAAAGCGCAAATTCTCGACGCATTCAGTTTGAGAGTTTTTGAAGCGCCTTCTCCGAGAAGTGCACGGTTTAGGGCACCTGCGAAATGAATACCCGCGGGAACCATAATGGATTCGACCCGCAGAAGGCCGCCTTAGAGCATATACGGTGCCGGCTGTTCAGGCCAGCCACGTAGAGGTGGACGCGAGCGCCGCTATTGAATTCCGCTCACAACTCCAAGTACGACAGCGTGGTGGAGGCTATTCGTCTATCTTTCGTCACGTGATCGAGGCCCTGCTCCCCTACTCACGCGCGGGGAGCGGGACCAGGTGATGCGAGCGAGGCGGCTGATTGGTCCGGGCGAGCGGTGAACGGAGCAAAGCCAGATCGCGTGCCGGATATAGGTATTCTTTGCGCGGATCTACGGCAACATCGGGTTCACCGCATACACGCGCGTCTCTTTTTTCAATGGGGGTCTCCAAAACGCGCTTTTTGCCCGGGCCTGTCTCGTTTCGATTGACCCCTTTTCCTTTGTGGGGTGCGTGCCGCGAGCATTTTCGAAAGGAGACGGAAATTTTTGAGCCTTATATCGAAAGAAATGAAAATAATATTAAGAAGAAAGAAACGCTAAAGGATATCAGCACAAGTCCCGCATTCGTCCTAAAAATTACCGGATTTGTAGAGATACGGTTTGTGTTTGGAAACGGACAGTTACGGCAACTGCAATAGATTTTCTTTTTGCGTGCATTTTTGGTGTGTTTTGTGAGCCCAGCATGCCTTTTCACCCTGTAATACTGTGTCTGGAAAATCGCGATTTTTTGTAGTAGTAGTTATTTGAAGACAGCAGAATATTTGTAACTGCGGCTCGGTAAAGAAAGAAAGGAGAACGGGTCTTGTCCAATGTTCGGGCGGCATGACCCGTTTCTTGAAAGTTTCTGCTTAGAGGTCAGGCGTTCGTTTGCCCTACTGTTCACTGTAAGAAAGATACCTCTCTCAGAGCCCATATACGTATAAAAAGACAGAGTCTGTGTAATATGAGGTGTTTTATTTAGTGGGTCCAGTTTTGAAAGAGAAGGAAACAGGGTTTGTTTATAGCACGCGGGGGCCGCTCGGAAAGATGCGTAATTGCTTAATTAAATAGCTAATTTACTAAAATCATGCGATTACCTTTTTTATATTTGTATTTATTTTTCGGGAAATTTACGAAGAATAGACCCTTTCCAAAAGTCAGTCTACCCACCTTGTGCAGAGCCAGACCCGACGCTCTAATGGCGGAACTAGACTGTTTCTCCACACCAGAAAAATCGAACGTCTTCGAAAGCATAGAGCAGAAAAAGGAAAAGATGTTGGCCGTTTCACGTCACCTTCGATGCACGAAATCGAGGGTGCTTGATTTAGCCGCGCATGATCTCCTATCACCGCCATTAGAGCGGCAATATTGGAGTTTTCTGGACTGCCACAAGAGGACTCTGACTTTTGAAAAGGGTCTATTGAAGCTGGACCCCGAGTGAGGAGACTTGAACTTGCTCTGTTGTTGCAAGCACGTTCAATGCCAAGTTTCTGTGCACTATGAAAAGCCTAACCGCGTGGGTAGCACGTGCATTACTCAGAGTGGGGAAAACAGAAGCGCCCCTAGCGAGCTTCTCCCCGCGAATACGTGACGTTTGGATGAGAACATTCCCAGTGGGAGCTACGGGGCAAGAAATGTCATCCTTATACACGCTTTCAGAAGGAAACTAAGCAGGTACTGAGTGCCGTGACGTCAATTCCTCCTCAACGCTGGCTCCAGCTGTGTAGAAGCCGCAGGTGACGTCAGTATTCTGGGCCGAACCAACATCCTCAAGAAGCCTGCACGCTTTATTTAATGATACGTCCCAGCACCTAGGCCAAGCATCGAGAGCCGGCAGGGAGTCTTCACCCACGAGCACTGCGACAATGCTAACGATGCTCGCCAGAGTGCCCGGGCACACAACGTTTTTTTTAATCCTTTAGCTCTAGTGCCTTGGTTTGGAGCACATGTATATAAAGTTCGCAAGGTCGCCACGGGATGGCGCCTTCTACAAGCGCCGACAGATGGCGGCGGGGTGCGCATTTCGAAAGGCTTGGCGATAGGACGCCTACCAATGGAGGCCCCACTGGACTGGCTGGGGAGAGACGCCGAGACGTCACACCTAGCAACCGAGGATCGCCGGCGACGTTCCCCTTCGCCAATTTCGGCGCCGCGCAGTGCGGGACGGCAAAATAAATCACTAGGGCGCGTGTTAACCCCCCGGGTTGCTAAGTGTTACGTCACGCCCTCGCTTTCTCTAAGCCCAGCAACTTGACGCCGCAACACCAGCAACACGGACCACCTGCGTTCACACGCTGCAAGCGAACTGCTACGATTTGCCATCATCATTAATTTTTTTCTTGTACTATTTACACACAGAGTTATGCGCTATAAACGTGCTTTTACATCTTCAAATGTCGTTGAGAATACTAACTCATCGTTCTGGAACGGTTTATTCCCGTAAACGATTCCTTTCAAATTAGAACCAAGTCTTTAGTGTCACCATCACCGCCACGGGGTGTCACGTGAAAGTATTGCATCCCTGATTGACTGCTTCCGCTTCAAACGTTTCCGAGTTGTCCGAGTTGCTCGTCCGTTTCCAGCCGGACGCGATCCGAGCAGTTCGTGTCGCCGTGTCAGGATCTAGGGAAATCTAGGGAACAACTCGCCAGCAACACCAAAATTACTGGGAAAGTTGCCCCGCCTGAAGAGGGCTTGTACCAGCCAATCCTGTGCGACCACCGTCCTTCATCTGATCAGCTTGCACTAGGGAGAAGAGGGGTTTTGGGGAATGTTCACCCTCCGGAAAAGTGCTGAGAGGCTGTATTCACCATGCTTTGTTATATATAACCGCTGCCCGAAACGCTCACATGTTTATTCGAGAATCAACGTAGCGGCAGCAGCAATTTCGGCCCATTTTTTGTTCATTTTTTTTTTTTTTTTTTACAGCGAAGCTCGTTATGGCTAGGATTCTGTGGATGTTTCGTGTGCAGTGACTATACTTCGTTTCACTTTATCTGCGAGCGAAGCCAAAGCTAAAAGCGCGAGACCAGCGCTGTTTGCATTTCTCCCCAGCTCGCGCGCTCGAGCAAAGCCTGAACGCACGGAGCTTCCGTGCTCGCGCTTCCAGTTTTGCCTTCGCTCGCACATAAGGTGAAACGAAATATAAAAACTCGACGCTCGCATCGCCGCACGCGCACGCCTTCCCCGTATAAAAGATTCGATGTAAATAACCAAAACAAAGCGTTGACGAACGCGCGTGCAAGATGCCCTTTGTTTTATTGCTTTTGCTTTAGAACAGTTACTGTTGCAGACGCCGGCACGTGCAGCGCGCGGAACACCATTCCCTGCATTCTCCTTGATGCTTGGGTAATTAAGCAGTAGGTGTGTTCAGTGGGTTAGTTATCAATAGGCATCGTTTTCAAGATCAGTAAGGGCTCTCAGGTAGATAATAAAGGTTTCTCAAAGATTGCCGCTGTGCGACCCGAGTCGGCCTTGCATACGCTCGCACCGCCCTCTCTTTGTCGTCGTTCCAAGCGCTTGCGTGCCTAGTTTCCTTTCCTTCCGCTCTCCCGGGGGTCAGGTGTGGTCAGCGTACCTTATGTTTAGGAACCCCTCCCCCCTCCCCCGTTTCCACGCCCTAACTTTTTGCACATGCAGAAATCAAGAGGGGGGTCAGGACATCCGGACCCCCCCCCCCCCCCCCCCCCCCCCTACATCCGCCCCTGACTTCAGGATCGCTAAACTCGTCAAACACAAAGTTGGGCACGAAGTTCGCAGAGCGTGCTGATTGGACTCTCGCGACGTTGGCGTCACGCGGGACGAGATTTCAATCATCCAAGCTCTCTCGGTGCTCAAATTCCAGCGAGAATGTTAGGCACAAAGTTGTAGCGAGCTTCATCGGAGCGCGCGCGAGCAACACCATGGGGCCAGCCGATTGAACGGCTGCACTGATGACGTTGCGCCCGCGTGTCCCTAGATCCCTACACCGCGATAGAGTCAATGAAACGTAGATTGTACCTAGGCGGGCTGTAAATACTCTGAACTTTCTCGTCGCAAGATCGTCGTTTGTGGAAGTTATTGATGACGACAAAGTGACGTTTCACAACTTTGGTGAGGAGTTATTTGAGGCCAAAATCTTCGCTTCGGAATCGAGGCGAAGATTAAACTTTGTGATATGGTGGAGCCGTGCGCGGTGTACGCGGCTTTAGAGCTCATCTTCCGCCACTGTGAACAACGTCACCGGGGTCGCCCACAGGCGTTGCGTATAGTGACGTCGGTAATGTCTGAGAAATGAGGGGGAGAGGGGGGATGGCGAGAAAAAGCTGTGGAAAGGGGAAAGAAAGGTATAACCAACACAAACACACACTCAAATAGGGATCAGGAAGGGCTGTAGAAATTGTTTGGGAGAGAGAGAGAGAGAGAGAGGGGGTTGTGGTGATAGTAGTGAAGAAGGGGGATATCCCTTTCCCCGAATTTTTAGAGCGCAACTCTTATGCGCCCGTTTCGAGCTTGAGCGGCGTCGCCGTCGGCGTAACCGTGCGCGCGCGTTGCATTATGGGACGTTTTTTCACTAAATTTAGCGGGTAAATTGACGTCACGTGATTTTAACACCAATTAGGTTTCCCCGCTAAATGAGAAGGGAGCAGGATAGGAGGAGGGGGGTGGAGGGGCATACCCTCCCCCCCGTACCCTCCCCGCCTCCTTCTCAAGAGCTGCGCTTTAATTCGACATTACAGAGAACTGTAAACGTCTGTCTTTTTTATTATAACTCTCTGAAATGCAATAGTCCGGGGCTGGGCCCGGGCGATATCCCCCCACCCCTTATGCCCTTTGCGCCCCCTTTTTCGACGCCACTCGGGGGGGGGGGGGGGGGGGGGGGGGGGGGGGGTGAATCGCCACCCTCCCCGTTCTTCTGTTTCGACAACCCTGCTTAGAGGCGTTCCAACTGAGCGATGACGAGGCACAGCACAGCGTGCAATTTTCGAAATTATGGTTCTAGAGACTGGAATTAAAACGGGGCGCGTTCCATGAACTTACGAGCGGCCATGACAGACTTTCAATCGAGAGGCTCGTGCCAGGGCTCGTTGTGTGCAGGCGCGTTCAGTGACGTGCTTTTATAGTTCATAACTTTGACGTCAGGGTCAGGATGATCAGTTGAAAACGACAAATTTGATGGTGCGTGTTCAAGTCGACTGTGAAAAGTTTGTTTGTGTATGATGAAAGCTTGGTGTCCTCGCGTTCTCGAAACATCACCGTCAATATTGACAAACTGATATTACTCTTATTTCAGTTGATGAACGCAGAATTAATTCCAGTTTGGCTAATCTTTGAAAGTCTATCATAAAATAATTTTATCTCCCGCTGAGGGGGACAACTGCCCGGAAGCGAAATCCGTCCAAAAATGGAGAATGCTACTCGGCTGGTAGTGACCTAGCCACGTCGGGCTGCACTCTGATCAAATTCAAAAGGCCGAGATAAATACAAGGGACGACAGGGACGTTTTTTTAGTAAATTCTGCTTTATCGGCGGAAATAAGAACGATATCAGACTATCAACTTTGACGGTGTTGATTTTAGAATGCAATTACCCAAGCCTCCGGTGTGCTTCTTAAGGCCGGTTGCACCAACGCCGCTTACCTTAACCCAAAGCGGCTCTTTCCTAAGTCGGCTTAGCGCCCTAAACCGAGCTCGGATAAGCACGGGTTTAAATTCCGGTTGCACCAACGTTAGCCCGGCTTTACAGACGCGCCCCTAGCTAAACGCTGGATTTGCCTAGGGAATGTAGGTACAAACAGAGCGAACTAGGGAACGCTCAGAGGGACGAATACGATTGGCGGAGAGGAATCTCGTGATGTAAACAAAAAACCTGCTGTAGTAGCCGTCGTCTGCTTTTCGCTGTATTTCTTCGGTGAGTAACGAATTAAAGGTCTCCAAATTCAATCATTTTATTTTCGCTTAACGTTCAAAAACAGGAGTCAACGTTTTAAATAAACACGAATGCTCTTTACATCTGTGATTGTGTGTTTAATATCGGTTGATAACAGAATATTTTGACAGTGACAGTAGTTTTCGTGCTCACATTTTGAAATAAAGGAGCCAGCAGGGGCCCCAAATCTCACCGAACGCGAGAAGGACGCTCTACTCGCTACATCGCTGAAGACAAAACATCAACTAGAATGAGTAGGCAGGTAAGATGACTACTAAAATCAAGTCATGCCTGAGACCGATGAAGTTCAAAACAGTGACGAACTCGCCACGGCAGCTGCGAAAATGCCCGGAAATCGTCGAATAGAAGTCGTCGAGTTGTCGTTGCCACGAATGAAAGATATAAAGCAAAATATTCCTAAAAAGCGCGATCACCAGAAAAGTCACGGTTAAGGAACGATACAGTTTTCTGAAGCCAAGATTCTACTCGCGAGACAAGGAAAATTCACTGAAGATTGTCTCGAAACTCAGAAAACGAAAGAAATTCAGTTTTCGCTTTTTTATAATTTAAAAGCGCCGCAATCTGATGCAAATGGCAGAAGTGTCGACAATCAGCTGATCGCCGAGATCATGTATAGCCACTATTCAACGCGCTGATCGGATTGAAGGATATGCGTTGCAAGTAGAAATAAACAAGCTGGTAAATAACAATACGTTACAGTTATGCGAAAATCAGTAAGGTATACATACGAATAAGCTCGTTGACAGAATAACCAACGGGAAGACAGACGTGAGCCCCACAGCTCCGTACGTATCTCGGTTAGGGCTAACACGCACTGAGAGTGGAGAGCCAACTTGAAAACAGGGGTCGATAAACACTTCACGCGACAATATTTTGCATCCTTGTCACAATCGAAGGTCATTCTGTCGAGGCTCTCACGTTGTTGCAGCCTAAAACACTTTGTACAACAAATTTCGTCCACCGCGTCGACCGCCACAAACCAGCGGCCATGTTTTAAATCCAGGATTAAGAAAAGCAAAGCGCCCAATGTTGAGCGCTTAAAGGGAAGCTGAAGAGCTTTTCGAAAAAAATGAGTTAATGGTTGATTCTGACGTGTTAGTGCCTGCTGAGTCCAAATATCACAACTGTTTGACCCAAAATAATCCCTAAACGCGAAAAAAAGCGAAGAAATCAGAAGCGATCGCCGCAGCGGCACGCCATTGGCTAGTGACGCGTGACGCGCCACTACGTCATAAAAGGACCATCTCGATTCTCGCTTGCTCCGTCGCTTGCGGAAGTAGCCGGGCACCGGGTCTTCTGCTCTTGTATATCGGGTTCGGCTTCTGATTTTTCGAAATCTTTCGGTGGATCCGAAAGAGGACTGTGTCCAAACGACCCTAGACGTGACAAAGTACGCGTTCCAGCCGTTGGCAAAGTAGGAAAATGACCCCCCGCAGTAATAAACGCAGACACGAGGAACCGCTTGCGCGGGCGCCGACAGAGCCGGCTTCAACCATCAAGAACGTACTGACTTCTACTTATTGTAACCTAAAACGTTGACAATAAACGGAGTGCTTTTGACGGGACGCCTCAAGCCGGATTAGCGTGACCCTCCCCAAAACGGTCGTCCGAGGACAAGAATTCTGCACACAACGGCCTTCGTGCTTGCCAGCTGCTGGACGCGTAAGCGTGCAGGCTGCATTGTTCTGAAGTGGTTTCAACTTTGAAGGGATAGTATAATCGGCTTCGGGCGACGGGAGAGCTTCCCCTGAGATGAGACGGGTGATAAAACAGGGTCACCGTTCTGCCACCGCCATGTCCTTGCGCACTATTCGAATAACTGCGCAGAAGGTCCATCCCTGTGATAACGGTACCCTCCGCTGCGTTTAGTTTGTTTGCCACAAACTATTACGCCATTATAGCTTTAGAAAAATCGGAGATGTGTGCCCGACAGCCCTTCATTTGATGTCAAAATCGTGAAAGCTTCCTGGGCCTCTATATTCGCATAATTCTACCAAGATTTGTTGACTGCATCACACCACCACCAAGCATTATCATCGTCCGATCGCATTTCTATGGCACAAAGAATAATTGCATAACACAATCTTTATACGAAAAACACTGCGTAACTTGTAAAAAAGAACTCAATTCAGAAGAGAAGGTCACATGCTTTGTATTTCCAAAAGCTCTCCTGAAGAGAATATGAACCTTTGGAAGGAAAATTTAACAAAATTTATGTTTACGTTTAAAAAATATGTGACCTCAAATAATGTCAGCAACTGTAAAAAAAATGTTTATGCTAAAACAAGTTGCACCGTGAAAGTCGCATTATGAATTGCATGACCACTTATTAGAGCAAGTCCTCCTCTCCCAAGTGACTGGGTAGCCGAGTAGATTAAAGGCAAAAGAAAAAAATCTTGGGCTACCCAAGGTCGTTTTCTTTTGTTTCCCAGATTTCCCGGACCGGAGTCGGTCCGGAAAATATGGTCACTTCAACAATATAAGAAACCAACTCCAAAACACTAATATAAGGCGGTTAACACAAGAGAGCCAGTAGAAACCCGCTACTCGGCTAAATGATCGCGGCTTTTCTAGCACACTGCACAATTCTAATAACGTAATAGCTTTTTTCTAGAACAGTCGACCTACAATTCCTACCTAGTTACGTTTCCCCCTTTGCTTGTGACTTTTAATGCGCTGAATTGCCTTCTTACCTTCAAAGATGGTCGACAGAGAGTCGGGTTCAGGCGAGACTTCTTCAGACCCAAACCCATACGTATATAGTTTTCATATGCGCCGTCCGAAACACGTTTCGAACAATAAACGGTGTACTGCTCAAACCCACCCACCCCTTTAAAATCTCGGTGACGAAGTGGAAAAGACGGTAAGCGGGAAGAACAACTGCGACGAGCGCTGTTCGTGAAAGCTGGCGGCTACACATGAGTACGGCATCCTGCAACAGCACTAGTCAGTTGATTCGGTGCCACGAGAATTCTGCAAACACGTGAACAAACAAGAGAACAATCAACACGTCATGCGATTGAGTGAATAGCATAACCGGTCAACGGATCAAAGCAAGCGCTATGCAGCGGCAGAACGACGACGGCTCGAAAAGACACTATACTTCGTTTCAGCTTCGGTCCGAGCGCGGCCGATGTTATGTGCCGAAGGGCCAATCGTTTCAGCGGCGGGTCCCCCAGTCGGTCCTTTTGTGACGCCGGCTGACGGGCTTCCTCCTCTCTCCCCTTTCCCTCTGCTTCGGAGAGGCGTGGCTTCGGCGCTACTTTGAAGGCGCTTTTCCGGTTAATCCGCGCAGAAAATGACCAAACGAATACGCTATTCGTGATGGCTGAGGCCTCATTAACTAGGCTTAGGTGTTTTTATTCATATTTAAAACCGCTTCAGCTTCCCTTTAAGACAAGCGTAGTTTAGTGCTAGGTTTAGCGATAAGCGATTTCGGTGCAACCGAACGAAACCGAAACTTAAACCTAGCTTAGGTTCCCGGCTAAGCTCCGCTTTACGATAAGCGGCGTTGGTGCAACCGGCCCTTAAAGACCATCAAGGTCGCAGCTGATAATCTTCACGCGACAATATTTTGCATCCTTGTCACAATCGAAGGTCATTCTGTCGAGGCTCTCACGTTGTTGCAGCCTAAAACACTTTGTACAACAAATTTCGTCCACCGCGTCGACCGCCACAAACCAGCGGCCATGTTTTAAATCCAGGATTAAGAAAAGCAAAGCGCCCAATGTTGAGCGCTTAAGACAAGCGTAGTTTAGTGCTAGGTTTAGCGATAAGCGATTTCGGTGCAACCGAACGAAACCGAAAGCTAAACCTAGCTTAGGTTCCCGGCTAAGCTCCGCTTTGCGATAAGCGGCGTTGGTGCAACCGGCCCTTAAAGACCATCGAGGTCGCAGCTGATAATCTTCATCGTAGTACATTATGCGTATACGAACCACGTTCGTCTCCGCGTGCTTTCTCGTGCTGCTCTAGCTCGGCGCCTAGGGAGTAGTAGAGATTTTTCGCCCTTGCAATGAAAAACGTCACGAAGATCTACGGATCTGCGGGTTTGTGAGAAAAGAAAACTTCGCTGCAATCTTTCGGCTCCTCCCCCGGCTATGTCATAACACGAAGAAAGTTGTGTCTGACGAGTTTAGCGACCCAGGTCTGTTTCGTTTGGTTTCATAAGGGACGATTACACATTTGCGGCAAGAGTGTTCTCAAGAATATTTATCGCGATTGTTTTCGCCAGTTTTTGATTCAAGAGACAAAGCCTCGAGGTGGGAGCTTTCCTTTCACCTTGAAGGCATAGAAAGGTGCAACTCAGTTAACCCTCGTCCTGCACGAGTAAATAAGAGGAGCACGAGCAGTTCCATTCGAAGCTACGGTCCGGCCGGCCTGCGCGCCGGCACCGCCAAGTCCCGTCGGCTCTGTCGTTTTTCCGCGCGCAGGACTACGTACCGTGACGTCACGGAGCGGGCGCCCAGGCCTTGAGTTGCTAGGTGGTGTTGGCGCAGGGGAAGGGTCGACGTCAAGGACGCTTTACCGCTCATTCCCACTGGAAGCGGATCCGCGTTCGCAAAGCGGTTGCGAACGCGGTTGTATTCGCGAATCCAGCAAAACGAACAGCACCTAGCGGGAAAACACTGAACTGGCCGGAACAGGTCCTTTCGCGATTTCTGCTCGTCTCTTCTGACTTCCGTGTTTCCATGTTGTCGGTGGTTTGCGCGACAGAACAGTTCTACCGGTGACTGTGTCGTAACCGTAGTAACGCCTTGTGACCCAGGTTGCTCCGCACGCGACTATGGAACCGCGTGAGCCAGACATTCTGCGTTAATCAACGTTCATCAGCACCGTGAAAGGACAGTGGGCACTCCTTTCCTCGTTTCCTCGAAGAAAGTCAAGCCTCTGGAAGTTCGCTTACCCCAACACATCACCGCAGGTTCGAAACGTGGAAGATAAAACGCGGGGGAACCAATTTTGAGTGCAATGCTTACTTGCTGGTGCCCCAGCGTTGTGCGTTGAGCTGGCACATGGCACGGCACGACCTAGATTCGACCTCCATATTTGCCCGATAGTGGCGTCCCCTATAGGTCGCTGGAGTCGCGAATAAAGATCCAGTACAATTACAGTGTACTAGAATACTTGGGTAGTGTTGGGACCGGAGGGGCTCGCCTGAAGCGCGTGGTATTGATCGCGACAGGTGTCGACACCGGCGTGTTATCCAGAAGGCGTGCGCATGCGCGTCTGCACGCGTGAAAATGTGAATCTTTGATGCCGCTTTGGGGGAGTGCACATAGGATTTCTGACACAGCTACGACCTGCCAGCGTTCGTACCGCGGCGTCAATTAAGCTGCGGCACGATCGTTAGCAACATGATGCTACAATGTATTGGACGGTACAAGCTAGATTACCCTCCCTTTACATAAAAACAATTGCGACTTTAAAGAAGCGGATTGCAAGTTGTTTCAGCTTAGAATTAGCTGCGACTTTCGGTTTGTTGGATGGTGAGCATTTTAAATGAAATGCCCATTTCCTTGGTCGCAAAGGCAGAACATTAGATATTTCAAAGGGATATCTAAAACTCGGAAGCAGTTTTTTTTTCCTATCTTATTTTATAATGGAACAAAACGGCACATACTAAAAGTCCGAGATTGTTTTAGTATGTTTTTAATACCCCAGGTTAACTTCTCTGTGTTCTTCTCTGCCCGTCTTCTTTTTCTTGACCTTAAAGGGATACTGAACCAAGGAAATTAGTGTCTATAATAAGTGGCGCACGTTCTTTCCACGAGCCAGCAGCTGCCGGTGTGCACGAGCACACACAACAAAAATGACGTCAAAGATCTCCATTCGCGGTTAAGATGACAGTGAAATGTATGGGCTTCGGGCCAAAGGAGAATAAAGACAAGTTTTTCATCTACACAGTGGTGTCGGGTGTAAAAGGTAAGCGTTTAATTGGTCTAACAAGCACGTAGCTTTCACTTGTTGAGATGAAAAGCCTGTATTTATTCTCCTTTGGCCCGAAGTCCATGCATTTCACTGTCCTCTTAAGCGCGAATGGAGGTCTTCGACGTCATTTTCGTTGCGTGTGCTCGCGCACACCGGCGGCTGTTGGCTCGTGGAAAGGACGTGCGCCACTTATTATGGACACTAAATTCTTTGGTTCAGTATCCCTTTAATCAGCTCGCTTCACTTGTCACTCATTCTTGTGTTCATTTATGCGACGAACCACCCAAGCGACGGTCGCAAAGGGGTGAGAATCTTTCATTTTTCATGGCTGCCACAACCATTCGAAGACCACCCGACGTTCACTTGTAAGAAATGCCGTGACAATTTGTATTGCGCGTTTTAACATTGAACTTCAATTGTAAGCAGTGAGAGAGTGCAGGCGAGCTGGTAATTAATCGACATCTTGTAAACCCTGAGATGGGGAACGATAAAAAAACGGACGAACACTTGTTGTGTTCGTCCGTTTTTTTATCGTTCCCCACCTCAGGGTTTACAAGATGTTGAACTTCAGTCCAAAAACTGAGACAACGTGGGCTGAACAAGTAATGCTTTATAAGATTCAAAGAAAACAAGCAACTATTTCAGATCACTTTGAGCAGAAAACATGAGCACACGTAGATCAGGCAAGGAAAAAGTTTTAATAGTTTACAGCACGGCATTGAAATAATGGTCACAATGTGCAGAGCATACATGGTTACAATATGCGGCGCATTATCCTCTTGAGAGTAAACCATCTGAAACCTACACGCTCATAAGAATACATTTAACCGACAGCTGGGTATTCGAAGGGAAAGACCCATGGTTCCACAGGGGGCGTCTGGTTAACGCAGACATACAGGGCGTTTTTGTTTTATCCTTTACCGAACTTTACATATTTTACAAAAAAAGGATGTGGCAGATATGTGGATGCCGTCTTTCGTTATATCTGTAGGGCTCGGTGGACAATAAATGGGTGAATAACCACCGCAATGTTTTATAATTAACCAACATCTGTTTGTTAACTTGTTTATTAACGGCTTAATTGGTCAAGGTGCAATTGCAGTTTTAAAAGGAGTCATTATTAAAGGGAAACAGAATTCCGACAATTCGCGAAAAGGCAACGAGGTTCACGAAATTTATCGTAAAAGTTTGCCTTTCTTCGCTTGATTCAGAAACCGCGTTATGAAAATAATACGGAGAATAGTGACTTAGTCGTCTTGATGTGTGGCGCCGGCAAGTCCACCGAAGATACGCTGTCGAGTTAGTGACGAGGGGACAGAAACAACTGTGTCATTCTTCTACGCATGAATATCAGCATAACCTCATTCGCGCTTTCAGATCGCGGTTTTTTAATTAAGCGCAGAATGGCAAAATTTTAGCGATGAATATCTCAGGACAGAACGAGCGGGTTGGTAGAGATAACTAAGCTTGAGGAAGAAAACGAGAAGGGACGGACAAACAACAAAAACGAGTGCCTTGTTGCTTTCGCTCAAAGCTCGTTGTTTGTTCGCGAACTTTCTAAATTGAGTTGGCCTTTAATAATCGCTCCCTTTAAAGTTGCAATTGAAACATGGCCCATTAAACCGTTCATTAACTCTTTGCCTACCGCAAAAATTAAAAAAGAAATTGAAAATACCGATTTTTTTATGTGCCCTATAGACGATTGCAAACAGGGCATCTGGCGGCCGCCATGCTCTTCCTCGTGTGAGCAAGCACGTGGAATTCCAGGCCTGCCAAGGCTATCTTCACGTGCATGCTGCACGTGCTTGCACGGAATGGGGCACCAGCCGGGACGCCATGCTTGCAAACGTCTATACTCTGTTTCACCTTATGATGTACTGCAGGAAAGGCTACAAGCGCGAGCTCCTTGCTCTAGGGCACATCTCGGCGGCACAAGCTCTCGTGCACCAAGGGCAGCTGCCAACGCTATGAGCTCGCGCTTCTAGCCTTCGCTGCGGTACAACATAAGGTGAAACGGGGTGTATAAAATCGCAGGACCGACACGTGCACCGCTCAAAGTAAAAAAAAAAAAAAAAAAAAAGCGGGCTGCGCGATTTTTTTTCGGATAACTCGACTACAGCGCCGCCACGAACTGTCAATACACGCGCTCTCACGAGCTCCCGTTGCCGAGCCGCTCCGGTCCCAACACTACCTAAGTATTCTAGTGCACTGTAGTACAATTGCACGCGCACTTGATGTCATCGAGGGCGCGTGCAATTGTACTGGATCTTTATACAACCGCGTTCGCAACCGCTTAGCGAACGCGGATCCGCTTCCAGTGTGAATAAGCGGTCACTCACTTAGTATCGGTTTGAAGGAGTGTACAAGGGCGACATCTCCCAAAGAACTCTAACGCAAATTCTTTTTTTTTTTTTAATTCTGGACCGACTAAAGGAAAAAATTCCTCTTTTAAGACTTTATTATAACATAAAAGAGAATCAAAAGGCGGATGCAAGAGCCTACTATTCATAGTCTCAAGGGGTTGGTAAGAAAAAAGGGGTCAGCGTTAATTTAGTTTATTGAACCGCACCTCAACGATATTTCTAATCAAATTAATAACTCGAAGGGAAGCGCACCTAACTACGCATAAAAGGATATATTAAGTAACAAGAACAAAATATGAGAGTATGATATCAGCAGTTGGATCAATTAGAATAAAAATACAAAAAAAACCCACAAAAATCACGAGTGTTGATGAATTAGTTCGTTTGTTGATTCTCATCTGTCGCACTCATTTGATAAAAGTCCCAAGTAGATCAAGGAGATTATTGGAATAGGGTGAATAAGCGGAGGAGCTTCCCGTGTTAAGCTGTCACCGACTACAGTGATGAAGGAGGAAAGGCCTTGTCTCGTGGTACAGGCATGGCAGCCTGGTGTCGCTTAAGACTTCGGACGCCAGGTTTCCTGTTCGCGGGTGTGAACGTGCGCTCGCCGCGAGAGCATTCTTGACGTCTCCCGACGACCGCAGTGCCGACGAGCGGCAACGCCAAGACACGCGTCTGCCGATTCCCGTCGTCGAGCTTCAGCATGTTTGCCACTTTGGGGCGGGTCTGGGAGCCGCTAACGATGACGTAATGCGCGGGACCCGTTTTCTCGGGGGTGTTGGTCTGTTCCCGGTCTCGTTCTTCGAGCTTCGGAGGAGTAGCCCGTGCTTGGTCACCGAGACAAATGCAAGCCGTCTCCCCCGCCCTCGCCCCAGTGGCCCCGTCGCCTCCCACACCTGACAAGGCTGAGGACTAATGGCGGCAAGGTCACCACAGAGGACGACCTGGGCGTGTGTCGTCGTCACGCTCCAGCGGGAGATAACGGATCGTTGCCACAACTGGGCGTCGCGTCCGGGACTTTGTGAGAAGCGTAACAAACAAAATTTCCGGATGCCTTAAGGCCCGTTCCCACACTTGCGACTTATTAAGACCGAGTGCCTTGGGAACCTTTTTAATATCACTTACGATGAGAGGACACGCTGGCGCCATCTATCGGGTAGCAGTGGAAACGTGGCGGTCCCGTATATTTTCTATTTCTCTCGCGCATCATCCTTTCTTTCTTGGCTCGAAAAAGTTTTGTCAACGTTATAAACGACCATTTCTCCTAAGTATTACGCACATCTGACCTCGGAAATCCCGCAAAACCTTCGCTCTAGTGAAATGCAGTTCCAGGGTCATCGCACAGATGGCGCCAGCGTGTCAGTGTGTTCTCTCGTTCCAAGTGATTTGAAGAGGTTTCGAGCCACTCGGTTCTAAGGAGTCGCAAGTGTGTGAAGGGAAAGGCAGGGCGCTGCACATACCCGGCTGCACACAGACTACACACAGCACAGTAACGATGACGTCATGGAACGTCACGGTGCAACGTGACGTCACTGTGTCAAGTGACGTTACGTAATAGTGTCAAACTTAGCGGAAAAACATTTCCGCTAACTTCAGTGGATACATTTTTTTTCGCGAAATTTAGGAGTAACTTTTTTCGGTTGATTTAGCGGATAATGTTTTCAAAGCACCAGACATGACTCCAAAAGACGTTGCAACAAAAGCCATCTACTAAACAACGCCCTGACGTCGTGTGGAAAATTATTAATGAAGTTTTAAATCGTAGTAAGGTTTCCCACTCTATTGTCGAATTAACTATAGACAGTCGTAACATGTCAGGTGCACGTTTGGCGGAACATTTTAATGCTAACTATTCCAATGCACAGCCCAATGCACAGGCCAATGTAAATGATGAGAATGTCCTCTCTTTTGTAAAACATACTGATACGTTTTTTCTCAATCCAACTGACGAAGTAGAGGTGTTTAACATCTTTCTAGGACTAAAAAACAGCAAAAGTATTGACATTGATAAATTACAAATAAAGCCAGTTAAATTTGTAATGGATATAATTGCCCCACACTTAGCATACATATACAACTTATCATTATCATCTGGTCAGTTTCCCACAAACATGAAGTTGGCTAAAGTCACTGTTGTACATAAAGGAGGCGATAAGCATGTTATGAATCACTATAGGCCAATATCTGTATTCCCTGTCTTCTCTAAGGTACTCGAAAAGATTATTCTTACGCGCCTCGATCACTTCTTTTGTAAACATTCTATATTAAGAGACTATCAGTTCGGCTTTCGCAAAGGGAAATCTACGGAAGCCGCCCTGCTATATCAAAAGGAAATTATATGACAAAATGTAGAAAAAAGGCGGATTCCTTTAGGTGTGTTCATTGATTTCAGTAAAGCGTTTGATGTCCTAAATCAGACAGTACTACTTATGAAAGGTAGTCGATATGGCGTCCGCGGTGTACCACTTGCCTTACTTCACTCGTATCTAACAAATAGGAAACAGTGTGTAGCTATTGACGGTTTTTTCTCTTCTTTCCAAAGTGTTCTTTGTGGTGTACCGCAGGGAAGCATACTTGGACCTTTTCTATGTAACGTCTACATCAATGACATAGTAAACATCCAAGTGCAGTTCGTTATATATGCTGACAATACGAGTATGTTTTTCTCTGCGGCTTATGTTGATATACTGTTGTGCCAAGCCAATTCTACTCTTACCAAAATTGCATTGTGGTCTGATACTAACGGCCTCAAGGTAAATACAGTGAAGTCTAAAGCAATCTTATTCAGATCGAAAAGTGAACCCATTTCCATAAATTACACTCTCTCACTAGGTACATCAGCAATCGAAATAGTCAGCCAGCATAAAACGTTAGGCGTAACTTACAAACTTTACATTATAATGTACCACTTGTTTTAAATAAATGCCTCACAAACAACATAAACATATACACGATTAGCAAACGAGACTTGCGCTCTTATATCTTCGTTGTTCCCTAGCTTAGTATTATAATGTTTACAAAGTTACGATTTTTAATCCATTTTTGTTTCATAAAATGCTACGCTAGTAGAGTGTTGTACCACCAAGCTGCGGCCAATGTAATAAGGGTCCCAGACAGGGGCGGATTTAGAGGGGGGGGGGGGGGGGGGGTCCGGATGTCCTGACCCCCCTCTTGATTTCTGCATGTGTAAAATTTGGGGCGTGAAACGAGGGGGAGGGGGTTCCTAAACAAATGGTACGCTGACCAACACCTGGCCCCCCCCCCTCAGGAAATTCCTGCATCCGCCCCTGGTCCCAGACCCAGTCAAGCTGTCTCAAGAGCTTTTTGTCTGGGACTCCTTCCAATGTTTCTGGAAAATAAAGCTTGATTTGATTTGATTTGATTTGATCTTTTTTATTTCAGGGTCTCATTGCGGCAGTCGCCTGAAAGACACATATTGACGGCTGAAGCGCATAGGCCTAACATATATATAGACATTCTTAAATAGTAGGATAAACTATCATATTTATAAGGAGTGGAAAATATATCATTGAAAAATTTTGTTATTGGCAAAGATTTTGTTCTTAAATGATGAAAATCAATATAATAGCGTTACTCAATTAGCAGCTGGTGTTTAATATGCCTTCTTAAATGAAACGTCCGTCTGAAATTGATTTTATGAGCAAGTTTGAGAGAACTTCAAACTGCTAAAACGCTTTGTATAGGGTGATGTATTTATTTACTGTAAATTCAAACGGTGATACGAGGAACCTGCCATAAAAAAACAAAAAAAAACAGATACCACCTTTCAATTAGGTTAATGAATTTAGAATTCTTTTTCTGTACAACATCTGCTTCGATCACAAATGCTCGAGGAAACAAAAATAGAACAGCAAGTGCACACTGCTCGTCACGACATGACAGCTTATCCTACAAACATAAATAATTGCAATTCTACTAGTTGGATAATCTTATCCATTAGATAGAGTGTTCCCACTAACCTAAACAGTTGCATTTGCAAATTTCCAAGTGGCAAAATCTACAGAATTTAATTTGCGAACCTTCGTGGCAACATTTCGGAGGTTCAATTTGGAAACGTCAATTGACGCGCAAACATTTACGCAGTTTATTGTCAGTAAAGTTGATGCGTGCACATCAACAAAAGGTCGCATAGGTTGAGTCACACGCCCTCCGCCGCACGTGTTGGTAGCATTTCGCTCCGGAGGAGAGCTTCTCCCCGGGTACACGAGTGCGCTGTGGCAAAGCGACAGAGTGAGAAGCCGGCAGCGGCAGATATGCGCCATCGCATTCCATTTACGTGAAAAAGTAGCTTCGGCTATGCACAGATCACACTATTTTGAAGCTAACCTTCTCTTCAACTCCTAGATACTATGTTTCAAGAGTCAGGCGCGAATGTTAGCATAGATTTCACTTTGATAGCGTGTAAATACCGAAGGAATTTAATCACCGTTCAGTGTCCCCGACGAGGGCAATGCAATAAATATGCTCGCTCGATTCATCGTGTGTAATACAAAGCATATGAAGCACGTTAGAAGTTGCCCGCGCCACAAAAATATCACGAGCGTTCCGCGACTGTCACTTGCCCACAGTACTCCTGTGCATTGCGTAAAGCGCACGCAACGGATCTGACCTCCAGAGTATACATCGTTTCACCACAAGTGATAGCGTAGTTGCAGGCTAAAAGTCGCACAGGCACAGTCTTCGCGGTCAACGGTTCTATTTATTGAGGTACACAGCCTTTGGGATATTTAAATTGTTAATTATATTTGCAAATTAACTTTCTAAATAGTGCCAATGAAAAGATAATTTCAATTAGAAATTTAATGGTCATCCTCAAACACCACTAAAGCAGTTAATTTTTTATATTCAAAGAGCGTGATTAGTTTTTCTGGGTTCATTAAATGCACCCAAATTCGAAAAACCCGCGCTGTATTTTTTTTTTTATCGTTCTTAATTTTTGCTTCGCTAGCCTCGCTCCTGCAGCATAATAGGCAACTTCCGAGGACCCCCATGTTTACCACGAGCTCGAGGTGTTTTCACAATTTACTGTCTTAGAGGACACCAATGATGCTCGGCAAATTTATAATTGGAACCAGTAGAATCTCGATAAACGGAAATCGCTTAAGCGGAATTGTCGCTTAAACGAAACAACTATCGCGGAGTTGTTTGGTTTTGTATTCATGCTAATAGGCAACTTCCGAGGACCCCCATGTTTACCACGAGCTCGAGGTGTTTTCACAATTTACTGTCTTAGAGGACACCAATGATGCTCGGCAAATTTATAATTGGAACCAGTAGAATCTCGATAAACGGAAATCGCTTAAGCGGAATTGTCGCTTAAACGAAACAACTATCGCGGAGTTGTTTGGTTTTGTATTCATGCTAATAGGCAACTTCCGAGGACCCCCATGTTTACCACGAGCTCGAGGTGTTTTCACAATTTACTGTCTTAGAGGACACCAATGATGCTCGGCAAATTTATAATTGGAACCAGTAGAATCTCGATAAACGGAAATCGCTTAAGCGGAATTGTCGCTTAAACGAAACAACTATCGCGGAGTTGTTTGGTTTTGTATTCATGCTAATAGGCAACTTCCGAGGACCCCCATGTTTACCACGAGCTCGAGGTGTTTTCACAATTTACTGTCTTAGAGGACACCAATGATGCTCGGCAAATTTATAATTGGAACCAGTAGAATCTCGATAAACGGAAATCGCTTAAGCGGAATTGTCGCTTAAACGAAACAACTATCGCGGAGTTGTTTGGTTTTGTATTCATGCTAATAGGCAACTTCCGAGGACCCCCATGTTTACCACGAGCTCGAGGTGTTTTCACAATTTACTGTCTTAGAGGACACCAATGATGCTCGGCAAATTTATAATTGGAACCAGTAGAATCTCGATAAACGGAAATCGCTTAAGCGGAATTGTCGCTTAAACGAAACAACTATCGCGGAGTTGTTTGGTTTTGTATTCATGCTAATAGGCAACTTCCGAGGACCCCCATGTTTACCACGAGCTCGAGGTGTTTTCACAATTTACTGTCTTAGAGGACACCAATGATGCTCGGCAAATTTATAATTGGAACCAGTAGAATCTCGATAAACGGAAATCGCTTAAGCGGAATTGTCGCTTAAACGAAACAACTATCGCGGAGTTGTTTGGTTTTGTATTCATGCTAATAGGCAACTTCCGAGGACCCCCATGTTTACCACGAGCTCGAGGTGTTTTCACAATTTACTGTCTTAGAGGACACCAATGATGCTCGGCAAATTTATAATTGGAACCAGTAGAATCTCGATAAACGGAAATCGCTTAAGCGGAATTGTCGCTTAAACGAAACAACTATCGCGGAGTTGTTTGGTTTTGTATTCATGCTAATAGGCAACTTCCGAGGACCCCCATGTTTACCACGAGCTCGAGGTGTTTTCACAATTTACTGTCTTAGAGGACACCAATGATGCTCGGCAAATTTATAATTGGAACCAGTAGAATCTCGATAAACGGAAATCGCTTAAGCGGAATTGTCGCTTAAACGAAACAACTATCGCGGAGTTGTTTGGTTTTGTATTCATGCTAATAGGCAACTTCCGAGGACCCCCATGTTTACCACGAGCTCGAGGTGTTTTCACAATTTACTGTCTTAGAGGACACCAATGATGCTCGGCAAATTTATAATTGGAACCAGTAGAATCTCGATAAACGGAAATCGCTTAAGCGGAATTGTCGCTTAAACGAAACAACTATCGCGGAGTTGTTTGGTTTTGTATTCATGCTAATAGGCAACTTCCGAGGACCCCCATGTTTACCACGAGCTCGAGGTGTTTTCACAATTTACTGTCTTAGAGGACACCAATGATGCTCGGCAAATTTATAATTGGAACCAGTAGAATCTCGATAAACGGAAATCGCTTAAGCGGAATTGTCGCTTAAACGAAACAACTATCGCGGAGTTGTTTGGTTTTGTATTCATGCTAATAGGCAACTTCCGAGGACCCCCATGTTTACCACGAGCTCGAGGTGTTTTCACAATTTACTGTCTTAGAGGACACCAATGATGCTCGGCAAATTTATAATTGGAACCAGTAGAATCTCGATAAACGGAAATCGCTTAAGCGGAATTGTCGCTTAAACGAAACAACTATCGCGGAGTTGTTTGGTTTTGTATTCATGCTAATAGGCAACTTCCGAGGACCCCCATGTTTACCACGAGCTCGAGGTGTTTTCACAATTTACTGTCTTAGAGGACACCAATGATGCTCGGCAAATTTATAATTGGAACCAGTAGAATCTCGATAAACGGAAATCGCTTAAGCGGAATTGTCGCTTAAACGAAACAACTATCGCGGAGTTGTTTGGTTTTGTATTCATGCTAATAGGCAACTTCCGAGGACCCCCATGTTTACCACGAGCTCGAGGTGTTTTCACAATTTACTGTCTTAGAGGACACCAATGATGCTCGGCAAATTTATAATTGGAACCAGTAGAATCTCGATAAACGGAAATCGCTTAAGCGGAATTGTCGCTTAAACGAAACAACTATCGCGGAGTTGTTTGGTTTTGTATTCATGCTAATAGGCAACTTCCGAGGACCCCCATGTTTACCACGAGCTCGAGGTGTTTTCACAATTTACTGTCTTAGAGGACACCAATGATGCTCGGCAAATTTATAATTGGAACCAGTAGAATCTCGATAAACGGAAATCGCTTAAGCGGAATTGTCGCTTAAACGAAACAACTATCGCGGAGTTGTTTGGTTTTGTATTCATGCTAATAGGCAACTTCCGAGGACCCCCATGTTTACCACGAGCTCGAGGTGTTTTCACAATTTACTGTCTTAGAGGACACCAATGATGCTCGGCAAATTTATAATTGGAACCAGTAGAATCTCGATAAACGGAAATCGCTTAAGCGGAATTGTCGCTTAAACGAAACAACTATCGCGGAGTTGTTTGGTTTTGTATTCATGCTAATAGGCAACTTCCGAGGACCCCCATGTTTACCACGAGCTCGAGGTGTTTTCACAATTTACTGTCTTAGAGGACACCAATGATGCTCGGCAAATTTATAATTGGAACCAGTAGAATCTCGATAAACGGAAATCGCTTAAGCGGAATTGTCGCTTAAACGAAACAACTATCGCGGAGTTGTTTGGTTTTGTATTCATGCTAATAGGCAACTTCCGAGGACCCCCATGT